>OX393550.1:24862718-25337718 GCA_947650365.1 Chamaelirium japonicum | reverse complement strand
AGGAGTCAATTCCTTTTTTTTTGAGTTAGTGGTTATAGGATTTATTACATTAGATGACCTTTATTACATGCCAAGACCTATATAGATCTTTCACCTTCATTTTCTTTTCTCAATAATGTGTCTACTCATTATATATTAATTATCATAAAAAAATCCTGAATTCCTTTAATGTTTGAATGACATTATGACTTTAGGTTTCATCTCGATCTTCAATCGGTCTATCTCGGAACTAGATGGTTCAAGTTCTAACCAAAATCCATGATTCTGGTGCAATCCAATGCAACCCGCCGATCCGGTTTGATTTTAAAAAACGTCAAACATGTTTTAATGGTGTGACAATCCCTAGCATGGAGAGGAAAAGAGAGAGAGAGGCTAGGGTTTTGGGAGAATGGATGAACCTTCTCATTAGGCCAAGGACCAAATATATATAGATACAAGAAAAGAACCAAAAGGGATCCTATACAGGTATCTACGGGTATCTGTATCTCAATGCTATACACTATCACTAACAGCCCCCCTCAAACTCAAGGTGGGTCATGTACCATGAGTTTGCTAAGCAGAAACTAAAAGCGTGGAGCAGGATGTGACTTCGTGAAGAAGTCGGCAATCTGTTCTCCGGAGGAAACAAAAGGGAGAGAGATGGTCCCGGCCTCATACTCATGGCGAGAGTAGTAGCAATCGAGCTCGATGTGCTTCGTCCTCTCGTGAAAGACCGGGTTGGTGACAATCTGTATAGCACTCCGATTGTCACAGTGAAGGGCTGTAGGTTCAGAGATCTGAACCCCTAGATCTCCGAGAAGTCGTCGCAAGTGAACGATCTCTTTAGTAGTAGAGGCTATGGCTCGAAACTCTGCTTCAGTACTGGAGAGAGAGACAACACTCTGCTTCTTGCTGCGCCATGAGATAAGAGAATCTCCAAGAAATAGGCAATAGCCGGTAGTCGATCGACGAGTGGTCGGATCACCAGCCCAGTCGGCATCCGAGTAGGCACGCAGGACCAGAGGAGAAGTATATGATAGAAGGAGCGACCGGGTGATGGTGCCTCGGAGATAACGAAGAAGCCGAAGAAGGGCAGCATAGTGAGCAGAGCGAGGGGCTTCGACAAACTGGCTGATGATGCTAACGGCGTGAGCAATGTCGGGCCTGGTGATGCAGAGATAAACCAACTGGCCAACGATCTGTCGGTACCGAGTGGGATCTGAAAGAGGCTCACCATCGGTGGGACGAAGCTTCACGTGAAGCTCGAGAGGGGTGACAGCGGAGCGATCATCTGAAAGTGCAGCTCGACTGAGTATGTCGACTGTGTACTTCTGCTGAGATAGCAAAATCCCTCGCTCACTGTGGGTGATCTCTAGCCCAAGGAAGTAGCGAAGATAACCTAAATCCTTCATTTGGAACCAGCGCCGAAGATGCTGCTGAAGGAAAGTGATGGCAGCTGAGTCATCACCTGTGATGATCATGTCATCGACGTATAATAGGAGAATCGCCCTGCCCTGAGGAGATGACCGCACAAAAAGAGAGTGGTCCTGTGAGCTCTCAATGTAGCCGATCTCGGTGACGGCTCGTCGGAAACACTCAAACCAAGCTCGAGAGGCTTGCTTGAGCCCGTAGATAGCTCGACGGAGGCGACAGACATGCTGGGGAGGAGTATGCAAACCAGGGGGTGGCTGCATATAGACGACCTTTGAAAGATCACCATGGAGAAAGGCATTCTTCACGTCCATCTGGAGAAGAGGCCATCGACGGACTGCTGCAACGGCCAGAAGTGCACGAACGGAGGTCATCTGAGCTACATGTGCGAAAGTCTCCTCGTAGTCTATTCCGTATGCATGAGTGAAGCCACGAGCCACCAACCGAGCCTTGTGCCGCTCGATGGAACCATCAGGTCGCCGCTTGACCTTGTAGACCCACCGGCAACTGACAGGCTCAATACCAACAGGAAGGGGGATGATATCCCAAGTGTGAGTCTGTTGAAAAGCCTAAAATTCCTCGCTCATAGCCTGTCGCCACTGAGGGGACTGGACGGCCTCCCGGTACGACCGAGGCTCCTGGTCTGTGTGAAGGGCTGCAAGAAAGGCTGTAAACTGAGGCGAGTAGGAGGTGACCGTGGCAAAGCCAAAACGGTCAGGTGGGCCAGAGCTAAAGCTGAACTGATCAGGTGGGTAGTGCTCGCGCTGAGGGTAGCGGGGCGGCGAGTGAGGATCCACGACCGGCGGGGTCGGACTGGGCGTAGCAGGCGGAGTACCAGAGACATCGGGTGTATGAGGAAAACCTATGGAAGCAATCGGTGACGGAGGAGGGGAGGGGACAGAGGAAGACTTCGTGAAAGAATCACTAGAAACAGGGGGAGAAGTAGTGCTGGGCGAGAGGGGTGATAGAAGAGGCTCGAGAGTCGGAGACAGAGTGGGAGGAGTCTCCAGGAATGTGAGGTCCTGAGCTGCAGAGGAGTAGTAAGGGGCATCCTCGACGAAGGAGACGTGTCGAGAGATACGAAGACGACGAGTCAAGGGGTCATAGCAACGATAACCCTTGTGCTCGGCGCTGATTCCTAGGAGGATGCATTTAACTGCACGTTCGGACAACTTCATGCGCTCATGGGGCGGAAGAAGAACGAAACAGGTGCATCCAAAGGTACGAAGCAGACTGTGGTCAGGAGGGGAAGAGAAAAGACGCTCGTGGGGAGAGGCACCACCCGGGAGAACAGACGAAGGGGTGATGTTGATGAGGTTGACGGATGTCAAGACAGCCTCAGCCCAGAAAGTACGTGGAACGGAAGCAGAGAGAAGAAGAGCACGCGTCGTCTCAAGGATATGACGGTGCTTCCGCTCGGCTACTCCGTTTTGCTCATGTGTGTGAGGACAGGAGTGCTGGAATAAGGTCCCATGGGACTGAAGAAGTGTCTGCATAGCAGTAGAGAGATACTCGAGGGCGCAATCAGACCGAAAAGTCTTAATGCGACAACTGAACTGTGTGTAGACCATCGAGGTGAAAATCTGATAGACCTGAGGAACCTCAGAGCGATGCTGAAGAAGGTAGACCCAAGTGTATCGGCTGAAGTCATCGATAAAAGAGATATAGTAGCGATAGCCACACATCGAAGGAAGAGGTGCAGGACCCCAGATATCAGAGTGTACTAAGTCAAATGGAGCAGAACTCTGAGAGATACTAGAAGGAAAAGGTAAGGCTGTAGATTTGGCAAGCTTACAACCGGTGCATGTAGATAAAGAAGAAAAAGAGCAACGACCTAGAGCTCCAGTCTGGAGTAAGCTCTTAAGACGAGACTCAGAAATGTGGCCTAGTCTTCGGTGCCACAGGTCGGCATCGGAAGAAACTAAACTATAGACGCCAGAAGGTGGAATAAGGGGAAGGTGGAGATGCTCGAGGTGGTACAGCCCGCCTGACCTACGACCAGTGCCAATCACCCGTCCGGTACGTGGATCCTGTACAACACAAGAAGAAGGGGAGAAAGTCACAACATAGCCAGAGTCACAAAGACTGCTAATGGAGATGAGCTGCATGCGAAGCTGGGGTACATGCAACACATTGGGTAAAGAGAGACGACCGCTCGGTTCTGTAGTGGCGGTAATCGATCCACACTGTGAGATGGCTAAAGAAGAGCCATCTGCAGTGTATATCGATGGGATGTGCGATGCTGATTGGCAGTCGGTAAGCAAGGAAGCATTGGAAGTCATGTGATGGGAGGCCCCAGAGTCCAGAATCCAAGTGTCGAAGGTACCGGGAGTGGCTAAGTGAGCAGAGGAACTGAAGGCGCTGGAAGCCTCGGCGAAGCTGAAGCTCGCCTGCTGGTCTACGCGGAACTGAAGCTGTGCAAGCTGCTGCTGAAGGAGCTAAGTAGCGTCAGGTGATGATGGAACCATGCGAGGAGAAAACGGAGCAGTAGCAGCAGCAGCAACAGTAGTAGAGCCATCGGGTCGACCACGTCTTCGGGGCCTCTGCTTCTTCTCGGGATGCAGCTTCCAACATGTGGCGACGTGACCTGGTTTGTGGCAATGGGTGCACACAAACCGATCACGACCAGAAGCAGAGGTAAAAGAGGTAGTCGGGACTGCAGCGGGGACGCCAGTGTGGCTAGAGGAGTCGACCATGGCGGCTCACTCAGTGCCGGAGTGGGTTAATGCAAACAGAGAGGAATCCGGCGAGGTCGGAGTCAATCCGGGTCCGACGAGGTGCTGCGAGTCAGATCTGATCGGAGATCGTCGGAGGTCCACAACTGAGGTCCAGATCCGGTGAGCTCTTGGCTCGGCAGCGGTGCCAAAGGAGGAGGCCGATCTGGCGATGGTCAGATCTCCGGAGAAGAACTCGAGTCCGGCTCTGATGGAGATCTATGCAGAGAGTAGCCGCTGTGCTCTCCAAGAGGATCTGAGTAAGGCCCGAGCGGAGCTCAACGAGGCCAACTCCGCCCGAGACGAAGCTATCGTTGCTCAGCAAAGGGCGGTAACTGATGCCGGCCAAACTGCCCTCCGAACCAAGGTGGAGGAGCTCTAGGGGCTACTTTCCGAAGCAGAAGCGAGAGGAGATAGCTCCGGTCGGTGAAGACAACCGGTGAAGGGATCTCAGGAGGAGAGCCAGTCGTAGGAGCTGATCGCACCAGATCTGGGAGAGAGATGCCGGTGAATGGATCTCCGGTCGGTGAAGACAGCCTGTAAAGGGATCGCACCAGATCCGGTCGGATCTCCGATCGGTGAAGACAGCCGGTGAAGGGATCGCAGCAGATCCGGTCGGAGCTTCGGTCGGTGAAGACAGTCGGTGAAGACAGCCGGTGAAGGGATCGCACCAGATCCGGTCCGCCAGTGAAGTGAGGAGACAGCCCCGGTCGGTGAGTCGCACAGTCAAATCTGGACCGGATGTAGAGGTCAGTCGAGGCCAGTCGATGAAGATCAGATCTGGACCGGAAGGCAGCACAGATCCGGCGATGAAGACGACTGGTGATCAGATCTGGAGGAGATGGCAGCAGGCTGGTGATCAGATCTGGAGGAGATGGCAGCACAGATCCGGTGATGAAGACAGATCTGGTCGCACAGATCCGGCGGGAGGAGATCCGGTCGGATGCAGCGTCGATCCGGCCGGAGGAGATCTCAGATCTGGAGAAGAGCTCGCCGGGTCTCAGATTAGACCAGGTCCGTAGACATCAGATCGCCGGAGCTGGAGGGGTCCTTGGGATCGGTTGCTCTGATACCATGTGACAATCCCTAGCATGGAGAGGAAAAGAGAGAGAGAGAGGCTAGGGTTTTGGGAGAATGGATGAACCTTCTCATTAGGCCAAGGGCCAAATATATATAGATACAAGAAAAGAACCAAAAGGGATCCTATACAGGTATCTACGGGTATCTGTATCTCAATGCTATACACTATCACTAACAAATGGCCTCCTTTCCTAAAGAAAAATATTGAATATGGTATTAGTGGTGCAACTTGGATTGGGTAAAACTGAGAACTGATGGACCCAACCCGACCGAAATGGGTTGGGTTAGTTTGGATATTTTGACTAAATGGTATGGTTTGGTTCTAAGTTTTGTGGACCAGACTAAATACGAGTCGGTTCGAGGTTGGGGCTTAGGTAGACCCAATCAAATCCGAAAACTGAAATTATATATATTACTCCACATATATATGTCATGGGGTTTGGACTTTTGTGGGCTACATCACACTGGTACACGAGCAAACGTTAGTTGTTTGCTAATGTTGAACCAACTACCAAGAGAACTCGATGGGTGGCTAAGACCTAAAGTCCAATTTGGAAAGGCCAATATTTTTTTAGACCAATTACCAACCCGATCTTATTGTGGGTTGGGTTGGTTCGGATCTATGTCCAAGTTGGACTGGTTCGGGTTTCAATATGGTAAACTGAATTAGTTATGTTTGGTTCCGGGTTGGCTTAAATCCGAACCAACCCGGCCTGAGTTGCACTGCTATCTGGTATAGTTTAAAAACAGGCCAGTTCAAGCTCCCTACTATTTTAGTGTTGAACCAGCGGTTCATACGATTTGGAGTGACAGTGACCAAATATCAAGCTAAGCGGAATGTGAGCCTTAAAGTGACTTAAGGAGCTAATTAACTTCAGAATACTGCTAGCAAATGGGAACTACTTCTTGGATTGTGGCCGACACGAGTGAAGACTAATTAGATTTGCTAAGCGAATGAACCTGAAAGCTCCATGACATTATTTAAGCAGCTGCCTGTGACTTATATGCTCCATGATTGTCGATGAAGCGAAGGCAAGCATTTTTGACTTCCTCCAAAGGTTGGCACTAGGGATGGCAACGGTGAGGTTTAAAACCGTAAACCACAGAAAACGACACTGCATGGTGCGGTTTTGGTTTGCCAAAATATAAAACCGTCGCTGTGCAGTGCGGTTTCGGTTTGCGGTTTCGGTGTTGCGGTGCGGTTTCGGTTTTGCCCAAAATCGTAAAAAATCGCACCGTTTAGACCATTATAATGGTACTTGGCTTTGCAGATTAGCAGTCCAAAAAAAAAATAGCGCCGTTGGGGCTTGGTGTTTGGGAACCAACGGTCCTTGGCTTTGGAGATCAACGGTAGATGCTTGCACATGGTATTTTGGGCCTTTGCAACCATCGGTCCAAAACAAATTAGAGCTATCTTATGTGGTAGATGGGAGGAGGATGGGATTCGGTTGGAGGAGGTACATGTTTTTTCTCACCAATTCCTATCCTATGTGACAGATGGGAGGAGGATGGGAGCTAAAGTTGGCCCCACTTGGGAAGGAGTCGGTTGGAAATGCTCTTACAGTTAGTACAATGCAATAACACTGAAGAGTCTTTCGATGTCATCTAACCCTCCGACACTTCACAAAATTATTATCTCTTCTCTCAAATATATTTTTGACACCCTAAAAATATTATCGTCGCCCACGAAATATTTTGCGTTGCCTAGAAATCTTTTTGTGAGCCCTCGATGCCGCCGAAGGGCACGGTCATAGAGAGAGAGAGAGAGAGAGAGAGAGAGAGAGAGAGAGAGAGAGAGAGAGAGAGAGAGAATTATGTTTCCAAATATGGGCGGCCCAATCGAAAGTGGACACCGCTGTCAAATTTTTATTGTCTAAATCGAATGTGTAAGGTTTTAACACCGAAGGCAGTCATTGCAATTCGAAATGTGGGGATTACCTCTGAATGTGATCGTCGCTGATGAATTATGTTGTTTTCGCCAAGTGTGGGCTCCTCATCTGAATGTGGGTGCCCCATCGATTATGGGCACCGCAGAACAAAATTTATCGTCCCATTCGAGTGCCGACACATAGGAGTATTATCATCACTCTCGAAATATTGTCACATCCTTCAAAATATTATCACTACTAATGAAATATGGTTATCATCCTCAAATATTATCGTCGCTCTCGAAATATTTCATTGTCACTTTCAAAATATTGTCACCCTCATTGAAATATTGTCTATGTCCTTAAAATATTGTCTACGCCCTCAAAATCTTTTTTGTGCCCTTGGACACGGGCATTACTCGTTTACTACATGATATAGGCAATATAGAAACTTTTTAGTACCTCCTTCTTGACAACATCATTTCTTGTCCTTAAAAAAAGTCATTTGCGCGTGCGCACACTGAAACTTCTTCCTAGTTGACACCGAGCCTCTTCTTTTTAGAGCCTCTTCTCTCCATGCTTATCTCCACCCAAGTGATCAGCTTCGGGCACTCTTGCTTAATGTGAAACCCCCGAAAGTCAGGAACATGTGAAATCGACAACAGAATGGCACAAAGGTGATGTCGAGGAATCCAAAGGTACCGCCGCCAAAGTAGGGTTTATCTCAAAGCTCCCCTTCCAATAGCTTCAGACATCCTATGAGTTCCTCCTTCGCCACTGCTTGCGACTCTCCCTCGTCCCTCCACAGCCTCGTGCCACATTCGTGTACCTGCACAAAAAGAATATAGAAAGAGTTGAGTATAGTTTACTATTTGCAACTGTGGTTGCATCGCAGCGGTTAATATGTTGTTTCCCTCTCAGGAGGTATTAAGGGTGTCTTATGCCATGTGCTGTAGAAATACTGTGGAGCACCTGTGAGCATAAACAAGGCTTGGTCTTTGGCGAGGAAAAAAAACTTTGCGCTCCAATGGTTGACAGGCTTCGAACCGTTGTCGCTTCGGTTTTGGTGTAAGCAACACTTATAGGCTTCGCTCTAATAACATGTATATCCTCTTTCAAAAAAATAAGTATTGTTTACTAATGGAATTTTTTTCAAAATAATATTTAAAACAAAAATACTTAATTGAATAGCCATAGATGAGATGTATTTACCACACTAGCGCACTGACAGCGATGTAGCAGTTTTGCGCGAAGGGAGCTGAATCAAAAAAAAAAAACCTGATTCTCGCTGAAAACGGTATTTGGGTTCCTGATTCCAGATACCGGGTTTAATCGAAAACTCATCATTACTGCCACCACGGTCTGTCATGGCCAGCAGCCAAAACTTTTGCCACCTACACCACCCCCCAAGTAGGGCTGGCAATTTTGGACCCGACATAGCAGACCCGACACGAAATTAGCAGGTCTGGATCAGGGTCAAACAGGTTCGGCTCGTAAACGGATTGACACGATAGACATGTTTAATAAACAGGTCGGGTCTGGGTTTAGGGTCTGGACACAGTAGACCCAGTAAGACCTGTTTAAAATTCAACGGGTCAGGTCGGGTCTACCCGCAATCCGATACTGTATTGGGTCAACTGAATAGACCCGTGTGGTAAACGGGTCTGTAGACACACAAATTGTGTCTAACTCGGACCCGACTCGCATGCACCCATGTGGATGCAAACCCGAAACGCACTCGGACCCCACCCGACTCGTGCCCAACAAAGGGGCGGGTGGGGCCACCCTCGTGTGGGGCCCATCCACCCCCTACTAGGGATCCGAACCCCCCATGGGGTGGCCGGCCCCTACTAGGGATCCGAACCCCCATGGGGTGGCCGGCCCTGCAAGGAAAAAGGAAAGAAAGGAAAGAAAGAAAAAGAAAGAAAGGAAGAAAAGGAAAGAAAAGACAGAAAGAAAAGGAAAGAAATACCGCCATGCGCGGGGGGAGGTTGCGCATGACGTCTACCCACACGTGGATCTGCGCAGATCCCTCGATTAGACGGACAAGAAACGAAGCCGGGTCGCCATCGACTTTATGTGCAAGATTTAAAATAAATTCAAAGAAGATTGAGTCACAACTACTCCGCCAGAAAAGGAAAGCGAATAAAGACTTATTCCCCTCATCAATGGATGAATAAATCTTGGGTAGTTATGGGAGAGATATTAAATGGATTCAAATAAACTTCCCATATCTCTCCCCTTCCCCCTTCACCTATAAATAGAGGGGGAGGGGGGAAGGCTCAATGGTCGATGGCAAGGTGAAGAAGCTCTGCAGAAGAGGAGATGCGCTCTTCATCGACCCAAGGCTTCATGAGGCACGGGCAAGCCTATCCTTTCGGGACCGGCTTAGTCCATTGAAAGCCCTCATCAAAGTGAAGACCCTTGCACAAGAAGATCAAGCCTTCGGCTCCGTGCACGAAGAAGAAAGCTCGGAGAAGAAGAACCCTTCGTCTCCGAAGACGCCAGAAGCAAAGGCCGGAGAAGAAGATTGGAGCGGCACTACCACGTCATCTCCAACAAGCCTTCGACTCCGATCAAGCCCAAAAGCCCAGAGAAGAAGAACGAAGCGGCATTACCCCGTCGTCTTCAACAAGCATTCGCTCCATTCACGAAGAAGAAAGCTTAAAGAAGGATACCCGAAGCGGCGCTACACCCGTTGTCGTCAACAAGGCCTTCGACTCCGATCAAGCCCAAAAGCCCGGAGAAGAAACCGACGCCATAACCGTCACCAGGTCAAAGAGGTCGAAGATTAAAGACCGAAGCGAAGAAGCTCTGTAGAGGAGGAGACGCACCCTTCATCGACCCAAGACTTCACGAGGCACGGGCAAGCCTATCCCTTCGGGACCGGCTTAGTCCATTGAAAGCCCTCATCAAAGTGAAGACCCTTGTACAAGAAGATCAAGCATTCGGCTCCTTGCATGAATAAGAAAGCTCAGAGAAGAAGAACCCTTCGTCTCCGAAGACGCCAGAAGCAAAGGCCGGAGAAGAAGATTGGAGCGGCACTACCATGTCGTCTCCAACAAGCCTTCGACTCTGATCAAGCCCAAAAGCCTGGAGAAGAAGAACAAAGCGGTGCTACAGCCGTCATCTTTAACAAAGCCTTCAACTCCGATTACGCTGAATACACCCGGAGGAGAAGCCGACGCCATAACCGTCGCGAGGTCGAAAAAGTCGCAAGCTGAAGACGAAGCGAGGAAGCTCTATAGAAGAGGAGATGCTTCTTTATCCACCCAAGGCTTCACGAGGCACGGGCAAGCCTATCCCTTCAGGACCGGCTTAGTCCATTGAAAGCCCTCATCAACGTGAAGACCCTTGCACAAGAAGATCAAGCCTTTGACCCCGTGCACGAAGAAGAAAGCTCGAAGAAGAAGAACCCTTCGACTCCGAAGACGCCAGAAGCAAAGGCCGGAGAAGAAGATCGGAGCGGCACTACCCTGTCATCTCCAACAAGCCTTCGACTCCGATCAAGCCCAAAAGCCCGGAGAAGGAGACCGAAGCATCGCTACACCCGTCATCTTCAAAACAAAGCCGACGCTACAACCGTCGCATGGAGATCGATGCTACCCCCGCCGTCTTCAAAGGTACCCTTCTACTCCGATCAAGCCAAAGAAGCCCGAAGAAGAAGCAAAGCCTAGCCGACACCTAAACCATCGAGGAAGCCAGAAGCACTGAAGACGTTGTCACTGTCGCTCGAGAAAAAGATCGAGTCGACGCCAAAGCAAAATCCCACGCAAGAAGCTAAAGCAAAAGCCCCGGTAAAGCCCGCGCCAAAGCAACGCAAGTGCCAAACCCAAGCGACTATGCCGGTCACGAGTAAAAGCACCGCACGTTCTAGCCGATACGACGCGAAGTCCGGAAGAACGAAAGCACCACAAGTCTCCCCCCGTCTACGTCCGAGCGTAAGCGCCAAAGCAAAGCAAAAGCCAGAGCCACGCCCAAGCCAAGCTAAAGCCGAAAGCCAAAGCCAAAACCGACGCCAAAAGCACGATCGACGCCGCGAACTAACAATCAAGGATGCCGAGGTCAAGCAAGGAGCAAGGAAGACACGAAGACCGAGGAACAAAGCCGAAAACCCCCTAGCTGAGGAAGCGCGAAGCACGAAAGGGACCAAAGAAATAGCGGATACTCCTTAGCCTCTCAAAAACCCTCACCCTGTAAAGACCTCTATCTTGGGCAACCCCTTCAGAGCTCTCGCATGAATACCAAGTGGAGACACGAATCAAAGGAACCCTCCAGAGGATCTCTCCCATAATCTCCTGATCAATATTCGTCGCACCCGGACTCATCACACCCGAGCCCCCCCGGGTCCCGGCACGCTGTAATCTCGTGTGTTCGCAATAAAGATGACCCGTATCTTTTTCTGTGCATACAGATTTCTGGCACGCCCGGTGGGACCTTCTCTCCTTTTATCCATACAGCTGAAAAGGTTGCTTTAAGTTCGCAATGGCCGGGACAAGCAGTGATGCGTTTGCTCCAAGCCTTTCACCAATCGCCGAGTCTCTGCTACTCCGACACGGTGGTCCAGTAAATCCAAAGGGTGATGCTCCTCCGATGGTACGTGTCTACACTCGGCGTACTCGAACTCTTGCGGATGTCTTCACGCCAGAAATTGCTGCCGAAGATGCTCGCCAAAGCGCCGACGAGGCCTTGGTGCATGAAGAAACAGGCCTCGATCCTGGAGTCCATGTCCAGAAGTTTGGAGAGGACCAGGCCCAACCCCGAGCACGTTCGGATTCTCCAGCGGACGTTGCACCTCCTCCGCAGGCGGGAAACATCAGTCATCAACCCGAAGCAAGTCGGCGCAACTACGTCTCCGACGATGACGGTGAGGATGCTAGCATGCAACATCGAGACATCCTCCGTCACCATCCTCCATCCGCTCTTCTGCTCTCAGTCATGCAGATGAGCGAGCATATGGTGCAGATTACTCGGCTGATGGAGGAGAAGGATCGTCACATTAATACTCTGCTTCAAAAGCTAAGCGCAAAGGACGCTGCAACAGTCGGTCAACCTCTTGCTTCTCCAGTAGCCGCTCCAACTCCGTCTTCAACTCCTGCTCTTGCAGAGGTTGTTCCGACAATTCAAGCGGTTACTCCAGCACTCTCCTCGGCTCCTGTCCTGGTGGAAGTAGTTTCTCCAGCACCAGTCTCGGTGGTCACACAACCTCCAACCGCAACAATGAATGCCCAGCAAATACAAGCGTTGGTAGCCGACATGATGCGCTCCCACTGTAGTGGCCTTTCTCCAATCACGGCGACATACTCGAAGCCTTACACCGCGAGGATCCAGCAGCTGCGCTTCCCCATCAGGTTCCAGCCACCAAAGTTCCAGCACTTTGACGGGAAGAGAAATCCAAGACAACATGTCGCTCACTTCATCGAAACCTGCAACAATGCCGGCACGTATGGCGACGAGATGGTGAAGCAGTTCGTTCGCACCTTCAAGGGTAACGCGTTCGACTGGTATGTGGATCTTCCTCCAGGATCTATCGACAGCTGGGATCAGATGAAGAGGGAGTTCCTCAATCGCTTCTACAGCACCAGACGCACCGTCAGTATGACCGAGCTTACTGCCGTCAAGCAAAGGAAGGATGAGCCGATGATCGACTACATCGATCGATGGAGGAACCTCGTGCTAAATTCACGAGATCGCTTGTCTGAAGACTCGGCCATCGAGATGTGCACCCAAGGCATGCACTGGGGTCTGCTTTACATTCTCAAAGGTATCAAGCCTCGGTCCTTCGAAGAACTCGCAACTAGAGCTCACGACATGGAACTCAGCCTAGCAAACCGCGGAGACTCGAAGAACAAGGACTTCCTGAAGGTGAAAAAGAAGGACAAGCTGCAGACACCAAATACCGAAGCAAGCTAATATTGCCGACATCGCTTCAACCTCCAAGCCGCTCAAGATCGGTGGCAAGCCGAATCAGAGAAAGGGAGCCGCTATACTGCCGCCTCCGCCACAAAGGCAAAGAATGACTCTCGAGGAGCTCGAAGCGAAGGAGTATCCCTTTCCGAACTCGGAAGTCTCCTCCATGTTTGATCAGTTGCTGCAGGAGAAGATGATAGAGCTCCCTCCTTCGAAGAGGCCTGAGCAGATGCATCGTGTCGACGACCCTCTCTTCTGCAAATACCACCGAGTGGTAAGTCATCCCATCGAAAGATGCTTCGTCTTCAAGAAAAAAATAATGGTGCTCGCAAAGCAAAGAAAGATGGAGATCGACTCCGGAGAGGTCGCTACGGCCAACATGACGTCCATCACCTTCGGCTCCTTCTTGTCGGTACTCGTTGCTGCACGACAAAGAATGCACAAATTGCGCATCATTCGTCAAAGGCCAACCGCGAAGACAGTTTCCCAGCCGAAAGTCTCGAAGCGACAACAATGTGCTCATGCGCTCACTGAGAAAGAAACACCGCTGCCCCGGGGGCAACCATCGCTCATGCCAGTACCTCTCCCAAGCAATGCTACATCCCAACGAGCGCTTCAAAAGAGATATGAGTAAGGAGATCCAGAAGTTGGCCTGTTGGGCTAGCCTTCGGGGAAGTTCGACTATTACGTCCTCTACTCAAGGCCTCCGTCCGTTTCGATTGAAGAAATCAAGCCCACCAGCTGGGGATCGGAAGACGAGCCAGTAGAGCCTCCGGAAGAACAAGTGTCTCCAAAGGAACCAGTTACTGCTGCCAATTATCATCTTAGCGAAGGAGAATCCACCGACGAAGAGGCATGGGTCATGCTACCCCGACGACGAAGGCCATGGCAAGAAATACAGCATAAGCAAGACCATATGATAAGGAGGTGTCCCGAGCGGAGGACCTACAAGAAGAAAAGTAAGACTCCAGGGAGGAAGGCGTTCAAAGTGCCTCCGGCAAACCAAGACGATCTCCTCCAGCAGAGCCTTCCAGGACCAGCAACCTTGCAAGAATTCTTCCCCGATCACTTCCTCCCAGTCGATCAACACATCAGGGTGTCTTGTTGCATGGTCAAAGTTCATAAGGCGTCGGAAGGAAAAGACGAAATCGAAACTTCTGAAGAAAGCGACTCCACTGACAAGAGAGACGATTCCGACAAAGGGGGCACTGCCTCTCATGACGAAGCAATCCTACACCTACCACTCGTGGAAGCTTTGCATCTTCCGAAAAAGGCTCGCCTGACAATGGCTGCAGCCTTGGCCGACCCGGACAGCTACAAGAGGAAAAGGAAGGACGACAAGAAGGGCAAAACTGCAGCCTCGTGTGATGTGACGATAACCTTTTCGGACGAGGACTTGTAACTCGGAACATGATTGCACAACCGGACTGTCTACGTTTTGGGATACATCAAGGAGAAGCCAGTGAATCGAATCCTGTTAGACTGTGGCTCCGCCATCAACATCATGCCCATCCAGACGATGCGGCAACTCGGTATCACAAATGACCAGCTCTCGCCCAGCCAATTGGTCATTCAAGGGTTCAACCAGGGCGGACAGTCCACTATCGGAATCATCCGCCTGAAGCTTTCAATCGGCTCGCTAGATACAACGGTCCTCTTCCACATCATCGATTGCAAGACGTCGTATCGCCTCCTGTTGGGCAGGCCATGGCTACACGAGAATGGCGTCGTAGTGTCCACCTGGCACCAGTGCCTCAAGTACTACGAAGAAGGCACGGAGAAATGCATAGTTGCTGATGACAAGCCGTTCAATGAGGCCGAGGCACATTTGGCCGACACCAAGTTCTACCAAGCAAAAGGCCTAACCGCAGAAGTCCTTCCAGCTAAAGCCCCTCGAGCCTAGAAGGCTGAAAAAATAAAACAGGGCAAGGCTCCTCCACCGGCAAATCCGGTGCAACCTTCCGACAAGGCAAGGCTTGAGGTACAAGAAGCGTCAAAATCTAGACAAAGGATGCGCATCAGTTCCAAGGCAAAAGCAATGCAACATACCCCGTTGCCCATCCAAGCGACGCCAGTCCTGTATTTCGCACCTCAGTTGCTCCGTAAATCCGAGCGATCGCCTTCTACTCAGGCTACAATCAGATTCGGATGGCACCCAAGGACAAAGAGCTCACAGCATTTCGCACATCGAAAGGAATCTACTGCTACAAAGTTATGCCGTTCGGCTTGAAGAATGCAGGAGCCACCTACCAGCGAGCTATGCAGAGAATCTTCAACGACATTCTTCATCAAAATGTGGAGTGCTACGTCGACGACCTCGTGGTGAAATCCAAGAAGAAGTTGGCACATCTACAAGATCTCGAGCTAATCTTCAAACGGCTTTGAAGGTACCAACTCCACATGAATCCACTCAAGTGCGCATTCGGAGTCTCCTCAGGCAAGTTCCTCGGCTTCGTCGTACGACATCAAGGTATCAAGATAGATCAAACCAAATTGATGCTATCATCAATATGCCCGCGCCGAAGACAGTGCGAGACCTAAGAGGCCTCCAAGGGCACTTGGTGTATATCCGAAGATTCATCACCAACCTAGCTGAGAAGTACCGCCCGTTTAGTCACCTCATGAAGAAAGGAGCACCATTCAAATGGGATGATGCTTGTTAAGAAGCACTCCAAAGCATCAAAGCCTATCTACTGAAGCCGCCAGTTCTAACAGCACCAGTTCAAGGAAGGCCGCTAATCCTCTATATTAGTGATTAGGAGCAATCCTTGGGGGCACTCCTGGCTCAGAACAATGAGCTTGGCAAGGAGACGGCCTGCTACTACTTGAGTCGCACTCTCGTCGGCGCAGAACTAAATTACTCCCCGATTGAGAAGGTTTACTTAGCACTCATCTTCGTCATGAAAAAGCTGCGACACTATATGCTGGCTCATATCGTCAGACTCGTCTCGAAGGCCCCCTCAAGTACATCATGTCAAGACCAGTGCTCTCTGAACGTCTAGCAAAGTGAATATTCGAGTTGTTTAACTCACGTTTTATCTTGTTTTTCCATCTCAAAATGATAGGCTCTTCGGCTTCATTCTCCCCTCAACTCTAATTGCCCTTATAGACGGTCATACGAGGATCGCACTGGCTCTGAAATCGATAAATTTTGAATCCGGATACTCACTGTATCTCTCATCGTACATGCTCCGGGTCGTGATTTCACATATTTTTTCTTTACCATTTTGGCTTTTTGCTCACATTTTATTCTATTTTTCCATTGCGATACGATAGTCTTATGGGTCCTATACTTCCCTTGTCTATGGCCGCCCCTGTAGAGGGTCACACGAGGATCATACTGGCTCTGAATTCGGTGGATTTCGATCCCGGATGCAACCACTATGTCTCGTCGTACGTAGCTTCGGCTCATATTTTTCAACCCATTTTTTTCCTATATTTGCAATCAACCCCCCCCCCCCCCCCCCCCCCAACCTTTTTCGTTTTGCTATCGACCCCTTATTCCCCTTTGTTTGCATATGACCCCCCTTGGGCAGTTTTCGCCTACCCCGGCCCCATGGGGTCCCCTCAACATAACTCCGCCCCTCTGCTGGCATCGAACCCTCGATCCCAGTCGGCTAGGTGCCGACCCGTTCGCACCATGGCGTCCCAACCAACTAGGTTACCACCTAGCTGGTTGGGCGGGGGTATATGTACAGTCGGCATACGCACACCCGACTAGCCCCTGGCAGGGGGTCGGTGGGCGTGACGGTTAGCCCCGCGCAACGAGTCGGCAGACATACGACGGTCAGCCCCGGACAGGGGGTCGGCAAACAGACAGCAGTCGATCTCGGATAAGGGATCGACAAGTAGATGATGGTCGGCCCCACGCAACGGGTCGGCAGACTGACTATGGTCGGTCCCGCGCAAGGGGTCGACAGACGCACAACAATCATCCTCGCGTAGGGGGTCGGCTGACAGATTACGGTCGGCCCCACGCAACGGGTCGGCAGACAGACTATGGTCGGTCCTGCGCAACGGGTCGACAGACGGACAGCAGTCATCCCCGCGCAGGGGGTCAGCTGGCAGACAATGGTCGGCCCCATGCAATGGGTCAGTAGACAGATTACGATCAGCCCTACGCAACGGGTCGGTAGAAGACTATGGTCGGTCCCGCGCAACGGGTCGGCAGACGCACAATAGTCATCCCTGCGTAGGGGGTCAGCTGGCAGACAATGGTCGGCTCCACGCAACGGGTCGACAGATAGATTACGGTCGGCCCCACGCAACGGGTCGGCAGACAGACTATGGTCGGTCCCGCGCAACGAGTTGGCAGACGCACATCAGTCATCCCCGGACAGGGGGTCAGTAGGCAGACAAGGGTCGGCCCCGCGCAACGGGTCGGAAGACAGACGATGGTCGGCCCTATGTAGTGGGTCGGCAGACGCACACCCGACCAACCCCTGGCAGGGGGTCGGCGGACCCAATGGTCGACCTCACGTAGCTGGTCGACAGACAAACGACGACCAACTCCGGACAGAGGGTCGGCAGACGAGTGACCGGCTTTGCACTAGAAAATTCCAACCAGCTAGGTTAACACCTATCTAGCTGGAAGGGGGTAACTGTGGGTGCAAAATCTCGCTAACACCCAACGGTGGAACCCGCAGCCCTGCCTGGGGCCCACGAGTCTGACGGTGGGACCTGCAGCCCTGTCTGGGGCCCATGGGTATGATAGTGGGACCCGCAACCCTGCCTGGGGCCCACTTGCACTATCTGGGGTCTAGTAAATCCCCCCGGGTATTTACCAAACCCCGGATATTCCTAGGAATATTTCTAGAATATTCCCCAGATAAACTAAGCCCTTATAAATAGCAAACCCTGTAAATAATTTCAGATCCTAAAATCCAAACCATAATCCCACTTTCTATTTTCTAGAGCTCCATGGGATTTCTGGTTTTCAGATCCCCTCTCCACCCTCTGATTACTTGTAAGAAGCACTCATCGGCCTGTCGAGAGTAGCTCTACTGTTTACTCAGAGATAGTGGAATTAAAGGTTGCGTCTTATCGCACGGAGACGTAGGCTTCGGCCGAACTTCGTCACCACATCCTGTGTCATCTCTTCCTCTACCTTTCTACTCTACAATGCTTTTGTGACAGCCCAGCAAGTCACCACTCAACGCTTTGAAGCACGCCACATCCCGAAGGGTAAAACCTTCAATCGACTGTTGGAGGAGGGTCACGTATGACGGTCAAAATCCTCCCCCACAGAGGATTTCGTGTCGTCGTACGTGACCCTCCTCTAACAGTCGATTGAAAGTTTGACCCTTCGGGATGTGGCGCGCTTCGAAGTGCTGAGTTGTAACTTGCTAAGCTGTGATACAAGCACTGTAGAGTAGAGAAAGAGCAGACACAGGGAGTGATGATGGAGTTCAGCCAAAGCCTATAGATCCGTGCGGCAAGACGTAACCTTTGAATCCATTATCTCTTAATGAAGTAGAGCTACTCTCGACAGGCCGAGGAGTGCTTCTTACAAGATGTAGAGGGTGGAGAGGGAATCTGAAAATCAGAATGCTCGAGGAGTTCTGGAAAACAGAAAGTGAGATTATGGTTTGGATTTTGGGGATCTCGAATCATTTACAGGTTTTGCTATTTATAGAGCTTTGGTTTATCTAGGGAATATGCTAGGAATATTCCTAAGAATATCCGGGGTTTGATAAATATCCTGGGGGATTTATCAGACCCCAGATAGTGTAAGTGGGCCCCAGGCCGGGCTGCAGGTCCCACCGTCATACTCGTGAGCCTCAAGCAAGGCTGCGGGTCCCACCATTAGACTCATGGGCCCTAGGCAGGGCTGTGGGTCCCATCATTAGGCGTTAGCCAGATTTTGCACCCACAGTTACCCTCCGTTACCCTCCCAACTAGATAAGTGTTAACCTAGCTGGCTGGGATTTTCTGGTGCAAAGTCGGTCGTTCTTCTGTCAACCATCTGTTTGGGAATGCTCGCCATACATCTATCGTCCCATTGCGTGGGGCCGATCGTTGTCTGCCTGTCGACCCCCTATCGGGGGCTGACCGTTGCGCCCGTCGACCCCCTACTAGAGGTTGACCGGGTGTGCGTCTACCAACCCGTTGTTTGGGGCCGACCATCGTTTGTTTGCCGACCCCTTGTCCGGGGCCTACCGTTGTGCCCGTCAATCCCCTACCGGGGGTCGATCGGGTGTGCATCTACTGGCCCGTTGCGCGGGGTCGACCGTTGTTTGTCTACCGACCTCCTGTCCGAGGCTGACTGCTCTCTGTCTGTCGACTCGTTGCGTGGGGCCGACTGCATGTGTGTTACCCCCTCCCAGTTGGATAGGTGGTAACCTGGTTGACTGGGGTCACAAAAATAGCAACGTGTAGGACGGTTCAGGCCAAAAAAAAAAACCTGGGGGGCTTCGGTCCAAAAATATTAGGGGTAGGGGGTTCTATGCAGAAAGTTAGGGCAGGGGCGTTCTGTGTAAAATATTGGGCAGGGGGTTGTGTAAAACGTAGGGGGCAGGTGGGTTTTTGTGTTAAAAATCATGGGTAAGAGGGGTTTGGTCAAAAAACTGGGGCAGGGGTAGGGGTGAGCGTCGGTTTTGTCGGTCGGTTTCGGTGTCGGTTTTGTCGGTTTTATTTTTTTTTCGGTTTTCGAAAAATCAAAACCGAAACCGAAACCGAAATGGTCGGTTTTTGTCGGTTCAGTGTGATCGGTTTTCGGTTCGGTTTCGGTTCGGTTTCGGTTAATATGAGTTATGCTAGAACCCTTAGCTCTTGAATCTTAATCGTCAGTTCATCACAAATAAGTGGATGATTATGTTCTTACATAGTGCCAAAATGAAAGTTCAAAGCAAAATCAACCGACGTTCACTCTTTTGAAGCATTGTAGATCTAACATAATTACTTCGTACTTGCACTTACTGGAAACAAAAGTATTATGGCCGTTGTATTTATGATTTAAGAAGTCGGGTCGGTTTTTTCGGTTTCGGTTCGGTGTTTCATACCCGGGAACCGAAACCGAAACCGATTTAATCGGTTTTGTCGGTTCGGTTTGTTTTCGGTTCGGTTTGATGTTTGGTTCGGTTATTTCGGTTAAATTTTGGTCGGTTTCGGTTCGGTTAGGCGGTTCGGGTCGGTTTTTGCACAGCCCTAGGCAGGGGGGTTTGGTCAAATATTCTAGAAGGCATGGGTTTTTATGCAAAAAACCCTGGGCTGTGTTTTTAGTCAAAATTGGTGGTCGTGGGGTTACTGGCAACATTTGCAGGGGGCGGGGGGCTTTTGAGCAAAAATACAGGGTGCTTTGTTCGGGCCTCAGGGTTGGTGGGCTTTTGTGCAAAAGGGGAATGTGTGGTCGGGCTGAACAGGGGAGGGAGGAGGTGGCTCGGGTGGCGGTTGACAGGCGTGAGGGAGACGGCAGTGGGGTTGGGCACCGATCGGGGGAGACGACGGTTGGGGTGTCAGTCTCGGGCGTCGGATGGGCGGAGGGAGAAGGGCGATCGGGCGTGCGGTGGAGGGGGCGGTGACGACCGGGGGGGGGGGGGGGGGGGGGGGTCGGGCTGTGGTAGCGGCGGGGGCGCAGGGGTTCAGGTGGGAGACCGGGCGGCACGAGGGCGGCGGCGGGTTGTTAGCTGGGAGGCCAGGCGGCGCGAGGGTGGCGCAGGGGGGTCAGGCGGGACGCGACGGCCGGGCGGCAAGCGGTGGCGGCCGGGTGGCGACGACGGGAGTGGCCTGAGGGAAGGGGGGGGGTTCTTTTTTGGTGTAGTTGTTGAGGGAGGATTTTACAAAGGGGGGGGGGGCTTGGAAGATGTTGTTTTTTTTTTGCCACCCTCTCACACTCTAACTCTCTCTCACACCCACTCAAAAATCCGAGAGAAGGGGTTGCACGGTTGAGATCGAAGGGGATCGACATGAGCCGAGCCGAGCTAAGCTGAGCTTTGGCCTGTTTGAGCTTGCCTTGTAACCCAACAAACTTAAACGAGCTTGTCGGTGCATGTTGTTCGGAGTCGACCGTCGGGCTCGCCGATGTGTTGTCTGACGACGGGCAATGCGGCTGCCGTCACGTTGTCCGACGTCGGCCGTCACGCTTGTCGTTGCGTTGCCGGAGTCGGTGGTCGTGCCCGCTGACCCCTTGCCAAAGGCCGGCCGGGGGTGCGTCCACCGATGTGTTGTTCGAGGATGGTCGTCGCTCCTGTCGACGTGTTGTCCAGCGTCGGCCGTCGCACCCATCGCCGCATTAACCGGTGTCTGTCATCGTGCCCACTGACCCCCTGCTAAGGGCCAGCCGGGGGTGCGTCGACAGATGTGTTGACAGGCTACGACCGTCGTGCCTGTCGCCGCATTCTTTGTCAGGCACCGAGGCGGCGATGGCGGCCTCGGATATTGTCTACAGAGGTCGCCTCAGGTCGAGGTGGTGTTAATGTCTCAGGTTTCATCAGGTGTCGAGGCGACAAAACCAGCCTCGAACTTCGTCTTCGAATGCCGAGGCGAAGGTTGCCTCGGGCCGAGACGGTACCGACGTCTCGGGCTTCGTCAGGTACCGAGGCAGCGAAGCTTGCCTCGGATTTTGTCTTCGAATGCCGAGGCGAAGGTCGCCTCGGGTTGAGACGGTGCTGACATCTCGGGCTTCGTCAGGTGCCAAGGCGGCGAAGCCTGCCTCAGACTTTATCTTTAAATGCTGAGGCGAGGGTCACCTCGGGCCAAGATGGTGCCGACGTCTCGGGCTTCATCAGGTGTCGAGGCAGCGAAGCTGTCTCGGACTTAATCTTTGAATGTCGAGGTGAGGATCGCCTCAGGCCGAGACGGTGCCGATGTCTCGAGCTTCGTCAGGTGCCAAGGCGACGAAGCCTGTCTCAGACTTTGCCTTTGAATGCCGAGACGGTGCCAACGTCTCGGGTTTCGTCTGGTGCTGAGGCGGCGAAGCTGTCTTGAGCTTTGTTTTTGAATGCCGAGACGGAGGTCGCCTCGGGTCGAGACGGAGGTCGCCTCGGGCTGAGACAGTGCCAATGTCTCGGGTTTCGTCAGGTGTCGAGGCGGCGAAGCCTGCCTCGGACTTTGTCTTTGAATGCCG
This sequence comes from Chamaelirium japonicum, assembly GCA_947650365.1. Classification (NCBI taxonomy): domain Eukaryota; kingdom Viridiplantae; phylum Streptophyta; class Magnoliopsida; order Liliales; family Melanthiaceae; genus Chamaelirium; species Chamaelirium japonicum. The sequence goes on along the minus strand of OX393550.1, from coordinate 25,315,672 downwards.
AGGCGAGGGTCGCCTCGGGTCCAGACGGCACAGGGGTTTTAGGTGGGAGACCGGGCGGCGGCGGGCTGTCAGGTGGGAGGCCAAGCGGCGCAGGGGGGTCAGGCGGGAGGCGATGGCCGGTTGGCAGGCGGCGACGGGAGTGGCCGGAGGAGGGGGGGTCTTGCAAAAGGGGGGTCTTGCAAAGGGGGGGGTCTTGCAAGAGGTGGGGTCTTGCAAGAGGGGATGGGGGGGCGGGGATGGCTTGGAAGGTGTTATTGTTGTTGTTGTTTTTTTTTGCCACCCTTTCACACTCTAACTCTCTCTCACACCCACTCAAAAATCCGAGAGAAGGGGTTGCACAGTTGAGACCGAAGGGGATCGACACGAGCCGAGCCGAGCCGAGCTAAGCTGAGCTTTGGCCTGTTTGAGCTTGCCTTGTAACCCAACAAACTCAAACGAGCTTGTCGGTGCATGTTGTTCGGAGTCGACCGTCGGGCTCGCCGATGTGTTGTCTGACGACGGGCAATGCGGTTGCCGTCACGTTGTCCGGTGTCGGCCGTCACGCTTGTCGCTGCGTTGCCGGAGTCGGTGGTCGTGCCCGCCGACCCCCTGCCAAAGGCCGGCCGGGGGTGCGTCCACCGATGTGTTGTTCGACGACGGTCATCACGCCTGTCGACGCGTTGTCCAGCATCGGCCATCGCACCCATCGCCGCGTTGACCGGTGTCTGTCATCGTGCCTACCGACCCCCTGCTAAGGGCCAGCCGGGGGTGCGTCGACAGGCGACGACCGTCGTGCCTGTCGCCGCATTCTTTGTCGGGCACCGAGGCGGCAATGGCGGCCTCGGATATTGTCTACAGAGGTTGCCTCAGGTCGAGGTGGTGTTGATGTCTCGGGTTTTATCAGGTGTCGAGGCGGCAAAACCAGCCTCGAACTTCGTCTTCGAATGCCGAGGCGAAGGTTGCCTCGGGCCGAGACGGTACTGACGTCTCGGGCTTCGTCAGGTACCGAGGCAGCGAAGCTTGCCTCGGATTTTGTCTTCGAATGCCGAGGCGAAGGTCGCCTCGGGTTGATACATCCTTCAAATTAGACTATTTGTACATTAACCTCTGCAAATATGATGAGTTGTACAAATATACCCTTTTAGTTTACTGATGTCAATATTAGAGAGTATTTCCAAAATATTCTATGATTGTAAATTTGTTTCAAATATAGGTTTATTGGACGAAAATACCCTTAAGAATTTAAAATGATGAAATTAGTGGACGGCGGTGGGCTGTTGATGGTTGTGTGGTGGTGAGCTAAGGGTGATAGCAGCGGTGGTGGAAGTGGGTGGTGGTGGTGGCTGGGCGGTGAGCTAAAGACTCTCCCCTCTTTTGTTCCCCCACCAAACAGGAGGCCCTCCCTTCTCCACATGGATAGCACCACCCAGGACCTGTAACATACGCTAGTACTTAGGTTATATATATTCTGCTAAAGACTCCCGCATCCTCACCCATCTAAAAGTCACCGCCAACCAAGGGGACACCCTCCTGCCTTGCCACCTTGCCCACGTATCTTGATGGATCTTATACTTGTCCCGAACCCAACGAGCACCTCGGTTGGTATCTGTTAACACGAATAGTAACGAGGAAATGTCGTGTTGCTACTGTTTCGTGATAAAACTTTGGAGCTGGAGGCCTCCATGATTTCGTGGCTTAGTGATTGCTTCCCAATAAATCAAGTGTTGCTACTGTTTTGTGATAAAACTTTGGAGCTGGAGGCCTCCATGATTTCGTGGCTTAGTGATTGCTTCCCAGGAAATCAAATGCAAATGATGGCCGCTGGAGTGGTGTCCCCAAAAGAAACTCCTACAAACTCTATCCATCTTATGTAGTAGGCCCATCGGCAAACCCTCGGCCCCCATGATATGAACCGGCATTGCAGTCAAAACTGATTGTAACAACACCAGTCTACCTACCTGGGATAAGTTCTTTGTTTTCGACCCAGAAAGTCACGCCCCTATTTTGCTCAACACAATTTGAAAATGCTATGCCCGAACCCTCAGTCCATCGACTGGGAGCCCTAAGTGCAGCTGTGGGTGCAAAAAATGGCTAAAGCAGGCCAGCCAACAAAAACCCATGCCTTCGAAGTCTATGAGGGCAATTCATGGATCACCAGCAGAGGCCCGAGTAGAGTAAGGTCTACGAGTGCAGCTTGTGGATCATCAGCAGGATAGTAGAGGCTCAGACAGTCAGGAGCCCACCAAAGCAGGGTGCGATCCGATCGAGGACGACCAGTAGAAAGATGACACGTGGACCAGTCACAAGGCGCCACATGGAGCAATCGCAGCCCGCCACCTCACATGCCAGAGGAGAGCAGCACATGGACCAGCCACGGGGCGCCACTTGGATCGATCACAGCACGACACCTTTACGGGGAGTAGCATCTATAAATACAGCAGTGGCAGACAAATAAGGGGGACCTCTTTCGAGATTTTTGGACGGGCTCTGGATTCCTTACTACTTTGGGATATTCAGACCTTGGGTGAGAGTTGTAGAGCTCCACACCCAAGCTGACCAGAGAAAGGCCATGTCTCTCCCTCCCTTCTAGTGCTACACCCCTCTAGCTCTAGATATACCATTTGTACAAGCCCCCCTCGGCCTGTCGAGGGGTAGCTCTACTCCTTCAGATCTAGTGGATTGAGGTTGTGACTTACTGCACGGAGGCGTAGGCTACGAGGAAACTTCGATAACAAACTTGTGTCTACTCTCCTTGCTCTCTACTCCCCTCACTCTCACCTCAAGTACATGCCTACATTCATTCAACTCCACATCAATTGATCGTGGGAGAAAATCTTTCGACGACAAAAGATTTTTCCCCCACAGTTTGGCGTCATCTGTGAGATCGAGCAAAAAGCTCATCCGCTCTTCTCCAAAGGCTGATCAGTTGAGCAGAAGCAACTGGTCAGCACCATAGCATTAGGGGTGTGCAGGATCCAAACCAAACCGACCAAACCGACCGAATTTGATCGGTTTCGACACACTCAACGGATCGGATTGGATCAGGATTTCTCAAAACCGATATGATTGGATCGATTATCGGATTTATCAATTAAAAACCAACCTAAACCGAACCGGACTCTGGTTTATAATTTACTAATTTAGTGGTAACTGTTGTGAACTTTTGTTTAATTGTTAAAACTGTACTTTGTAGTTTTTAATATTTGATGGATATGAATATTGTGGACATAATGGTATTGTTGTTGATAACTTGGTATTTTGGTAAGTAATGTAGTATCATTTTATAATTTTTGAAATAATTATTTTAAAGTTGAAACTATGTCCAAATAAAAAAAAAATAGTATGCATATGGGTCAAAGCCCAAACCGACCATCCAATCCAATCCAAACCGACTTTAATTGGATTGGATTGGATTGGATTCCAGTCTCAATTGGTTTGGATTGGATTGCAAATTCTCAAAACCGACCTAGGTTGGATCGGTTTAGGTTTTGCCTAAATAGGTCGGTTTCGAACCGATGCACACCCCTACATAGCATCCAGAGACTGATCGACCGAGTAGAAGCGATATATTTCCCTTTCTTCACCATCCAGAAGCAAGGCTATTTTAGCAATGGCGAAGTCCCGAAAGCATCATAATCAAGTCTCTAACCAGCCCCGACAAGATGCAAGCCAGTAAGAGGATAAGTAGAGGGCCGATCTGTAGCCTACTCGGCGAGTCGCAGATCCACAGCTCTTGGGGTCGACCAACCTCAACCTGAGGCCCACTCGTAGAGGGCTTATTTGCATCACTCCGGAACGGCTCTGCAGCGCTCGGGCAAGGCCCATGCCGTCTCCCCGACAGCAAAACAACCAGGAACTTATCAAGTCTCAGCATAAGCCTATCAGCTCCTGGCCCTCGTGAAGCATAATACCGCCTTGATGATCGAGCGAGATGCCATTAAGAAGGCCGTGGCAGAAGCAGGGGTAGTTACACCGTCTCTTGCTGGTGAAGCCGACAATGGCGTTGGGACTGTCATCCCGCTACCAAAGACTCCAGTGACCAGCCTCCCACCATGTCCAGGGGCCAATCCACCCAGACCTCCTGCAACTGATCCCTTACATCGAAGACTCTCAGTTGTTCCACCTCGAAAATATCGTAGAGTGAAAATATTGAAGAAAACATTTTAGGGAAATAAAATGTTGTAGAGAGAATTGACATTGAGAGAGAAGAAGAAAATATCATAAAGAGAAATATTATAAGGATAAAATATTATAGATAAAAAATATTATAGAGAGAGAAAGTGCTCTAAAGAGAAATATTATATAGAGAGAATATTGGCAACGAGAGTATTACACAAACAATATTTTAGAATAAAATATTATTAGAGAGAAAATGTTATATATAAAAAATAATGTGATAGATAGAGTATGTTATATGGATAATGTTTTACAAATAGAATATTTAAAAATAGAGAAGATAACTGTAAAACTTGCTTTAGGCTCAAACCTGATTTTATAGCCAAATGCTCAAATGTTGATAGTTCTAGAACTGGTTCTTGATAAGCCAAAACTGGTTCTGCACAAAACTAGTTCTTGGTATTTCAAAATAAACCTAAAATTTTAAAACCAATGCCAAACGCACCCTTCAATTTCCATTTACTTCTTTTCCAACATTTGATTCAAGAACATAAATGGTGTAAAAATGCGAGTATGGTTATTTTAGTATCTGTGATTTGACATTGACATTTGAAGGATACGATAAATTTTTGGGGTTATTAATCTAAGGCCCTCTAACTAACCTTGTAGTTGATAAACCTCTCTAACAGTTTAGTAGTGCATTAAGTCCCTCTCACTCAATTATTTTAAAATGATCATTTTGCCCCTCTAACTAGCCCCGTAGAACCCGATGTATAATTTTGTTTACATGCGTTGTACAGTGTAATCCCCAATAGTAGATCCAAAACTTTGTAGCTGCTACAATGATTTCATTGTCGCACTAATATTTTGGAGTATAAATTCAGTTGCTACAGTGAAATCACTCTAGCTGCTAGAATGATTTCATAGTAGCAGTAATATTTCAGAGTATATATTCGGTTGCTACAACGAAATCACTGTAGCTGCTACAGTGATTTCACTGTGGAAACCAAATTTATACTCCATATATATATATATATATATATATATATATATATATATATATATATATATATATATATATATATATATATATATATATATATATATATATATATATATATATATATATATATATATATATATATATATATATATATATATATATATATATATATATATATATATATATATATATATATATATATAGGGAAAGGGTAGCCTACTCCATGGAGTAGGCTACTTACCTACTCCATGGCCTAAATAGAAGCCACGTGGCACTTTTTAATTGGGTATTTTGTGAATGTATGGCTAATCCATTATGGATAGATTAGGATTATGGAAAAAAATCCGAAGAAAAAAATATAAATCAACCCGATCAAGTTCTAGCAAATTTAACGGTAAAGTGTGCATCAGAAAAACTTTTTTTTTTTGCATGCTAAAAATGCCACTTGGCATGTGTTTTTCTCAAATTTTTTTTCTTGACAATTGTTGGGAGGGGTGAATCTAAGTTGACAAAGTCTTAACTCTGGTTAAAAAGTACCACATGGCATCCATTTAACCAATGGAGTAGGTAAGTAGCCTACTCCATGGAGTAGGCTACCCTTTCCCATATATATATATATATATATATATATATATATATATATATATATATATATATATATATATATATATATATATATATATATATATATATATATATATATATATATATATATATATATATATATATAGAGAGAGAGAGAGAGAGAGAGGGGTATTAGGATGCGGTGTACGGTGCGTGCGGCGCACCACAGCAGCCGTCTGATGCACTGCTGCGTGCATCGCACGCACCGCAGCAGTGCATCAGACGGCTGCGGTGCAGCGCCGCACACACCGCACGCCGCATCCTAACATTCCTCTCTCTCTCTCTCTCTCTCTCTCTCTCTCTCTCTCTCTCTCTCTCTCTATATATATATATATATATATATATATATATATATATATATATATATATATATATATATATATATATATATATATATATATATATATATATATATATATATATATATATATATATATATATACTCCATTAGCCCGAATTGAAATCACTGTAGCTCCAGAACCTTGAGAATAAATTCGGGTTAGCGAAGTATAGATCTGATTGCTACAGTTACTTCATTGTAGCAACCAAATTTATACTCCGAAATATTCTTGTACAGTGAAATCCCTGTAGCAACTATGGAGTATCAATTAGGTCTAGCGAAGTATAAATTTAGTTAATATATCGGGGTAATAGTAGTGGTATTTTAGTCATTTTATGGGGGTTGAATTGGTCAATAGGGGTTTAATGTATGTCTTTTTGAACTAGGTCTTAGCTCAAACGAAACTATTGTCAGGACCGATGGTTAGAAGGATCGTCTGTAAAGGGCTTATTGCCAACTCCCCCTAATTTTTTAAGGGAAATTTTATTCATACCCCATAAATCTGTAATTAGCCCCCATTTTCAACAAACATGAACACACCCCATTTTTTTTTCATACCCCAATCCTATCCCAAAAATACCCTTCTCCCTTACACCCCACCTTCAATACACCTCAGTTAAATGGCCCGCCCCAACTTGATTATACCCCAATCAAACACATACCCCCTTAAATATATCTCAATTATATGCACTCTTGATTACACCCCACTCTTAAATAAATCCCATGCAGTTGGCTGGTACTAGGGGTGGCAATCCTTGACCCGACCCGCCAACCCGGCCCAATCCGACCCGTCTTGACCCAACCCGACAGGTTTACATGGGTTCTATTGACCCAACCCAAGCCAACCCGACCTATTTAGTAAACGGGTTAAACGGGTTGGGTCGGGTCAACCCGTTTATTAGGCGGATCGGGTTTGGGTTTAAGTTTTTGACCCGTTTATTAAGCGAGTCGAGTTCGGGTTGGGTGTTTTGCCCTTATACCTATGTCTCAATCCGATCCGACCCGACCCATTGCCACTCCTAGCTGGTACTTGAAGGCACAAGTAGGGCTGCAACTTGGGCGGGCCAATCCGAACCCAACCCGAATTTGGGCGGGCTAACCCAAGCCCAACCCGAATTATTTCTCCTCTACCATATTGAAGCCGGTCAACCCACCCCGCACAACCCGACCAACCCGACGGGTTGGGCTTGGGCTAAGGAAGTTCAAAGAGACCTTAGGCTGGGCGGGGCTGGGTTGGGATGGGGGTACAAAAGACGTTGAGTTAAGCTTTTGGGGGTTTGGGGTACAAAAGAAAAGGACATTGTTGGTATTAAAAGGATTGTTGAGTAAGATATTGAGAAACGGTAGGGAGTCGGGGGCTAATTACAGATTTTTCGGGTACGAATAAAATTTTCCTTTTTTAAATAGTAATGCCTAATAGCTTGAACAACTTGGGCGAACTCCTTCCTAATCTCATCCGCACAACTCTATCTGTATTTCGTTACAGCTCTATCCAAACCTGTCATTATATACAGACGCCGACGATGATCCGCAGCTCCCATGCAACGAGCTCCCAGAGACCAACGTGTGGAAACTGCACAGCAACCCCAGCGGCGCCGCCGTTCCTGCCTTCTTCCTTGGCAACCCTGCCCTCCCATCAAAGGCCGCCGGCACCGGCACCGGCACCGCCACCGTGACAGGTTCAGTGGTACTTGCCTTGTTCTAAGGACGAGGATCAGTCTCTGCAGAAATTGTCTCCCACCTCCGGTGCCCGAGCTCTTGTCGCCGCTGGAGAAGACCGGTCCTTCACCGAAGGAAACAACGACGGCTATGGTGCTGCTTCCGACAACCGATACTATGCCGCCGCTCCTGGCCTCGCTTTCAAATTTGAGATTGTCCGAGCCAGTGCTGCCTCCTCAAGCCAAGTCAGTTCCTGATGCTGCCACTGCCCCTCCCATCGCTGCTAACTTTGCTCACCTGTGTATAATGGACCCAAGTTGTGCGGATGAGATTAGGAAGGAACCTTCGGGGCTTCGCCCAAGTTGTTCAAGCTATTAGGCATCCTAAAGAGAACCCACAGATTTATTCTTTATAAGAAATAATCTATCTCCAAGGGCGCATGCTGCTCCACGGGAATTTGCTCTCCTCTGCCTTCCCCGCACTGGCGCCATCCCTCCCGCCGGTCCTCCGTCCGCCGGAATCCTTCCGCCCGCCATGCGGCTTCTCGTGCCGGCGCCGCCCGCTGGCGTCGCGCCGTTCGCGGTCCGGGTCGTCGAGCCAGTGGGACCTGGCGCCGCCCTCGACGACGGCGGGCTTGGAGGCGGAGGCCTGGGCGATGCGCTCCACCTCGTCCTGGATCACGCGGATGGGGAAGAGGTCGGGGGAGAGGGAGAGAGGGGAGCGGAGGGTGACGTAGGCCTTCTTGTAGTCCGGCTTGGCGGCGAGGTAGCCGCCCCGCTTCTTCTTCTTGCCCTCCATGTTGAGGGTGTGGACCTCGTCGACGTCGAAGCCGTAGAGGGACTCGAGCACCCGCCGGATCTCAATCTTAGAGGCGGAGGGCACCGTCTTCAGCGCGATCTCCCAGATGCGGTCGAACGGCGGGGACGGCATCAGGAGCTTGATCGGAAGGTTCGCGAAGTGGATCACGCGCCGCCCAAGCCGGGTCCCCATCGCTGGCGGCGGCCTCGAAGAAGGGCGTCGGCTGAGTACAGTAGCGGCGCTGTGAGGGTAGATTGGGAGTGAGGGTCGCGGATCATTGCAGCCAGGGTCCGTCTACTTGCAGAACCCAAATCGGCTGCCCCATTCCTCTGTCTCATCGTCTGCATCCCACGACACAGCCGTCCGTTGCACTCGTACCCGGCCGGTGCATCGCACTCAATCTCAACCGGCAGGCAAAGGGGCGGCAGTGATCAGGTGCTAAGTTGGAACCAAGTTCTAGGGATGGCAATAGTGCGGTTTTCGGCAAAACCAAAACCACACCACAACACCGAACCGCCACACCAAAATCGCACCGCACCGCGACGGTGTACCGTATATAAAACTGAAATCGCACCATACGGTGCGGTGCACCGCGGTTTAACATTATAATGGTCTAAACGGTGCGGTTTTTTACGGTTTTAGGTAAAACCGAAACCGCACCGCAACACCGAAAGCGCACCGCACCGCAACGGTTTTATATTTTGGCAAACCTTCGCGGTTTGCGGTTTTAAACCGCACCGTTGCCATCCCTGGAACCAACCCATACCCTTGCATGGGGCTGAGTGCGATGCACTGGTCGGTTATGGGTGCAAGGGACAGCTGTGACTTGGGGTGCAGACAATGGGGCAGAGAAAAGGGACTGGGGCACAGAAAAGAGGAAGACAATTTGGGTTCTTTATTTGCACCCATGTAATCAGTGATGGCACCTAGAAAACTTTTTTTTAAAAATAGGTATTTATTTAAGCTAAATGATACAACTTGTTAAGATATTAGCTAATGTTCGAAGTACACGTTTTTATAGCAAGTTCCTAACCAAAAATGTTGTTTTTTTTTCCTACCTTTTAAATTATCAAGAGTATTCATTCGTTTTCGATAAGAATATTCATTCGTCTTCGGCATGAGTATCCATTCACCGATTACACACTATGCATGTAGTGGTTGCTACAGTGAATACATTGTAGCAATAGTATACATCCGTCATCAACACGAGTATCTATTCGTCGGGTGACACTTTTATGCTGCGGTTGCTACAGTGATTTCGTTGTAGCAAGAGTATCCATTCAGACTAATTGATACTCTTAACAAACGGAATTGATATTTTTGCTATAATGAAATCATTATAGCAAGAGTATCCATTCAGACTAATTGATACTCTTGCTATAGTGAAATCACTATAGCAATAGTCAATTCGCTAAATTGATACTCTTACCAAATCAAATTGATACTCGTGCTACAGTGATACCACTGCAACAGCTACAGTGAAATCACTGTAGCAATCGCTACATGCACAATGTCAACCAATGAATGGATACTCTTGCTAGAGATGAATGGATACTCTTTTTTTTTTTTTTTTTGACATCGGCGGGTGTCCCGAAACCTTTCGGGCAATGGCCCACTTCAGGTTCGGACTAATCCCTCCGGGAGTGAAGCCCGACCCACTCGGCAATTCCCACTTCACTCCTGGGTAAATCGAGGGGAGGAAGAGCTGAACCCACAACCTCATCACCAAAGCATCAGTTGCTTGCCAACTCTCCAATCCCCTGGTGGGTATGAATGGATACTCTTACTGTAGCATGTGAGGGGGTAAATAAGGATTACGGACTTGTTGTAGCACACAATGTTTGGGAGGGGACTTGGTACAATATTGAAACAATGCCTATCCTTTAGCTAATACAGCATATGCTTAAAGGGCTTAAGGTTAAGTCTCCCTAAAAAATGTATTCCCTCTTTAGTCATTACACTCATCCCCAACTTCTAGCTTGCCATTCATGCCACCACCATCGCCCTCCGCCTCGGCCACCGTCTCCAGTTCCGATAAAACCATTGTCGCCCTCCTGCTTTCCTACTTCTTCTTCTTCCTCCATCTTCTCCACACCGAAACCGTAAGTCGATGTCCTTGCTCCCTCTTTCCCCCTTCTTTCTCCTCATCCTTCGTACTTCTTCTTCATCCATCTTCTTCATGTCTAAAACCCTAGCCGCTGGTCGATGTCGTTGGTAGTCCATCACCACTATGTCGATGGTTGCTCGCCAAAGATCCCGTGGTGGGTATTTACCAAGATCCTTATAATGATGTTGGAACGTACCCACCGCGGCAGCTTCGACAGACAGCCATTGACATAATGTTGATGGACTGCCACCATCATCAGCTAGGGTTCAGGCACGGGAAAGATGAAAGAAAGAGGAAGAAGAAGAAGGATTAGGGCGGAGGAGGGTGGCTCAGCGGGGCGAGGACAACCAAGGGTGCCATCACTAATTCTACGGGTGCGAATAGACGGACCTTTGGCGCAAAAGGATTTGACTATTCTCAAAACTAGGGTGCAACTTGGGTCAGGTATTTTTACCAAGTGAGTTGGTATGGTTCGAAGTTTTGTGGACCCGAATAAATTAGATAAGTTCCGAGTTGGAGTTCGGATAGATCCAATCTAACCCCAAAAACGAAACGATATATATATGGGAAAGGCTTTGGTGAAATCGAGTTCATCATTCAAATGGTGAACTCGAATAGAGAAGATGCCACGTGTCCTAAGAAAGTCAACAATTACGGTTTTATATATATATATATATATATATATATATATATATATATATATATATATATATATATATATATATATATATATATATATATATATATATATATATATATATATATATATATATATATATATATATATATATATGGGCATGGATACTCTTACTAATGGAATCTTACTAATGATTGTTACAAATCGCCTTTCATGGGGAGGGAGGTTTCATAATTTGATGAAACTTGGTGGGGATGCTCTCTATGGCAAGTTGATCATCCTCACCAAAAACCACCAAATTATATAACCTCTAGGGGCATCAAATGTTAGAAGCTTTATCAACCGTTCATTTTAACCATTAATTTAAATAACATATTTGATGCCCCTAGAGGTTATAGAATTTGATGATTTTGGGTGAGGATGATCAACTTGCCATAGAGAGCATCCCCACCAAGTTTCATCAAATTCTGAAACCTCTAGATTAGGTAAAAGACGATTTGTAACTTTTATTAATAAGATTCAATTAGTAAGAGTATCCCTCCCCTATATATATATATATATATATATATATATATATATATATATATATATATATATATATATATATATATATATATATATATATATATATAGGAAACGGGAAATGAGCTGCCAGCCTATTTCGAAAAAATGGGCAGCCACCCATTTGATGCTCTTAGGAGTCTTAGAATGTGCTGATTTTTTGTGAACATAAGTATCTTATCTTAGATAGAACACCCACAAAATATCAGCACATTCTAAAATTCCTAGGGGCATCAAATGTTAGAAGTTTTATCGAGCGTTCGTTGTCACCATTAATCTGAAATATTACATTTGATGCCCCTAAAAGTTTTAGAATTTGCTGATTTTTTGTGGGTGTTTTATCTAAGATAAGATGCTTATGCTCACAAAAAATCAGCACATTCTAAGACTCCTAAGGGCATCAAATGGGTGGCTGCTCATTTCGTCGAAATAGGCTGGCAACTCATTTTCCATTTCCTCTCTCTCTCTCTCTCTCTCTCTCTCTCTCTCTCTCTCTCTCTCTCTCTCTCTCTCTCTCTCTCTCTCTCTCTCTCTTCTATATATATATATATATATATATATATATATATATATATATATATATATATATATATATATATATATATATATATATATATATATATATATATATATATATATATATCTCCAGTCGCAATTGTTGACTTTCTCAAAACATATGGCAGCTTCTCCATTCGAGTTCCCATTTGAATGGTGAACTCAAGTTTAGCTTCCCGGGCCCCTATATATATTAATAAACATATATGATAAGTCCACTATATATATGTCACAAGTTTAGACTTGGGACTACTTCACACCACACAAATAACCTTCTGTTCTTTAACATTGAACGAACTACCAAGAGAACTTAACATGTCACTAAAGCCAAAAATGGCCCCTAGCTTGTCAATAACTAGCTAATTGCCATTATTTTTTTTAGACCAAATACGGACCCAATCTGACCTAAATGTGAGTGGGGGGGTCAGATCAAGCCTAATAACAAATCAGGTTGGTTGTGGTTTCAATATGGTAGAACCGATCTAGTTTGGTTCCGATACAGATTAGCTCAAATCTAATTAACTTGCACCCTTACTCAAAACCCAGTTTGATGGGCTCTAATCTGAACACATGAAAGCCGATCAAAACATCTAGATTCCTCCATCCTTTGGGCTGATGGGAAACCAATGGAAGCCAAGCACCCGGCTCCACCGTCCGATCAACCCCAACGGTCAAAAATGAAGCAGAAACCTTCCATCTTCGGATCAATAATCCAACACCAGGCAAGCTGTACTTTATAACTTTGAGAATCCAACTAATTTCAAACCCATCCAAGTTTCATCACTCAAAAAAAAAAAAAAAACATTAGCACTTCCATTATGCGCTAATAATTTCCTTAGCCAAGGATTTCTTACTTATGAAGCCACAAGCATACGAAGAATTCAAAGGAAATACTTGTCCCCATACAAAAGCCTCAAATAACTCAAAAGGAAACTGGCAAGCAGTCAAAACAAAACTAGCATGAAACAGAGAAGGTCAACCAACATAGACAAAGTCTCTCCCCTTCAATCAGACACAATGTTTAGGCCGCAGCAGTCTGCTTGGAAGCAGCAGAAAGCCTGGACCTCTTCCTCGCCAGGCTCTCGCTCCTGCGATCCCTCTGCTCCTTGAGCCTCGTAGCCAGAAGCTTCTGGTACTCTGCCGCCTCGGACTTGGCCTTCGCGATCCTCTTCTTCTTCTCCGCGATCCTCGATCGCTTCCTCTGCAGTGTCAAGGGAGTCACCAGCCTCTGGATCTTGGGCGCCTTGCTGCACTTCTTGCCTTCAAACCATCGAGTGGTTCACAATGAACTCAAACTGGATTCAGGATATTTGGGAACAGAAGTCGTGATGGAGGAATGAAGCCTACCTGCTTTGTTGGTGAAGGTTCGACGGTATGTGTTGACGTACTTGCGGACATCGTCCTCCTTGGAAAGGTTGAACAGCTTCCGGATTTTGGAGGCCCTCTTCGGCCCTCTCATCCTCGGCTTCTCGATGTCGGTCAAACCAGGTAGATCATTGTCGCCCTTCTTGACAATGACCAGGTTCAGAACCGAGAGATCGGGACTCACGATGCATCCACGAACAGACTTCCTCCTGCGCTCCCCATTACGCCTTCCGTATCCACGGAAGCAAGGCGTACCTGCCACAGAGGCAACAGCAAATGAAGCAAGAACATACGGATCCAATAAACATAGGGCCATTCCTTCTCCAAAAGTTCAGAAAAAAAAAACTCTCCAAATGGTCATAACTGCTAATGATTAGTATCAAAGCAGGCGTTGTACAATGAAACATGGTAATCTCACAAAAGGTTTTACATGTCGATTTCGGCCGGTCAAAAAGGGATTTTGTTGGATTTCGATCAATTGTCAATGGAAGTTTTGTACTTATGGAAAGATTTCGGTAGATAATTATCAGATCGGTTGACTTTCACTCGATTTTGATCAAATATCTGTCTGGTAAGAAAAATCTACGCAATGGAGGAAAAAGATGGAATCTATTGCTAAAAAGAATAGAATGTTTCAGTAAGATTGTCTGGAAAAAGAGACATTTTTTTAAGTAAATTTGGTACTATGGAATCCAGACAATTTCTATGTTGGGACCTTAAAAAAAAGACCTTTTCGGTCATTTAGTACAAAATCAGCTGAGATTTGATTCCATTATCACACATATTATGGTGACACTAGTAATTTGACCATAAAAAAGAGTACTTGCCTCTATGCAGCAGCAGGCGGACACGGCCAGGAGTTAGCACACCTTGCTTCATGGGGAACCCTTGTTTGTCACATCCTCCCATGATTTTGAAAACATAGCCCCTGAATTCCTACACAATCAAGAACCAGGAGGTTCAATTTACAGAGATCCTAATTCTCCAAGTTCAAAATGAAATTGACATCAAAATTATATGAACATAAGATACTTCAAACAGCTACATCATACCTCACCCAGAGCATCTCCACTGACTTCCTGAGAAATTCTTTTGTCATAGAATGCGCGGCTGCAACATTTAGACAAAAATATTTAAGGAGCAGTGTATGAAAAGTTTTTCAGCGACAAAGTAAAACAACTAAAAAGTAGAATTGTGAAGCATCACCCAGCATAGTGCACTAATATTCAAAAAGGAAGAGAGAGAGAGAGAGAGAGAGAGAGAGATCATAACCGAATTAAATTGATCACACTCGCAAGCATTGACAGTTGGAAAATTTAGTTTTTTAGTGCACTGTCTCATAGGATTGGAGACAAGTTGAAGTGATGACTAATCACATACATAGAAACAAGATCTATTTAGGCCCTGAACTTGGACCTTGCTATATAATTCTAAGCATTGCCTCTGACCACAATCATAATGTAACACTTTTTTGGAAGGGAATGTACTCAGAAGTTGAGCGCACGTAAAATAGAAAATGGCATCAAAATCATGACCCAACTTACATTGCAACTGACAAACTGTCCCAACAGAATCAAGATAGGTAAAGCAAACAATTATTTTAGGTGGTGTGTTTCATTGATGCCGATTATTAAGAAACAGAAAAGTGTTGTTAAAACAAGAGTTGTTTAGGGTATTCTGCCTAGTTTCATAAAAAGCCATATAGGAAAGATGAGCATTATAGTAAAGTCAAAAAAAAAAAATGATCCAATACACTAAAATATTATACATAAAAAAAATTGACCTTTTTTTCCTCCATCGACCTCTTCTCTAAAGCCACCTCGAATCCATCAATAAATGATTCATAACCTGCATGTGAGGGGATCAAGGATCCATTGGTGACAAGAAAAGGGGAGGTCCAGATTTTTGGGATGGAGCTGGATGATGCACTCAAAAACATCGCAAACTTGTGGGATAGATCATATAAACCATGTCACATTAAGACAGTTGTGATGAGTCTGATGACCTGGAGAGAGAACTCCTGTCCATCTAGGAGGATTAAAAATATTTTAGACCCCCCCCCCCCCCCCCCCCCCTCCTCACACACACATAAAAAAAGAAAAAACCACCAGTGCACACAAGAAAACAATAGAAAGACATACCGAACAAAACATGTAAATTTCTACTTCCTGCAAGACTACGTATTTGGGACACAAGATTTTCCTTGTTAACTACGTTCTTTAGATCCATGCATCCCAGATAGTTGCCTTCTATTTTCTTTTTGCCAAAAGTAAAATCAACAAAGCTTAGGCTTAAGCGCATACCTGAGCTCACATATAAAAAGAACATACATCATACAATTCTGAACATATTCAATGAGCGTTCTTAAGAAACCCAACAGTCTTATTTAAAAAACAAGAAAAAAAGTTTTTTGTCATGCTATAATCATCTCAAATAAAATTAGTTTAGTGTTCTGAAAGACATTTACTTGCATAACTGAAGGTGCCTTTATGAGCAGCCGGAAAACAAGAAGTAAATAAAAATCAACTTCAAGAGGATAAGCATACTCGGAAAAAAGATATAGCCTAGCACGACGACCTATCAAAAGCATAGTTGTCAAAGCGTCAAGGCGAGGCTAGGCGCCCGGAGGGAGCCTAGGAGCGCCTAGGCATGGCCTTATGTGCATAGGCATGGCCTTATGTGCATAGGCATCCTCCAGGCACGGGTATATATGTATAGTCTATACTTGCAGGTATATATGTAATAGGCAGCAATAGAACACCTTACTAACATGAAATTGAGCATATTCTAGTCAAATGCATGCAACACAATGACACATACATATTATAAACAAGTAAACAACAAGAGGAACAAATAGAATACAAACACTTGCTAATATTAAATTGAGCATATTCTAATCAAATGCATGCAACACAATGAACACATAATATAAACAAGTATACAACAACAAAATGAACAAAGAAGATGGGGGCGGGTTAAGTTTTACTTTAAAAAAAACAAAAATCAATGCCTAAACTAAGCGTGCGCCTTGACAACAATGGTCAAAAGTTAATTGCTCATTTGATTCATAGATCCATGCTTTCATAACTCAATTTGTTTGGCAGCTGAATAAAAGATAAGTCTTAATACTTCATGAAAAAAACAAAAGAACACATTATTAGTGACGAATTTCGCCTGGCCTGAGCAATATGACCCAAAACAAGATTGGCTTTCTCACCCAAATAATATTCAAATCTGAGTGTAAGCCTCAGTTTACAAGCTGCTATCTAAGAACAAACCAAAATCCTATTATCAAACAAGCTGACCAGATACCTTTTTCCCACATTGCTACATTAGCTAGATCACACCATTCAAGTTAACTAATTTCATGGGTCTTCCACAAGTCAATTAATCACAACTACAATACACTTTCCCTTGTAGTCTCATATTTACAATCAATACCAAATAGGCATCTCGGAGAAGTACAATTAATAACATGTAATCTTTCGTAGATTGACCTTGCCTCTAAACATCAAATTATGCCACCTTCCATTAGGCACCATGTAATCACCCTTGTCTAATTATCAAGACATTTAAATAAATCATGGATATTTCAACCCTCATCATTTACCCAAAAAAAATCATCTAGAGTTACATTTTACATTTGATCCATAGTTATAAATATCGGCCAATGCCGGTACGTACCCAAGGTTTAAAATGTGAGTATAGATACCAATATCTGTCGACGCCGGATCAATACCTACCGGCGCCATTCTAGTTAACTGATTTCACGGGTCTTCAACAAGTAATTTAATCACAGGTACAATACATTTTCCTTTGTAGTCTTATATTTACAGTCAATACCGAATAGGCATCTCGATGAAGTACAATTAATAACATGAAATATTTGTCGTAGATTAACCTAACGGTCCTAACCTCTAAACATCAAATTATGCCACCCTTCCATTAGGCACCATGTAATCATCCTTGTCTAATTATAATGACATTTAAATAAATCATGGATATTTCAACCCTCATCATTTACCAAAAAAAAAAATCTTCTGGAGTTACATTTTACATTTGATACATAGTTATAAATATCAGTCAATGCCGGTACGTACCCAATGTTTAAAATGCGAGTATCGATACCGATATCGGTCGACGCCAGATCAATATGACACGATATCGGTCGATGCCGGATCAATACCTTCCGGCGATACGACTCGGTATCGGTCGGTATGGGCCAAAACCGGTGCCAATCTTTTTATAAAAAAATTAAAAATCAAAAGAAAAAATTTTAAAAACCTATACCGAGTTGAACTTGGGTGTACCGGCTGATACAGTGCATATCGGCCGATATGGACGGATACCGAGTTCAACTCAGCCGATACGGAGGAGGTACTGGTTTCAAGGGGTACCGAGTTCAACTAGACTGATACGGAGAAGGTACCGGCCGATTCACACCGCTACCAACCATTACATATCGGTCGATACGTATTAGCCGAGGGTCAACCGATATTGTGATTTTGAACTAAAAATACTTGCACTATTTCACCAAGCAGATTTTGAACCATGATTAGATCGTCTTAAAGTGATAGGGATTGGACCCGCTTCCTTACAGTGCATTTCTCCAGGTATACTAAAATTTGCGTAGTACATTTTTGTATCTTATTAAAGCTTCATTTACTCGACATCACACGTACCAAATACCAACCTTTATTGCATGTTTGGATCTTGTGCAAAAAGGGATGTGTTTCTATTTGCACACGTATATATAAAAGTTTTTTCAATTCATGTTTTTTAGGTGTACATCTAGATGAACATGGCCTTGTATGTACAAAAATCTGGGCATTTGAAAATTCACCCTCGCCTATCAACATTCGATTCACCAGGACATATATATACAAAAATCTGAGCTTTTGAGAAAGAAAGGCCAGAGAGAAAAAGAGAGAGAGAGAGAGAGGAGGTAGTATTACAAAATAATTTTTAAAAAAAAAACCAATGTCGCTGGAGCTTACTAGTGGCCACTGGCCGCTACAACATCCTCTATTTTTCTCTAGAAAACAATAGCCAAGATCGGGTTTTGGGGGTGAACAATGGGGCAGGGCAGATTTTAAGTTACCACCTGCTTAGACCATCATCTAGGATGTTTAGACCACAGTCTAGATGACCACCTTAACAACATTGTAGCAAACAATTGAGGATGATGCATAAAACCCCTACCAACAACCTACGGAGACAACTAGAAAACAAAACCAATTGACAAAACAAATTAGCACTAGAAAAACAGCAAGACTGGAGAGACAACTTAAACATAACCCATATTTCAATCCCACTGCCAATTTTCTTCAATTTATTACAAAGAATCTAAAATTGTTTTCAACCTATGGTATAATCCAGGTTAAGAAAAGCCATGTTTTTATTAGAGTTCCACAGTTGTAAGAACAATAAAAATCAGAGATCTAAATTTTGTTCAATTAGACGTATTCATCATTGTCAAATCGAGATTCTTGGGATTTTACACACTTTTTAAATTTCTTCCAATATCTTTATGCATACTATGATACTAATGGTTCCCCTTGGCAATCAAGACTTTGCGACAACTACAACACAGTATCTAACATGCTAAACGGAGTAGCAAAGTTCACAAGCACATTCACTAATCTGCCTTGACAAAAAAAGATTCTAATTAGCATTCAAATACTAGTCCATGACTTTAATGTATCTTCTAAGCCCATGAAATCAAACTCGACATCTTCCTTTACAAGACATCATACTGTAATGTAACCTCTAAGCCCATGAAACAATTTGATCAGGAAAATATAATTGTAACACTTAGGGCATGTTTGGTTGCCACCGACTTAGAGAGGAGGAAAGGTTATCATTTCCCTTTCGCGCGGGTGGGAGTTTGAATACCCGATGTTTTCCTATCATTTTAATAGAAATGGGTATCCATTTTCCATTCCCAAGTGATGAAAACCTACCAACCCCAAGTGACGAAAACTTACCAACCAAAAGCTTCATCTTATTTATCACGTGAGGGTTTCGGCCTATTTCCCATTCCCAAGTGATGAAAGCCCACCAACCAAACACGCCCTAAGGCATTATTTCCCCAGGAATTGCATCTGTGCAGTTGCCTAGTAAGAGTATTACTTGTCCACCCAGTGGATAGACATCGACTCCAAAAGCCCGAGGTAATTGAACGCTAAATATTAACTAAAGCCCATCATCCCAAGTGCTAAATCAACAAAAAAAAGAGCTAAATAAAACAAATGTGGTAATAGGAAATCCTAATAAATCAAAATCAGACGGAACATTAGAAACAGAAGCTCAATGCAAAGATCACGCAATTGATGAACCGCCATAGCAGAATAAATCAAGCAAAAAAAAAACACAGAAGAACAATTTGGTCAAAGAAAGTATGTAGAAGAGGCTCACAGCTTCTGGTCGTCGTCGATCTCAAGCTTCTTCTGGCATCCAGTGGTGGGATTCGCGATGTTGAACTGAAATGACACGAGAAATTACAAAAGTGAATCAAATCCATCGAAATAAGGAAGAAATAATTGATGACCGACGATCGCAGCAACGGAGAGCGCGATGAAACATCGAACTACAAGGGGTCTTGGTAGAATCGAGGGACTGAAGGGGGGAGAGCGGAGTACCTTCATCTTGGATCGACCGTCCCTTGCGAGGAACGATCAGAAAGGGAGCGCGCGCCGCCGCCGAGAGAGGAGCCCGAAGAGGGGAACGAAAGCAGCGGCCTCTAGGGTTTCGAATGGAGGGAGAGTTAGGGTTCCATCTTGAGCCTTAAATAGATGCGGCACACTTGAGCTGTGGAAGGCCCATTAATCTGGACCACACAATCGGTGAGCTCCAACCCACGCGGATTAGGTGGTTCTGATTGTCCGATGGGTGCTGAAGGCATGTAGCTTGGGTCTTTTGGGCCTTATTTTCTTGGCCCATGGTCAATCTAATTTGTACTTTTTTCTCTTTATAACCTATTTGCATCTGTTAAAAAAAAAAGTTCCAATTTAACTTACCCTCCGGTGTTAATAGGTCAATTAAACTTACCCCCCTAAAATAATATTAATTAGAATTACTCTAAAAAAAAATGAAGTTAACCCGCAAAAAATTTGACTTACCCATCAAAGCCTATACTATATTTTTGAGATACCCCCAATTTCATCTAATTATCAGGTAGAAATTTTGGGGGGTTAAGTCAAAGTTGGGGTAACTCTAATTGATATTTAGGGGGGATAAGTCTAATTGGTATATGTTAGGGGCAAGCAAATTGATCCAAAAAAGAATTACTCGTCAATTGTCTCAAGTATTGGATGTCCCACGCAATTAAATTACCTTAGTAAAGCATCACTCACCAAATAAATGGATACTATAATTTTTTTGACAAACCGCATCGCTAGTAGTCAATAGAGCTTGAGTGCTAGCTCCATCCAAAGTGTTTTTTCTTGGAGTCGATAGAGTTTGAATTCTATATCACCATAATTCTTTTTTCAACAGGTTTTTTCAACATAACTATAATTCTTCAAACCATGATGCTTTGACCTTTTTTTAACAATCTTCATCTTTGGTGATTGCAGAGGATATCAGTTAACTCCAGCACTCAATTGTTTATGTTAGGAGATAGAGACTAGGGTTTGGAGAGAATGAAATAATCTTTATTAAGGGACTAAAGTCCAATATATATGTATATCAATAGCACATGAACCCGACCCGACCATACATAAAACTTGATCTATCTCTATACATTAACACTCCCCCTCAAACTCACTGTGGATCATATACTGAGAGTTTGCTGACAAAATGCCTGAAGCGAACAACTGTAAGAGACTTCGTGAGAAAATCAATAGTCTTCTCCAACGAATGAATGAATGGCAAGGAGATGGCCTGGGCAATGAACTCCTGGCGAACATAGTGACAATCAACCTCTATATGTTTCGTCCGCTCATGAAAAACCGGGTTGCTAGCAATCTGAATAGCACTCCGGTTGTCACATAATAGGGGTGTGGGCTCAGAGATCACAACTCCCAAGTCAAGGAGAAAGGGACGAAGCCAGACAATCTCTGCAGTGGTGGAAGACATAGTCATGTACTCGGCTTCGGTGCTGGAGGGAGCAACAGACTCCTATTTCTTACTGCGCCAATAAATAAGAGAGTCACCAAGAAACACACAGTATCCGGTGGTAGAACGGCGAGTAGCAACATCTTCTGCCCAGTCTGCATTGGAGTAGGCACACAACACTAGAGTAGAGGTGGAGAGGAGAAGCAAAGAACAAGTGATGGTGCCGCAGAGATAGCGAATGATCTTGAGTACTGCGGCATAGTAAACAAACCGGGGAGCCTGAATAAGCTGACTGACAATGCCAACAACATGAGCAATATCAGGTCTAGTCATCGTGAGATTGACTAGCATACCAACCAACCTCTGATATCACGTCTCGGAGAGGCTCACCATCTGTAGGTAGGAGCTTCAAGTTGAGCTCTATGGATGTGTCAGTAGTGCGAGAGTCAGTGAGATCAGCATCGACAAGAATATCGAAAATATACTTCTGCTCGGATACTAATAAGCCACGGATCGAGCGGGCAATCTCAAGGCCAAGGAAGTACCGAAGAGGGCCCAAATCTTTCTTCTCAAACTGACTCTGGAGGTGATGTTGAAGGGATATTATGGTGGCACTGTCATTCCCAGTGATAATCATATCATCCAGATACAATAGCAAAATAGTAAGACCCTGACTGGAGGAGCAAATGAACAAAGCATAATCAGAATGTCGCTCTACAAAAGCAGCGGCAAGAACTACATTGCGAAAGCGCTCAAACTAGGCATAAGAGGCCTGCTTGAGTTTATAGATAGCCCGACGCAGACGACAAACATGCCCTAGAGGAACAGGAACTCCCGGTGGAAGAGCCATATATACCTCCTCGGAGAGGTCACTGTGAAGGAAAGCATTAGTGACATCCATCTGATGGAGAGGCCACCCTCGAGCAGGTGTCACAGCTGAGAGGGTGCGCACAGTAGTCATCCGAGCAACTGGAGCAAAAGTCTCCTCTTAGTCAATTCCATACTCCTGGGAGAACCCACGAGCAACGAGGCGGGCCTTGTGCCGCTCAATGGAACCATCAGGTCGAGTCTTGACCTTGAAGATCCATTTGCACCTGCCAGGCGCCACGCTAGAGAGACAAGGAACCAAGTCTCACGTTTGAGTCCGTTAAAATGCCTTAAGCTTCGCTGTCATAGCCTATCGCCACTTTGGGTACAAAACTACCTCACGATACGACTGGGGCTCCCGATAGGAGTGGAGAGCAGTGAGAAAGGCCTGGTAGGACGGAGAGTAGGAAGCTACAACGGAGTGTCCAATGGTGTCAGAAGAAACAGGGGTAAAAGCATAATAACCAAAACTATCAGGGAAGTAATCATATCTGTCAAGAGGGTGATGTTCGCGCGAAGGGTAGCACCGAACAGGACCAGGATTCGATACCGAAGATGTGGGAGCAGCTGTAGGCAAAGGAGTACCAGTGGAGACACTCTCGTTGCCAATATTCTCTCTATATAATATTTCTCTTTAGAGCACTTTCTCTCTCTATAATATTTTTTATCTATAATATTTTATCCTTATAATATTTCCCTTTATGATATTTTCTTCTTCTCTCTCAATGTCAATTCTCTCTACAACATTTTATTTCCCTAAAATGTTCTCTTCTACGATATTTTCAAGGTGGAACTGAGAGTCTTCAATGTAAGGGATCAGTTGCAGGAGGTCTGGGTGGATCGGCCCCCGAACATGGTGGGAGGCTGGCCACTGGAGTCTTTGGTAGCGGGATGACAGTCCCGACGCCATTATCGGCTTCACCAGCAGGAGACGGTGTAACTACCCCTGCTTCTGCCACGGCCTTCTTAATGGCATCTAGCTCGATCATCAAGGCGGTATTCTGCTTCACGAGGGCCAGGAGCTGATAGTCTTATGCTGAGACTTGATAAGTTCCTGGTTGTTTTGCTGTCGGGCAGACGGCATGGGCCTTGCCCGAGCGCTGCAGAGCCGTTCCGGAGTGATGCAAATAAGCCCTCTACGAGTGGGCCTCAGGTTGAGGTTGGTCGACCCCAAGAGCTGTGGATCTCCGACTCACCGAGTAGGCTACAGATCGGCCCTCTAGTTATCCTCTTACTGGCTTGCATCGTGTCGGGGCTGGTTAGAGACTTGATTCTGATGCTTCCGGGACTTCGCCATTGCTAAAATAGCCTTGCTTCTGGATGGTGAAGAAAGGGAAATATATCGCTTCTACTCTGTCGATCAGCCTCTGGATGCTATGGTGCTGATCAGTTGCTTCTGCTCAACTGATCAGCCTTTGGAGAAGAGCGGATGAGCTTTTTGCTCGATCTCACAGATGACGCCAAACTGTGGGGGAAAAATCTTTTGTCGTCGGAAGACTTCCTCCCACGATCAATTGATGTGGAGTTGAATGAATGTAGGGATGTAACTTGAGGTGAGAGTAAGGGGAGTAGAGAGCAAGGAGAGTAGACACAAGTTTGTTATCGAAGTTTCCTCGTAGCCTACGCCTCCGTGTAGTAAGTCACAACCTCAATCCACTAGATCTGAAGGAGTAGAGCTACCCCTCGACAGGCCGAGGGGGGCTTGTACAAATGGTATATCTAGAGCTAGAGGGGTGTAGCACTAGAAGGTGGAGGGAGAGACATGGCCTTTCTCTGGTCAGCTTGGGTGTGGAGCTCTGCAACTCTCACCCAAGGTCTGAATATCCCAAAGTAGTAAGGAATCCAGAGCCCGTCCAAAAATCTCGAAAGAGGTCCCCCTTATTTGTCTGCCACTGCTGTATTTATAGATGCTACTCCCCGTAAAGGTGTCGTGCTGTGATCGATCCAAGTGGCGCCCCGTGGTTGGTCCACGTGTTGCTCTCCTCTAGCATGGGAGGTGGCGGGCTGCGATTGCTCCATGTGGCACCCTGTGACTGGTCCACGTGTCATCTTTCTACTGGTCGTCCTCGATCCGATCACACCCTGCTTTGGTGGGCTCCTGACTGTCTGAGCCTCTACTATCCTGCTGATGATCCACAAGCTGCACTCGTAGACCTTACTCTGCTCGGGCATCTGCTAGTGATCCATGAATTGCCCACATGGACTTCGAAGGCATGGGTTTCTGTTGGCTCGCCTGCTTTAGCCATTTTTTGCACCCACAGCTGCACTTAGGGCTCCCAGTCGATGGACTGAGGGCTCGGGCATAGCATTTTCAAATTGTGTTGAGCAAAATGGGGGCGTGACTTTCTGGGTCGAAAACGAAGAACTTATCCCAGGCAGGTAGACTGGTGTTGTTACAATCAGTTTTGACAGCAATGCCGGTTCATATCATGGGGGCCGGGGGTTTGCCGATGGGCCTACTACATAAGATGGATAGAGTTTGCAGGAGTTTCTTTTGGGGACACCACTCCAACGGCCATCATTTGCATTTGATTTCCTGGGAAGCAATCACTAAGCCACGAAATCATGGAGGCCTCCAGCTCCAAAGTTTTATCACGAAACAGTAGCAACACTTGATTTATTGGGAAGCAATCACTAAGCTACGAAATCATGGAGGCCTCCAGCTCCAAAGTTTTATCACGAAACAGTAGCAACACGACATGTCCTCGTTACTATTCGTGTTAACAGATACCAACCGAGGTGCTCGTTGGGTTCGGGACAAGTATAAGATCCATCAAGATACGTGGGCAGGGTGGCAAGGCAGGAGGGTGTCCCCTTGGTTGGCAGTGACTTTTAGATGGGTGAGGATGCGGGAGTCTTTAGCAGAATATATATAACCTAAGTACTAGCGTATGTTACAGGTCCTGGGTGGTGCTATTCATGTGGAGAAGGGAGGGCCTCCTGTTTGGTGGGGGAACAAAAGAGGGGAGAGTCTTTAGCTCACAGCCCAGCCACCACCACCACCCACTTCCACCACCGCTGCTATCACCCTTAGCTCACCACCACACAACCATCAACAGCCCACCGCCGTCCACTAATTTCATCATTTTAAATTCTTAAGGGTATTTTCGTCCAATAAACCTATATTTGAAACAAATTGACAATCATAGAATATTTTGGAAATACTCTCTAATATTGACATCAGCAAACTAAAGGGGTATATTTGTACAACTCATCATATTTGCAGAGGTTAATGTACAAATAGTCTAATTTGAAGGATGTATACACAATTAGCTTTAAATTGAGGGGTCGATTTGCAAAAATTCAAAAAAAAAATAATGGCCCTAATGAATAAAGCGGAGAAGATCAACAAGGAGGAAAAAAAAAGGAATAGTACATTACATGTAGACCCCCTATATTTGATCGATTATCACTTACACCCCTCTTTTTCAAACCCTACAAATGCCCTCTTATTGTTTGAAAAACATATCAATTGCACCCCCTCTATGGGGCCTCTAGAGAGGGTCTGTCATACTATGAGGGGGTATTTGTATGGTTTTAAACATAAGAGGGTGTAAGTGATAATCAGTCAAACTACAAGGGGCCTATGTGTAATTTATCAAAAAAAAAAACATGTTGGCCAACATCTAGAAGGTGGGTGAAATCCCTCACAAAGAACAAAGATGAGAAAAAGTGATAAAATATATAAAAAAATTTGCATTTATGAACAAGTCCAAATTTTTAGATTACCTTCAGGATCTTTTTGATTTCACCAGTGGACCATGTTAGTTGGAATTAATGGTTTTCTCCAGTACCTCAATATGAATCATTATTTGGTGGGGGCATCAATGTATTAGAATTCCTAATTTAAGATAAACCAAAACTAATTTGGTATCTTGTTTTATACTTAGAAGTGAGTCCACCAAAGCAATATGAAATAGAATCTAAATGAAAAAAAAATGAGAATCATGTGAGACATAAAATAAATCTGATTTCGACATTCATGTCAATGTGATGAGAAATGCAAAAGGTATGAAGTCCAAAAACCAAAAACAAGTGCACACCAAGCACCAAACACGACCAATAAACGACAAACACCAAACACACCAAATCAGCAGAGACCGAATCCGACGAGTTCACTGCAGATTTGGCGAGGTGGAGGCTCGAGTGCAAATCCTCAAGGGTCAGTTGCGGGTCTGGTGACCGTAGGGGCTGCTTGTCGGAGATCGGAGAGATCTCAGATATGCAACACAACAGGATGTCGAGAGATCTGAAGTCTGATTCGGCCGCAGTCGATGCAGAGTAGAAGAGCTCAGTGAGGTAGATCGACGGATGTGCAGCAGTTCTCGACCGACGGAGGGGTAGGCAACCGGCCGAATCGACGGAGATGTACAAGACGATCTGGAAATTGAGCCAGATTTGAGCTCGTCAGAGATGTCAGTACCGGTCTGCAAATAAACCAAAGTAAATCTAATGTTAAGTTCTCTCGATGTGTGCCAAGAGCAAGGCGACGGAGTTTTCTCCACTCATTTTAGATGCGAGAGGAGAAGGGCCCATGGCTGCACTTAAGGATCCCAGTCGATGGACTGAGGGTTCGGGCAGAGCATTTTCAAATTGTGTTGAGCAAAATGGAGGCGTGACTTTCTGGGGTGGAAAACGAAGAACTTATCCCAGGCAGGTAGACTTGTGTTGTTCAATCAGTTTTCGCTGCAATGCCGTCATATCATGGGGGCCGGGGGTTTGCCGATGGGCCTACTGCATAAGATGGATAGAGTTTGCAGGAGTTTCTTTTGGGGACACCACTTCAGCGGCCATCATTTGCATTTGATGTCCTGGGAAGCAATCACTAAGCCAACAAATCATGAAGGCCTCCAGCTCCAAAGTTGTATCACAAAACAGTAGCAACATGACATTTCCTCGTTACTATTCGTGTTAACAGATACCAACTGATCGAGGCGCTCATTGGGTTCGGGGCAAGTATAAGATCGATCTAGATACGTGGGCAGGGTGGCAAGGCAGGAGGGTGTCCCCTTGGTTGGCGGCGACTTTAAGACTGGTGAGGGCGCAAGAGTCCTTGGCAGAATATATACAACCTAAGTACTAACGTATGTTACAGGTCCTGGGTGGTGCTATTCATGTGGAGAGGGGAGGGCCTCCTATTTGGTGGGGGAACAAAATGTGGTTATTACGACTGCCGGGGAAGGTGCATGTCTTTTTATGGAAGTTACTTCATGGAGCCTTATCGACTACGTCTGTGCTGCGATAGTCTTCGGAGAAGTTATGGAGGATGCCCGTGGTGTGAGGAGTCGGTAGAGGATATTAAGCATATCTTTTGGCAGTGCCCGCGCACCATTGAGTTTTGGAAGGAGGTCCATAAACAGACGGGGCTGAATTCTTTTTATCTGGACTTATTATCCCCCGAGTCGAAGATGGAGCGGAAGAGTACTAAGCCGGTGCCAAGTGAGGTATTAGCAGTTACTATATGGTAGATCTAGAAAAGATTGATGTGACCAACTGTTTCGACAAGTGGCACCCTTGATTCCTTGCAGTGTTCAATTGAGTGTCCAGCTTTGCACCCAATTTGTTCAGAATTGGCAGAAAGGATGGCAAGGGGAGCACAAAGAGGTTGACGGTGAATGGGTCTTGATGGTAGATGGGTCTTTCTCGAAGCCTGCGGAGGTTGCAGGTGGGGCTTGGGTGATGGCAAACATGGAGGGAAACATTTGTGCTGCTACATCCTTCCCGTGTAGGGTGGAAACTCCATTTCAAGCTAAGTTGAGGGCGTTACAAGACGCCTTTGAAGAACTTGTGCAGGGGAATTATGGAGCTGGGATGATCTTGACGGATGCAGCTCTGCCAGCTCGGACCCGGATGCGCTTGTTCTCGGTAAGGGCATCACGAGTGAGGTAAACCCTTATTTTGTCTCTTGCATGCTAGCATGGGATCGTCTCACAGGGGTAACTGTTAAGTGGGTTATGAGAGTTGCAAACAGTGCAGCTCATTGATTGGCGACAGAAGCTCAAGTGTATGGAATGGAAGGCTACTGGCGGTTGGACTTCCCTACTTTACTTTTGTCCTTATAAGGAACGACCTACAGGTCATTCTGTAATGATCACCATCTAGATTACCAAAAAAAAAAACACATTCAGAAATAAGGATCTCAGGGGCAATCCCCCAATCATATGTCGTTCGAGATTTTCATCGTGTGACCGTCTTCGACAATGATTTTGTTCCCGCATTTATAGACCTCTCTGATTTTGGTTACCTCCTTCCAGAAGTTAGAAATTATTCCCGACACCTATGTACAATGCTTGTTAGATATAAACAAACTGAAACGCCAGACGTTGGCCTCCTAATTTGAATTTTGGACTGGTTTTATTTTGAATGTCTTGCATGGACGGAAAGTTATAGTGGCAACCAACCATGCTGAGACAAACTCTACTTGTTTGTGTCAGGATTTACATGTGAAAAGGGAGCTCCTTTTGCCAAATTGGGGAGAGTATTGGCTGCAGGCATGTTAAGGAACATAGTTGACATTGAAATGATTTAAGAGATTTTCAGTTTTACAATATTAATTCAGCAAAAACTTTATACCATGCTGAAATTTGTAAGTCTCCCCCTCTTCCACCTGGCCCCCTCTTCTTTACAAATGAATTAAAAATATATGAAAGATGACAATTGTCTCAAATTACTTCCTGTGAAGCAAAACATTAAAATATTACGTTCAGATGACAAAACGCATTCAAACGTTCTTCTCCGCCAAGTGAAAAAAGTAGTAAGCTATACAAAAAGATGTCTACTTATTGTTCAAGCTATACAAAAAGATGTACCCACCTCTACCATGGTTGCTCACCACCCACCACCATCACCATCCATTTCTACCACCACCGTCCGTCCACCACCATCACCGATTTTTAACACCATCGCCGATTACCACCACCACTGCAAATATCGCTCTAACACCGTCACCCATTTCCACCACCACCACCCATTTCCACCACAGCCGCCCACCTCCACCACCATTGCCCAACCACCACCACCATCAACTTCCACCACTGTTGCCACCACCCATAACGTACCACCCCACAACCATCCACCGCACACTACCACCGCTCGCCGCCCGTCCACTAATTTCATCATTTTAAATCCTTAAGGGTACTTTCGTCCAATAAACCTATATTTGAAACAAATTGACAATCATATAATATTTTGGAAATATTTCACTAATATTGACATAAGTTAACTAGAGAGGTATATTTGCACAACTTAACATGTTTGCAGGGGTTGATATAAAAATAGTCTAATTTGAGTGATGTTTGGCCCTAATTTGAGGGGTCAAATTGCAAAAAACTTTTAAAAAAAAACATAATGCCCGTATGGATTAAATGAAGAAGAGCAATGGATGGAGCAGAGAAGAGCAAGAAGAAAAAAAATGGTAGATTATACATAGACCCCTTTAGTTTGACCGATTATCACTTACACCTCCTAATTTTTAAAACCCAACAAACACCCCCTTATAGTTTGAAAAACATATCACTTGCACCCCCTCCAGGGGGCCTCCATGTGTATGCCTTTTCATACTATAAGGGAGCATTGGTAGGGTTATAAACATAAGGGAGTGTAAGTGATAATAGGTCAAGCAAGAGGGGGTCTGTGTAATTTATCCAAAAAAAAACATGTTGGGCCACATCTAGAAGGTGGGTGAAATTCCCAAGACAAAGATGCTACTGTAAGACAAAGTGATAAAATATAAAAAGATTTACATTTATGAACAAGTGCAAAGTTTTAGATTACCTTTATTGGCTTCATTCTACCGGTGGACCATGTTATTTAGAATTAACGGTTTTCTCCAATATCTCAATATGAATAAGTATTTGGTGGGGGCATCAATGTATTAGAATTCCTAATTTAAGGCAAGCCAAAAGTAATTTGGTATCTTGCTTTATACTTATAAATGAAAAAAATGAGAATCATGTGGGACATAAAATAAACCCGATTGGCATTTAACTTATACGCATATCTTTGAGAGATATAGTAACTATTTATCTTGGAAAGAAATGCAAAAGGTACAGGATCCCCATTCTACATTCATGTCAATGTGATGAGAAATCATGCCTTAATGTTAGAGACCAGTTTGAATAAATGACTAATCACACAATATTGACTTGCCAATGTGATGAGAAAATTCTATGACACCTTGGATCAAATTTGATGATATTAACGTATGGTTGTGGTTGCTTGTGATCGTCCATATAAAAAAAAATTATAAAAAATAAGAAATATGTCAAAATTTTATGTAATTCTACATCAGAGATGTACAAAGAGAGCATAGTACAATTCATCTATGGGTTTGCTTGCAATCATAGTAAAATGAGGAAAAGAGAAATAATAATATCTATATAACATGCTATGGCTGGTCACAAGCTAGTTAGGACAAAAAGGCACATGATAGATCTAGCCGTCAATCAAGATCTGAAGAGAGAGTGAGTGAGAGAGAGATAAATCCTATTAAAAACCTACTATAAAGATAATAAAAACCTATTATAAAGATGATAAATACATATTCAATGGTATTAAATTACCATTTGATGTTAATTAGTACTTTACTTTTAAGGTTAATTACTCTCTCTCTCTCTCTCTCTCTCTCTCTCTCTCTCTCTCTGCAGTCCGAGTGCCGACGGGCATAAACATTTACTAGTAACAAAAATTCCTCAACCACTTTTCTTTCTCTTCTCTGGACCACATATCACGTACGTCAAAATCTTCCCTCAAGCATGCAAAGAGGCCAATGGAAGTTGGAGAAGGATTTATCAACTTTTAATCCCGTTTGATTCAAATTAGATATCCAAAAACGACAATGTTCATTATTGTTTTGGACATATGATAGGGGCAATCGAGGGTATTATTTTGTTTCATTCTTAACCCTAATTTTCTTTATATAGAGATGAAACCATGCTGTTGAGGCATGAGTAAGTGCCGCACATCCGTAGCCTGCCTCCAAAGAGTCGTAGATAGTATTGAGCCCCGAACTTACTTCCCACAAGTCATGTACGTTGAGATGACCCCAATGCTAGCGGAGGGCATTGACGGCGGGTTTTGAGTAGACATGCTATTAGGCCATAGCATGGAGAAGGATTGGTGGGGCATTACTCCAAATGTAGACCGTTGGATGCACATCATCGGTGACATATCATACATCACTGCTGGCATTCATACGTCAGTGGTGTCTATGCATCGAACGGCCCACATTGGGAGGTAATGCTTCACCACCTCAGTACCGTGAACAAACACCACCCTCGACAATGCTTCACCACTTGTCAGTGGGGTCAAGTGGTCAACACAGATTTACCTTCTTTCACTGTCGTCCGCCACACTCGATGCCACATTATTCGCCACACGCGCATACAAAAACACCACATCATTGCCGCAAAGACACAACTCTGCAGGCAACCTGCAGGCTCGAACTTGTGACCACCATCATGAGGAGCCAATATCAGACCAAATCCGATAGCAGTTGGAGACAAAGCACTCCATTTGTCTATACTACTCTGGCAAACTATAGTCATTGGTGCCACGTGCCAGCCTCTCCATTCCCTCGAGAATGATTTTGTTCCAACCTCCTTAAAGACGTTGAAGCATCACCTTCTCTCTCATTGGTCCATTTCAAGGGCTTTAAGAGAGAAGTTGATACTCCAACCCCGAACAAAATTGTTCTCATTTCCTCTCTCTCTCTCTCTCTCTCTCTCTCTCTCTCTCTCTCTCTCTCTCTCTCTCTCTCTCTCTCTCTCTCCTGCCGGATTTACGATATGATCAAGCAGAATTGTAATCGTTTGTGCATTGCACGGGATTAATACTATACCAGAATAATGATATGGTGTCCAATGGAGCCGCCTTTCAGTGGGGAGAATTTTCAGCACATTGTGCGCACCATACAACCGGCATTTAATGTTGACAGCGATGATGATAGATATGAGGTAAAGACTAGGATAATAACCATTGCTAGGATGGTTATGATGTATATAGTAGCAAAATCGCACAATTGTCAAGAACAATTTTGTAGGTTTCAATAGTTGTACCATACAGTGTTACAATAATCTTGGGAACAATCCCCTCTCCTCAGCTCTTTTAAAGGGAAATTTGTGATCGGTCCCTAATAACAAGTTCCGTTTAAGGCTAAGGACGGATAATATCTGCCCTTAGCATTAAGTCCCTCTAGACCGTTCCCTATTGTGCACGGAAGAATACTTTTACACACCACCACGACAAGTGCATCTCGCCCATACCCTTTATACATTCAATCCAACTGCTCTTTTCCTTATCTAGGGACCTGATGTGAAATTGGACCTGTTCACATGTCGTCATCGGGACTGTTAACTAAGTCCCCCCATTTTTAAATCAACTTTCTTATGATGGGTGCATCGCCCAGTCAATGGCACAAAAAAAAAAACTTCTCCAGAAAAAATTAGTCTTAAGACAGAAAAGTAGTTGGCTGCAAACCTGAAACCAGTCCTCATGACTCCAGGTTTAGGATTTACACTGGCAGAGTAAATGATGTTGGATCGAAAGAAACGATAATCGAAATATTGTATTACTTTTTGCTGCTCTTTGAACATGAGCAGATAGAACGCGCCCAAACAAATCCATAAAAGCTTTAACACAAGCTCACCTTTGATCCAAGACCATGAGCATCAATGTGGTGCCCTTGCCAAATCCATTGTTCTGAGATAAAACGAGGAGCCTCAGGTGCTGCAGCAATGACAGCCCTCCACAACAAGTAAAAGGCTAAAATGACAAATATGCCCCCGGTACGAAAATTTTGTATCATATGATAATCAAAACATTGTATCAACAAAAATGAATTCAGCGTTTCGTTATCATCATCATCATAATTCATGACTTATCCCATCAGGCCGGTCAACTATAAGGAAGATTGGCAATTATCTTCTGTCAACAAGCACCAACCTCTAATGGGATTCCAAGAGAGTTTCCCACTCCCAGAGCTTTTGCGGGAAGCTTTAGAGCGTGTTTGGCTGGGTTTCCAAAAGAGCTTTCCCGTGCTCACGGCTTTTGCGGGAAGCTTTAGGGCATGTTTGAGTGGCTTATTCATTCAACACGTCTTCCCACGCCGAAGCTTCTGAGACGAGCTGTTTTTTTTTTGGAAGGAGGTTTGGAGCCTCAGTCATTCATTAAAAATAGCATCAGGAGATATGACTCCTCTGACTATATCTGGTACAGAGGTAGCAATCCACTGATTGAAGGTACAATGATTAAGAGCATAATGAGCAAAAGAGTGCGCAACTTGGTTGCCATCCCTGGTAGTGAATCTGATCTTGATTGATGGCTTTAGCTTGACAAGTTCCCTTATGTCGTTGATGATGGTAGCAATTTTCAACGGCGGATCCGGATGAGGAGGTGTCAAGGCTTTTGACAATACTGAATGCGTCTGCCTCTAACGTGCAACTATGGTGATTGAGCTCTACCGCCATCTTGACTCCGGATTTGAAAGCTATGGCTTCAACCTGGCTTGGGTTTCCTTCTGTAACATCGAAAGATTTAGCCATTATCAAGGAACCATTATAATCTATAATTATGATTGCCGTAGCAGAGCCGTTTGGACCGATCGCTCTGTCGACATTGATTTTCAGTACATCAGGTTCTTGTGGGACCCAAACAACCTATGCTCTTTGCTTGACTCCTGTAGAGGGATGATTTTGTTGATCTGTTAGGAGTTGTTGATCGAAGCATTGTGTTGATCAAGCCAATGGTATTGATGGGATAAGCCTGAGATTTCTTGAAGATCGGATTACACCTTGTCTTCCAAATTTGCCACAGAGTGATAGCAAAAGCATTGAAGTCCCATATGTTATTAGGCCCTCCCTCGCAAGCTACCCGGATCCATTCCTTGTAAGACATATTGTTGCTCCCCGTATCAATGGCCAAAGGGCCCCTGAACCATATTGCGCGAGCAAAAGGACAGAGAAAGAAAAGATGATCATAAGTTTCTGCTTCCTGGTTACGCATGGGACATACCGAATCTATGTTTGGGATTCAATAAGAGAGGATGACCCTAGAGGGGATGCATTTGCTTAGTAACCTCGAAATAAACATGGCTACTCTTGGGGCCAAGCCTTTGAATTTCCACATTTGTTTCCGGATGCTATCATTGCGTGAGTCTATGGATGAAGAGGGCTCTCTATTTGGGCCATCCTTAGAGATTGGTAGGCCGATTTCGAAGAGAAGATACCTTGAGGATGATGGGTCTATATCAGATGGTCTCAATCTCCACTCGCATATTCCCCCAATGGTATATTAGTGATCGACTCCGTCAAATTAGCTCCAAGAAGCTTTAAGATGAGGGGTTGATTCCATGCTCTTTGATCCTCCAATATAAGGTCTAAAACCAAACTCACCTGATGGGCTAAGGTGGTATCAGGTTTGGTATTGATTTGAGAGGTTTCAATCCATGGGTCCTCCCAAATATTGATATGAGTACCATCAGCTACATGCCATCGAGCTCCAGTTAGCAATAAACTTCTGGCTGCTAACATGGATCACCAAATATGAGAAGTCGAAGCTTTGGGTTTCACCCTCCAGAAGGTGTCCGTCTTCAAATATTTTGAATTAAGTATTTAAGCCCATAAAGCCGACGGGTTATCCACAAATCTCCAAGTCAGCTTAGCTAAAAGAGCATGGTTAATAGCCTCTTCTTCTCTGATGCCCAGTCCTCCACACTCTTTAATTCTATGGAATTCCTTCCAGGCTTTTAGGTAGAGGTGTCGGTGACCTCGATCGTGTCCCCATCAGAAATCTCACTGGATTTTGTTGATTTCTTTACATATCTGTTTGGGCAGGCTCATCGTGGACATTGAATATATTCGTAGAGCGCGAAGTACGGATTTGATGACTGTGCAGCCTGCATGAGACAAGAGAACGCCTTTCCATGTTTTGAGACGAGATTTAAATTTCTCAATAATAAATTTGAATGACTCGCTCCTTTTATCAAAAAAGAGGGGTCCTCCTAGGTATTTCTCATCACGAGACATTATAGGTACCCCCAGAAGCCGGACCATTTTCAGCTTCCCGCAAAATCTTACATTGTTTGGAATAGGATTTCCATGGAAGCTTTTACGGGAAGTTAGGGGGGTGCTTGGTATGTGGAATAGTTGTTCCCCTTAATCCTCTTCCAGAAGAGGTTATTATCGTCAATTACTATTTCTAATGCAATTTGATGGTCCAGCGTTCGGTTGGCATAGAAACAGCCGGAGTGATATTTTTTAGTTCCCAAGTCCTTCATTCCACCGGAACAATTACTAGCCGTAATTTTCAAATCATGGAATTCGGAATGGAAATAGATTGGTCCAGAATGATGCCAAACACCCCCTAATTTGAGTTATCAGTAGAAAATCTTACCGCAGAATCCTAGCCAAACGCAGACTAAGATTCTTGTCGATAACCTGACCAAGGCAACTTGGCCAAAGAAACCTAAAGAGTTTGACAGGCTTGTAAACATAAGCAGAAAAAGAACAAATATTCAAATATTATTGTAATAATACTCAAATTGGCTTTTATATTTCTTAAGAAAATATTTAATTAAAACAAATATAAATAAAACGATACCATACCCATCACGATCTACTCGTATCTCATCTAATTGGGGTCGGCTTCATGAATCCTCATTCATCAATCATTCCTATTAAGGGTCTCTAAACATCTAATACAGCAATTTGCAAGAAAATAGGCAAGAAACAATTCTAATATCATTGAGTAGGACAAACCTTAAAAGAAATGGCTAGCTTAAAGCAGGTCATAGAGATCAGGGGAATAAGATCAGAATTGCACAAAGATTATGTACCTTGAGCTACTGCAGCGACTGAAAGGAATGCTGCTCGATTCCCTTTGTTGAAATTTGTCTCCAACTGACAGATGGTGCCGAACAATTCTCCATTACTCTGGATCAACATTCAGAATTCCACCAAAATCTTGTAGCGTACAATGTCACCTTACATAGGATCCATTCTCTTTGCAGGGAACAAACTGAGAAGAGAGCTTATCAATTATCTTGTTACAATGAGAAACACAGTTAAGAAGCATTCTCTTATGGCTCAATCTCCACTGAACTGCCAACCTCCATCTCCGCAATGACTTCTTAGCTTTTGTAGATAATGGCCGATCAGTCATGCTTCCCTTTTGCAGACCATTTGCTTGAAAGAACCCGGTAAGCTCTCCCTCACAATATAAGAACTCCGAGGACATTAGATAAGAGTCATCATGTAGTATTTTGTCTATGCTGATCAGCAATAACTCATCATTCTCAACAGTAGTGGCCATTTTCCCCAAAATTCCATCGCAGTGCTTTGCCAACCAATTCATGATGAATAATTCGTTCTCGTTTGATAGCAAGGATCCTGTGTAAGCTCGATGCCCGAAAGCCCTTCGGAAATTCGTGGGTGTTGCCCATAAGCGCAAAGCACAAAGAAAGGCAAAAGAAGGGCTTCCATTGGGATGGATGTACAGAGAGTCTTTGGGCCAAGAACTCGATACGTATACATCTGTAGTTAACTGGATGAAGGCCTTATCGTTCGGGTTGACATTTAGAAGAAAACCATAATGCTCTAGAAGTTCTAGATTAGTATATGTCCCATAAATCAAAAGAACCTGCAATGAAACAAATAGCTAAGAAACAACATGCTAGAGAATTAATAAGTTAGAAGAATATCAAGATATTGCACATAAGATGTCACATATATATGGAAAAATGTCGGCATAGCAAACAACTTGGGTATGGCATTTCAAGACTGAGGGAAGGAATCCTGACTCCTGATTACGGAGAGAATCTCAAATTTCTTGAAGGGGGTCTTGGTTCCGCCCCTGCTTGTACTGAAGTACGCTGACCTCATAATTTCTCATTTCCAGAGATCAGGAGAGTGTTTCAGATCAATCAAACATGACACAGTTCATGCATATTATCCTTGATCAAATATATAAAGAAGCTAGCTATTTTGACATCCCTGAATATTTTAGTAAGAGGACCTCGATCTGAAATAATCTTCAATCAACCATGATGAAATAAACACCCATGTCTCCCTAATATGCCACTTCAGCTGGCTTCAATTGAGTCCTGGAGTTATGAAACACAATTTTATTTAACTTTTAATCATAATTTTAAGTTATCTATGATTCTTTGAACATGACCAAATCATGGAACAAACGGATGTTTTAATTTCTCAATCGAATGCTTCCACTTTAGATATCTTCTTCATCATCGTAGAGTAAATTTCCCATTCTTCTTAGGGGTAATAAATGTACATATCAAGAAGCCAACTTAAAGGCGCGGTAATTTGTGTACTCATAATTGCACATGGTTACCAAGATATGTCCCAATATCTCTCGCAAGTTAGCATACAATTTAAAGCAGTCGGAATAAGTTAGAGTTACCTGTTCTCCTTTTTTGTATCTTCTCCTTGCATAAAAGCAATATGAATCAGTATCTTCCTCGTATCCTCCATCAGTTAACCTCTTAGAGTAACAGTCAGACTGCTCATCAGTGCCTAACTCTTCAGTGCTGTCCTTAATTTTAAAGAAAGAGCCGACTTTTGAGTGAAAGGATTTAGTTGTCCTTTCTAAATCTTCAGAGCAAAATTCCTCATCAGGCGCAGCATAATTAAACAAATCACCGACAGGGCATAAGCAACCAGCACTCTCCCATGGTACATGCAATGTTCGAGAGGATACCTTTGAGCAGAAGAAAGGCATCATATAGATTTAAAGATTTTAAACTGGGACGAGAGAAAAAAAAAAATCAACTGTTTCTAGATAACTCATAAACTCACAGTTGCTGAAGCCCAAAGCCATGACCTAAAAGTTAACAGATGTGGCTTAAGCTCCATTTCTTGCATGAGAAGGACAGCTTCTTTCCAGTCTGACTTGGCATTTAGAACAGCCTTCTCTGAAACCCACATAGCATCTTCAACCTGACAATTAGATGAAAGACGTTCACGTGTAAATCAGGTCCAGTGAGTTAATCGTGTTAATAATAAAGAGAAACAAAGCATTACTTGTAAAGCTTGAATTTCAAATTGAGTGAAGTTCTCGAGGGTATCATAACTGTGAGGCAACATCACTAGGTAGGGGTACCATCGAGAACCCCTTCCTTTTCCCACTTCAGCCAACAAACATACAGCCAGCACCTGTGCAGCAATAATCAAATTAATTATATTTTACAAAAAAATCAGAACGATAGCAGTGAATGAAAAAGTAAGGAGATGAATAATATTAGATTGCCTACATAAATTAATTAAAAAATGATCCTCCTTTAGAAAATACAGTTGACGCTGACGAAATAAGTAAACTAAAAAGAAGAAATAATAGAAAGAATAAACTGTTTTTTTCCAAACAAATAGAATGAACTTTTTGAGTCCTCAAATTCATCTCGGATGACCAATGGTTGACTTTGATTAGTTTCGGACGATAAGGGAGATCTCAAATATGATGCGTTACAAAATTTTATGGAAAAAACAAAACTACAGAGAAGCACAAAGAGCATCCACTAGCTTCGTTGTTGTCCACAAGGGGACGACTATGGGTTAGATACCTCCTAGGTGTCCTAATCCTACTAGGACTCATAATTTTAGTGTGTATTATTGAATTGGAAATTACGAAGGAGTTCCAATGTGGATAGAAATCATGATTTGAGTGAAATTACTAGCCTAAAGTTGATTCTTATTTTTATTGTAATATCCGGACCTATTTTCTTGGTCAAACTTTAAGAATCCTAGTTTAGTAATAAATTATGTTAGGGAAATCTCAAATCAATTAAGATTGGGTTGGGGTTGGGTTGGGAGTGATGGAGAAATCTCAGTCTGTTCTACATCTAACCTAAGGGTCTATCGGCGAAGTCGTTGGAGGTCAACGGCAACCCTATCATTATGGTTCAGAGACTAGCCGAGTGCACTCAGACTTATGCTTGGCATTATCTTTATTGTCATTTTATTTTATTTCTAGCAGTTGCAGTTGTTATTTGTTTTATTAATCCCACATCGCCAATGGGTAACGATGTAGCGCACCTGGGTCTCTTTATAAAGGATCCATGGCCTCATTTTATTATTAGTCAATGAAATAAACAATGTTTATTTTACAAAATTCTTCCTAAGAAAGGACGAAGGAGAGCGAGAAATTATCAGGGTGAGAAGCCTCAAACCTAGGCGTGAAACCTAGGTTTATTCTACCCGAGCCCTTCCTCTCTCTCTCTCTCTCTCTCTCTCTCTCTCTCTCTCTCTCTCTCTCTCTCTCTCTCTCTCTCTCTCTCTCTCTCTCTCTCTCTCTCTCTCTCTCTCTCTCTCTCTCTCTCTGATCAGCCAGCCAAAACCCTCAATCCCCCTCTATGTGTGTTTGTGCGGCCACCCGACGGGACACCCGCAGTCATGCCGCATCGCACCCCATGCCCGACCTTCCCCTACCGGCCAACCCAACCGCGAGGTCCATCCCCATAGCCGACCGAACAGCTATAGGGAGCCAGTCAGTTGTAAGACCATGAGGACATGCCCCACAGCCGGTCGCTAACTGCGGGACCTAGAGGTGGGACTTGGGCGGGTTGAAGGGTTTGCCCATGCCCAACCTGAGCTACACACACCTCAATCCGTTTTGCCCATGGAACCCATGGAAACTCAACCCGTGCTTGCCCATGTCAGGTTGCCCGAGTTGCCCAATTTGCCAAAAAATAGGCAGGTTGGGCGGATTTAATTTGATCACAATAAATAGAAATACTTGATCTCTTAAAACCAAAACAAGAAAGAAAAAAAAAGAGTATTTTAACCAACAATTGCTACCACTACAAAAAATAAAATCAATCAACACCTCTCTCTCTCTCTCTCTCTCTCTCTCTCTCTCTCTCTCTCTCTCTAAAACATCCATCGAATGGCTGTGGTGATGGATCAACAACAACAGCCCAACAAGCATGTATGCCACTATACTCGATTACTCGGGTTCCTCGGGTTGGGAAGATGATGCCCAAACCCATCCAAATTGAAATCGGGCTGATCTTTTTTTGTCTAAACCCGTCCAAGTTTTAAACCAACTTTGCCCATGTTTGTCCATTGTTCGGGTTGGGCGGGTCGGGTTCGGGTCAGACCCGACCAAGTCCCACCCCTAGCGGGACCCTGCCGCCCCCCCTGCTGCGAGGACAATCATCGCTGGCTAGGCCATCCACGGCTCCCCATCGAAGCCTCTCCCAGATCGGTCGTGATCGGGTCGCCGATGACGCTCGGCTAATTTCGTGAGAGGTTGCTCGCGACCACATTCACATGTCATCGACATCAACGATACATCTGGCGTGTGAGGGTTCAACCGAAGGTTTCCTTTCTTATGCAACGAGGCCATCTGCAAATCGGGTGTGAGCGCGGAAAAAGATGCGGATCGTCTTTATTGCGGATCACACGAGATTACAGAGTGCGCCGGGACCCGGGTGGCTCGGGGATGGCGAGCCCGGGTGCGGCGTGTGTTTGATCAGGAGATTGTGGGAGAGATCCTCTGGAGGGTCCCTTTGATCCGCGTCTCCACGTGGTATTCGTGCGAGAGCTCTGAAGGGGTTGCCCAGGACAGAGGTCTTTACAGGGTGAGGGTTTTTGAGAGGCTAAGGAGTTTCCACCGTTGATTTTGTCCCGTCCGTGCTTCGCGCTTTCTCGGCTAGGGAGGTTTTGGGCTTCGTTCCTCGGTCTTCGTGTCTTCCTCGATCCTTGCTCGACCTCGACGTCCTTGATCGTCGGCTCGCGGCGTCGATCGTGTTTTTGGCGTCAGCTTTGGCTTTAGCTTTCGGCTTTGGTGTGGCTCTGGCGTTTGCTTTGCTTTGGCGCTTACGCTTAAACGTAGGCGAGTAGAGGCTTGCGATGCTTTAGTTCTTCCGGACTTCGCATCGTATCGGCTAGAACGTGCGGTGCTTTGCTCGTGACCGTCGTAGTTGCTTGGCTTTGACACGTGCGTTGCTTTAGCGCGGGCTTACCGGTGCGTTTGCTTTGGCTTCTTGCGTCGGCTTTGGCTTTAGCTTCGACTCGATCTTCTTCTCGAACGGCGATGGCTACTTCTTCAAGGCTTCTTTATTCCTCCGGCTTCCTCGACGGTTGTGGCGTCGGCTTGTTTTTTCGGCGGGGGTAGCGCCGATCTTCGTGCGACGGTTGTAGCGTCGGCTTTTGTTGATGAAGACGGCGGGGGTAGCACCGATCTCCGTGCGACGGTTGTAGCGTCGGCTTTTGTTGATGAAGACGGCGGGGGTAGCACCGACTTCAGCACGACGGTTGTAGCGTCGGCTTTTGTTGACG
This sequence comes from Chamaelirium japonicum, assembly GCA_947650365.1. Classification (NCBI taxonomy): domain Eukaryota; kingdom Viridiplantae; phylum Streptophyta; class Magnoliopsida; order Liliales; family Melanthiaceae; genus Chamaelirium; species Chamaelirium japonicum. Next base: position 25,273,714 of record OX393550.1, on the reverse strand, counting down.
AAGACGGCAGGGGTAGCACCGGCTTCAGGCCTTCTTCTCCCGGCTTTCTTCTTCGTGCAAGGAGTTGATGCCTTTGTTGAAGACGACGGGTGTTGTCGGCTTCGATCTTCTTCTCCGGCCTTTGCTTATGGCGTCTTCGGAGCTGATGAAGATCGTTGGAGCATTCGGGGTGATGACAACTCCGGGTCTTCTTCTCCAAGCTTTCTTCTTCGTGCGAGGAGTCGAAGCTTTGATCTTCGAGTGCAAGGTCTTCACGTTGATGAGGACTTGAAGGGCCAAGGATTCCCGTAGGACGTGCTTGCCGTGCCTCGTGAAGCCTTCGGTCTTCGAGCGTTGGAGCTTCTCTTGCGGAGCTCTTTTGTCTTCGGCTTTCGGACCCCTTGTGCCTTCCCCCACCCCTTCTTTTTATAGGCAAAGGGGGGCGGTTGGGAGAGATATGGCTGAAATCTTTTGGTTTCATCCAATATCTCCCCCCATAACCATCAAGATATTGTTCCTTTATTCGGGGAAACAAACTCGATTCCCTCCTTTTTAGTTGGGGTGGTTACGGGCTAGATGTGACTCGATCTTTGAAGATTGAGTTGTTATTTTTTTTGCACTTTTGGATCGGATGGCGACACAACGTCATCTTGTCCGTTGGATCGAGGGATTGTCGCGGATCTACGGCTGCGTAGACGTCCACGCCACCTCCCCCCGCATCGAGGCGGTTTTGATTTTTTTTCTTTTCTTTTCTTTTCTTCTCTTTTTCTTTTCTTTTCTTTTTCTTTTCTTTTTCTTTTTGCCTTTCTTTTCTTTTCCTTTATGGCCGGCCCCACCTCCCCATGGGGAGGGGGCACGGTTTTCAAGAAGGGGGGGCTGGTGGGCCCCCCTCTTTGTGTTCGGGTTGCGGGTCCAGTGGGACCCGTTTGCTTTGAGTTGGGCCACGGCGCGCGATTTGAGTTTGCACGCGGGCCGAGTTCGCATGCGGGCCGTTTGTGTGTGGGCCCAATTTCGCATGCGGGCTATTGTGTATGGGCCGAGTTGCATGCGGGCCGTTGTGTGTGGGCCGAGTTGCGCATGTGGGCCGTTGTGTGTGGGCCAAATTTCCGCTTGTGGGTCGTTGTGTGTGGGCCGAGTTTATGTGTGCGAGTCGGGTTCGACCCGAAGGCCGTTGGGTGCGGGCCTATTTTACGTGTGCAAATCAGGTTTGACCCGTGGGCTAATTTCAATGCCCACAAATGCCCCCTCAAGTTTGAGTGCGCCCGCGGGAAACGCGTAGCGCTTGGACTTGAGCCGCGTACTCGTGTGAGATTAGGTCTTTATAAGGACCCCCGTTTTTCGTTTCTCTTCATTGTTGACGATTCCCGGCGGCTTGGAGACGAGAGCTCTTGCTAGGGTTTCCTGCTTCGCGAAGATGACGCGGAGGATGAAGATGGTCACGCCACGGAGCTCGAGAAGGAGAGGAGATCGTCGGATCGCGGAGGGCGGAGGGTCGCAGGCGAGGTGATCCTCCTCCTTCTTCTTCTTCTTCTTCTTCTTCTTCTTCTCATGGCGCGGCAGCGGCAGTGCTGGGCTGCGGTGGCTGGCGCGGCAGAAGGGCGCGGGCCGGAGGGTGCGGGCCGAGGCGGGCGCGGGGGCCGGTGCGGCAGCGGCGCGCGGGCGGGCGCGGGGGCCGGTGCGGCAGCGGCGCGCGGCGGCGCGGGGGCCGATGCAGCAGCGGCGCGCGGGCGCGGGGGCTGCTGCAGCAGCGTCGCGCGGCGGCGCGGGGGCCGGTGCGGCAGCAGCGCGCGGCGGCGCGGGGGCCGGTGTGGCAGCGGCGCGTGGGGGCCGGTGCAGCAGCGGCGCGGTGGCCGGCGCTGGTCGAGGCCGGCAGCAACCCCCCCTTGCGGCTTTTAACAGGAGAGAGGGGGTCGCGGCTTTTTGCCGTGGCCCCTCTCTTTTTTCCTTTATTTACTCAGGGGGCCTGCGGCTTTTTGCTTAGGCCCCCCCCTCGTTTTTCTTCATTTACTCATGAGGCCGGCGCCCTTCTTGCTTAGGCGGCCCCCCCTGTTTCCTTATTTTGCTCATGGGTCTGTGGCTTTTTAGTCGAGGCCCCTTTTTTTTTTTTTTTTGACGCTTTTCCTTGTATTCGTCTTGTATTTTTCTTGCTATCTGACTTGGGCTTTGTCTTCTTCCCTCTCTCTTTTTTTCAGGTCTCGGCGCTACGAGAGCTTTCCGAGTTCTGGCTGGATCGTCGATGCGGTCTCCCACGGGAGTACGCATCTTCGTTTCCCTTTTGCGCAAGTCTTCAACCACCGTGCTTCGAGACAGGAGGCCAGACTGTTAGTACTTCAACTTTCGACGCATGAGCGAGTTTGTGAGGACGGCGTAGCCGACGGTTCTTGTCGCGTGCTGAAACTTGGGGAGCGCATCCTTACTGATGAAGGATCTTCGCGGCAGATTGTTCGATCGAGTTTGGGGTTGCCGTTCCACCACACTGGCGAGGAATCGGTTCCGGTCCCCGTTGTTGCCTTGAAGATATGCTCCCGCCGTATGCGATGGGGTGTGGAGATTCAACCGCGTGGAGATGTCACATATCTGGGAGGTTTTCGGGACTGGATGAGAGCTGTCTGGCGCGTTGGAGGCAGAGCCAGGGATGGAGCGTCTGGCGAGGTTTGTGGAGCCGGCTTGTTGGGAGTACAGCCGACCAGACGGTATGTATCGGGCCCTTTGCGAGCAGTGGTGCCCTGAGACTAACACTTTTTTGACCGAAGCTGATGAAATCGGGATAACCCTTCGTGACGTGCATATTATCTCTGGATGTCCAGAAGTTCGGAGCTACTATCAGGAGGAGGTTCCTTCTTTAGAAGTCTTGACGGATCCAGACGAGTCTCCTGACTTCTGTCTTTTGCTTTTTAAGGCATACGCTATTATAGCAGCACGTGAGCAGTCAGATCGAGTACCCCACTCAGCTTGGGTGGAATTCTGGTTTCGAGGAGAATATCGCCACGCCCCCCCCTTCGAGTCACCCGATGTGGAGGTATGTATCGTCAAAGAGACCGGCGCCTGGCACTTTCCGGCGACCGATTGAATCTCTGAGGAAAGAGTGGTGCTCCATGGCCGGGGCGCAACGTCCCTGGGAGGTTTTGGGACTTAAGGAATGCAGCGATGCCTGGCGTGCTGCTTACTGGTCAGCGGGGTTGGTACTTTTTCTTTGCTGCTTTGCTCTGCCCTGGAATGGGGATGTGATACGCCCTGGGACCTTCCTCGCAGCTGCTCGGATGGTGAATGGAGAGTTTCTTAACCTGGCGTCGGCGATCCTCTGCTCGTTGTACCAAGGGCTTAGTGGAACATACTGGAGTCTATCGAGTGCGGATAATGCAAGAGGGGAAGTAGGCAAGGCCAGTTCCTTTTGCCCCCCGCATTACCTCTATGGTTGGATTGGGCTCCACTTTCCGAAGGGGATCTTTGCAGCGCGTGGACCTTCGACCTCGGTGCCCTTTCTTCCTTGTGTGGGAGGTGTGATGAACGCTTATTACGCATGGGAGCGTCCGAAGCCCAGTGCCCGAGAGTGGTTGAGACCAATGTTTTAAAAAACGGAAGGCGGAAGACGGGCGGTCAAGTGGTTTCAAGGCGGAAGGCGGAAGGCGGACGACTAGGCGGGCGCCCGGAGAAAAAGGCGGTCACCCACCTATATAAAATATATTATATATATTCTATATGTATGTATATATATAAATTCATAATTCTATATAAAAAAATAATATTAGAAAGTTTTACATATACAAACATCAAAACTACCAATCTGAATATAAAAGTTTTACGAAAAGGGAGGAGGGGATTGGGTGGGTAGGGGTATTTCGGTATGGTTACCTTAATACCTATACCCGATTGTCCCTCTAACTTGAGTATACGAGATAATACAGTTGTACTCCAACTTTATTGTGATGTACCCAAATTCCAACCAATCATATATTGTTATCCAAATTCTATCCAAACTCATACCATACAAGAACCAATATAGTAAAAAATCGTAAGAGCTTAAACATTTCATCACAATACATTGAAAAAAAAAATTCCTCAAGCAATTGCATATGGTGAAGAAACAGAAAATTCATTACAGAAAAAAAAATTTCCTCAAGCAATTGCATACAGTGAGACCGCCTAGGCGCCCGCCTTTTACCCGCCTAGGCGGGTCGGATCCCGCCTAGGCGCCCGCCTTTGTTTAACCCGCCTGCAGTGCCGTTTTTTGCTGAAGCGGAGCGGCCAACCCCCTAAAACGCCTAGGCGGCCGCCCGGACCGCTTTTTAGAACAGTGGTTGAGACGTATGGGCCCTTCTGACTTTGAATTTGTATCGGAGAATGCACTTGTACCTTCTACAAGATCCTTGGTATGTGATGGGGCGGAAATGCCCGAGCACTTGTACTGGAGTATGGTGAGTTGCAGGCCCGGGTATCTCGTTTGGCGTCGTGGGGATGCAGTGGAGGTGGCACGGTACTCTCCCCACCGGTTTGCTCGGCAGTAGGGTTTCCGCCAAGAGTTGACAGGGACTCCTTTGCGCATGCAATCACGTTACACTCCGCAGAAAGCGTACCGCCTCTGGGGAGCACTTTATGATCGATTTACTGGGTGTATTTTCTCACCGGGGATCAAGTCGGGCGGAAAGGATGCTGCAACTCCTGAGTATCGCTGCTGGGTCAACGAGTCAGTGCTTCCCTTCCTGGCTAGCCTTCCACTGGACGTCCTTGCTAGCAGCGAGCGGGCTGACTTTTCTTTTGACTCTTTGGCGGGGTCAGAGGATCGCCGTCTTTGGTCCGAGGAGCGACGATCGGAGAGATCTTGTGGTCATCGAGAGAGTACTTCCCGGACTTCTCTTTCTGTGCAAGAAGTCGAGATGGCTCCGTCTACCAAGGTTCGGAGTCTTCCTGAGACTCAGACTTCTTGGAGTGGGCGTGCTTCTCCCAAGAGAAGGAAGCTGGATCTCTTGTGTGAGGCCGCTTTGGATGACACTAACGAGGCAGAGCCAGCTCGAGAGGGAGAGCCAGGGCTTTTTGCCGATGAGGTAATCCCTCTTTCTGGGGTAGCTTCATCGGACGCCGCAGGTATCTCTTGCTTCTAGTTGCTCATGAATTTCTTTGCTTGTAATCATTTTCCGTTGGCTGAGTTGTTTAATTCTCATTTTGGCAGGTTCTGCTGGATTGGATTGCGAGTCTGCCCCCAAGGGGGTTGGGCATGAATGCTCTCCCATCAGAGCGACGTTGATTGAGAGTGGCGGGCTGGATGTACCTTGGGATAACTTGGAGCTTTTGGGAGCGTGCAGAGCAGGTTTTGCCGGCAGTGCTGTCAACCTGGACGATATTGACATGGAGCAGTTAGGCTTTGGGGAGGAGGATGAGGTCTCCAGTGAAAGGAGAGAACAGACTCCTCCGGTTAGGCCCGGTATTCCGGCAGAGATTACTCCCACAGTCGTTCCGTCGGAAGGTTTGCCTGTAGCTTCTCCTTTGGCTCCGGTGGTACCGCTGACTGTTATTACGGCGATGGTTCAGTAGGCGGTTCCTGCACTTAGTCTTCAGAACCGGAACCCACCTTGCCTGTGCCCTCAGGGGCTGACGGGCGAAAGTGCAGTTCGTGAGGCCTTCTTTCTGCGATTCTTTTGGAGAGCTGTCGGAAGTATATCCAGGCGACGCTCGCACCCTTTCAGGAGGATGGTCTTGATGCTTTGAATAGCTGGTGGGTCCTCGAGGGGCCTGAGTTTTGCAAGAGTCTGGCGGCCTTCCAGGTAGATGGCTCTTTGTTTGAGGCACGGATGCGTGCTTTCTTGGCGAATAGTGAAGCTCATCGCTTGAAATGGGCTTCGATGGAGGATGACCTTTCTTTGGTATTAGCAAAGGCCGAGGACGAGGAGCGTCGTCTTGGAGAGCAGCATGTACTTGCCACTGCGAGCCTTGTTCGGGCGCGGAAGAAGCTAGAGGCTGCTCGCGCATCTTTTGAGAAAGCTGAGACGATCGAGAAATCTTCTGGAGCAGATTTCGCAAAGAAACGTATTGAGCTGGCGACGCATCGGGAGCGGGTAGCTTCTCGGTCTTCGGAGCTGCAGCGCATGGAGGTTACTGGCGGCGAGCTGCTCCAACGTCTTAAAGAATTTAACTCGCTTTACTAGCAGTGTCGCATTTCCTTTTCTTTCTTGTCATTTATACTGGATAGACTCGTAGTTTTGCTTTCCTTCGTTTGGTGATAACTTAATATCATGCATCTATTTTCTAGACTTGTTTTCTGGAATGGCAGAGTTTGGTTGTTGTGTTTTTTTGTTTGGACTGAACCTTTATAGGCTGCCTACGTACCCTACTGAGAGGGATCAAGTCACACGTAGTTCCTTTTTTTTTTTTGCAAGGAGTGTAGCCCTGCTTTTAGACGTAGTACCTTTTGAGGTACTTGCCATTGATAGGGCCGAGTGTAAGCCCTTCTGGCGTGGTGAGAAGATATGCACCGTTGGAGTAGACCTCTTTGACAGCAGCGTGCGGTCCATCCCCACATTGCGTCGTCACTTGCGTCGACCTTCTTTCCTCTCGGATTCTTCAGAACTATGCACCCAATGATTGAGGGTTAAACTGCTAGCACCAATTCTCCTATTTGAAAGGATCGAGGGCGAATTCTTTTGTTGAAGGCTCGGGTCAACCTGGCTTGATAGCATTCCAGGCGTTGCTGGGCTTCGAGGCGCTTTTCATCCAGGGCTTCCAACTCTGCTAGGCGAAGTTGGGCGTTGTCGCCGTTGACGAGACCTTCCTGGATGGCTATCCTGAGTGACGGGATCTGGAGCTCAAGCGGGAGGACAGCTTCTACTCCGTATACCAGTGAGTACGGAGTTGCCTGTGTTGGCGTGCGAAAAGAGGTGTGATATGCCCATAGTGCTTCGCCCATGTGTTCATGCCAGTCTTTCTTTGATTTTGAGACGACTTTCTCCAAAAGTTTGCAGAGTGTTTTGTTGAAAGCTTCAGCTAGACCGTTGGCCGAGGCGTTGTACATGGTTGAACACCTTTGTTTGATATCGAATTTGGCACAAAACTGGCTGACCGCGGCATTCTTGAATTGCTTTCCGTTGTCCGTAACGATATAGCGAGGGATGCCGTACCGGAAGATGATGTCATTCTGGATGAAGTTGATGACAGAGTGCCTGGTAACTTCTCGCAATGGTACTGCCTCAGCCCACTTGGAGAAGTAATCTGTTGCCGCCAGGATGTAAAGATGTTGCTTGGATGACTTAGGTAGCGGACCGACAATGTCGAGTCCCCATCCATCGAAGGGCCATGATGCGATGGTTGGATGCAGAGGTTCCGGAGACTGACGGATGTAGTCGCCATGCAACTGGCAAGTGTGGTATTTTTTTGCAAACTCGAGGGAGTCCTTGATCATAAAGGGCCAGTAGTACCCCATCCGCCTGATGCGGAAGTGAAGCTTTGGACCGGACTGATGTGAGCCACAGATCCCGGCATGGACTTCTTCTAGTGTTGTTTCCGCTTCTTCTTTTGCAAGACACCTCAGGAGCGCACCATCGTAGCTTCGACGGTACAACTCGTTGTTGAAGTGGAAGAATTTCAGAGACCGCCGGCGAATGTCGACCTTACGCTTTGGATCTTCAGGGAGCTTCCCGTGGACCAGAAAGTCTATGAATGGTTGTCTCCAATCTAGCTCGTCAGTTAGGAGAACGTGTACTGCATTGACATGGTCTGGGATTCCCATAGGGAGGTCCTCCTCGGTGATCACCATCCTCTTACAGACAGGGATGCTGAGTTGGCTTCTTTCTGGGAACGGAAGTGTAGCCGCTAAATTTACGAGCGCATCAGCCTGCTGATTAAGGTTTCTGGGAACATGTTGGATTGAAGCATTTTTTAGTGTACCAAGGAGTTTCATAGCTCGCAGATGTAATGGCACGAGATCTTCATTGTTGACTTCGTATGCTCCCAATATTTGGTGAATGACGAGTTGAGAGTCGTCGAAAACTTCGAGTCCTTGAAGTTTCATATCATTGGCGAGTTCGAGGCCAATAATCAAGGCTTGATATTCTGCCCTATTGTTGGAACATGATTCTGATAGTAGAAATGAGAAAGGGAGTATTTCGTCGTTTGGCGTGACGAAGATAACCCCTGCTCCTGCCACGTCTTGCCTTGCCGCACCATCGAAGAACATTTTCCAAGAAGGGGCGATGTCGATGCAGAATACTTCTTCGTCTAGGAGATCTTCCGATAGCTCCCATTCTGCTGGAAGGGGGTATTCTGCCAGGAAGTCCGCGAGAGCTTGACCTTTGACCGCTTTACGAGGGACGAAGGTGATGTCAAACTCAAGGAGGAGTAAAGCCCACTTGGCCAAACGTCCGAAGAGCACTGGTCTCGACATGATGTATTTGAGTGGGTCGGCTTATGAGATGAGTCTGATGGCGTGAGCTAACATGTAGTGTCGCAGCTTCTTTATAGCGAAGATGAGCTCCAGGCAGACCTTCTCAATCGGGGAGTAGTTTAGCTCCGCGCCGATGAGAGTGCGGCTCAAATAGTAGCATGTTGTTTCCTTGCCTAGCTCATTGTCTTGAGCCAGGAGTGCCCCCAAGGACTGCTCCTGGGCACTGATGTAGAGAACCAAGGGCTTTCCTTGAACTAGTGCTGTCAGAACTGGAGGCTTGAGTAAGTAATTTCTGATGTTTTGGAGAGCTTCCTGACAAGCTTCATCCCACTTGAATGGTGCTCCTTTCTTCATGAGGCGACTGAAGGGCCTACACTTTCCAGCTAAGTTGGCGATAAATCTCCTGATATATGCCAAATGGCCTTGGAGACCTCTAAGGTCCCTTACCGTTTTTGGGATTGGCATATTGAGAATAGCATCTATTTTGGATTGATCTATCTCGATGCCTCGATGTCGTACGACAAAGCCGAGAAACTTACCCGAGGAGACTCCAAATGCGCATTTAAGCGGGTTCATGCGGAGCTGATACCTGCGAAGCCGTTTGAAGATCAGCTCGAGGTCTTGAAGATGCGCTGCCTTTTGTCTTGATTTTACCACGAGGTCGTCAACGTTGCATTCCACATTCTGATGAAGAATATCGTCAAAATTTTTTTGCATGGCTCGTTGGTAGGTAGCTCCTGCATTTTTCAAGCCGAAAGGCATGACTTTGTAGCAGTAGATCCCTTTTGGCGTGCGGAATGCCGTAAGCTCTTCATCTCTGGGGGCCATACGGATCTGGTTGTAGCCTGAAGATCTATCCATGAAGGTTAGTGCTTCGTGGCCAGTTGTCGCATCCACCATCAGTTCTGTGATTGGCAGTGGGATGTCATCTTTGGGGCATGCATTGTACTCTGATCTGGCCGTTCTTCTTGACTGGGACCACGCTGGAGATCCACGTTGGATATTTAACTTCTCGGATAAAGCCAGCTTCAATGAGCTTGTTGACTTCGCCTTCTATTTGCGGTACTAGTTCCGACCGGTATCGTCTTTGTCCTTGCTTGATGGCGCTAGCTCCATGTCTGACAGCGAGCTGGTGTACTGCAATCTTGGGGTCAAGTCCCGGCATTTCCTTGTAGGACCATGCGAAGACATCTCTGTATTCTTGGAGTAGCTTGATGTATGCAGCCTCCTCTTCGGGTGTCAGAAGTGCACTTACGAATGTAGGCCGAGGATCCTCCTGCGTTCCCAAGTTGATTTCCTTCAAATCATCGACGGTAGATTGCCCCCCTTCTTCGAGGACTGGCGGGGCGTCTGGCAACTCATCGTCCGAAGTAGAAGTTGCGTCGATTGGAGTGTCGGAAATTGTGATATGATTAACAGAGACCAGAATGATATCGGTGACGTCGTCAGTTTGAAAGAATGATATGGGTGGGAGGGTGGGAACGTTATTTCTCACCTCAGCAGGTGACTTTCCCAAACGGTCGAATACTGACATTCGCTTTACTTGTCTGATTGGCCCAAGTCTTTTGAATACTGATACGGGATTTTGACTTGCCTGGTTTTTTATGCTCTTTTTTTGCTTCTGAGGTATGGTCCAACGTCGAGCTCGATATCGCCTTCTTTTGGTGCCCTTTGTAGCGGGATGAACGACATTGGTGGAGCGTGCATCGGAGACTGACGATCCTTCTTCTGCTTCCTCTACCAACTTCACCTCAATGTAGTTAGAGGTGAAGGTCTTCTCCCCTATGATCTTGATGACCATCGGGGTTTGACGAGAGCCGATGCCTTGCCGATTTGGTGGGATCTGTTCACCGCTTTGAAGGAGACGGGCTTGAGTCTTGGTCATCCCGTGTGGTATTGGAATTGGCGGGAGCGTACTCATCTGTGCGGCATTGTCTTTGTTGTAGCCAGCTTTGAACAGCAGCTTGGCGGCATTTTGCCCCCAGCTTCCTTTTGGCTTGAATGTGAGTTGGCTGGATTTGAAGGAATCGATAGGTTTTGGCGGACTTGAAGCTTGCCCCAGGCTGGGTAGTGGCAGTGTCATCTCTTGCAGAGTGATGACATTAGCCTCTGATAGCGGCTGAACCATTTCTTTTGGCGGGGCAAAAGATGGTGATTCATGTTTGCGCAGCCACTGAGGCATGAGGTGCAGAACTGGCGTAGTTTGGACAGGCAACAGAGTATGCTGCATGGATCTTGGCTTGGAGCTAATGCGCATCCTTCGTCTTGGCACTAGCACTTCTTTGACTTCGGGTATCGCCTTAGATGGTGGCACTGGATTTGGAGATGGCAGAGTTTCATCATGCTCCATCCTTTTAGCTTTCTGAGTTCGAGGAGCTTTAGCTGGAAGGACTTCTGCAACGAGGTCCTTTGCTTGGTAGAATTTAGCATCAGCGAGGTGTGCTTCGGCCTCATTGAATGGTTTGTCATCTGCAATGATGCATTTCTCCAGGCCCTCCTCATAGTACTTGAGGCATTGGTGCCAGGTGGAAACTACGACACCGTTTTCATGTAGCCACGGTCTTCCTAGCAAGAGGCGATATGATGCCTGACAGTCAATGACATGGAAGATAACTGTCGTGTCAAGCTGGCTGATGGAGAGTTTTAGACGAATGATTCCTATGGTGGACTGTCCGCCTTGGTTGAACCCTTGAATGACCAGCTGGCTTTGTGAAAGTTGGTCGGTGGTAATGCCGAGCAAAAGTTGGTCGGTGGTAATGCCGAGCGGCCGCATTGTTTGGATGAGCATGATGTTGACAGCGGAGCCGCAATCCAACAGGATTCGATTTACCGGCTTCTCGTTGATGTATCCCGAGACCAAGGTTTAAAATCATGGTATCGGTCGCGGTATCGGTCGGCCCCGAACCGGTATGTACCGGCCGGTACGTACCGGTACCGGTTGAGAAAAAAAACCTTAAAAAAATCCAAAAAACCAAAAAAAAAAAAATTTAACATGTCGATACCGGTCCGTACCGGTCGGTACCGGCCTGAACCGGCCGATACGTACCGGTACCGGCCGATACGGGCCAGGTATCGAGATCGGATGCAGTACCGGTCTCGAACCGGCCAAAACCGGTACGTACCGGCCGGTACGTACCGGTATCGGTCGAGATTTAAAACCCTGCCCGAGACATAGACAGGTCGATTGTGCAGTCGTGCTCCGAGCTGCAGATCTTCGTCCAAGAAAGTTATTGCTGCGTTGCAAGAGACAATAGTTTTGTCTTCCTTGGCGTCTTTCTTCTTTCTTTTGTAGCTGTCTGGATTTGTCAGGGCCTCGGCCATTGCTAGACGAGCCTTCTTTGGGAGGTGTAGTGCTTCTATGAGTGGCAAGTGTAAGATTGCCTCATCGTAAGCAGCAGCACTATCTTTGTCGGAATTATCCTCCTCGTCGTCGGTGTTGCTTTCTTTAGAAGACTTGATCATATCTTCTTCTTCCGGCGCCATGTGGATCTCAACCATGCAACAGGAGGATTCGTGCTGCTGATCAGCTGGGAGGAAGTAATCGGGAAAGAATTCTTGTAACGTTGCCGGCAGTGTTTTCAGACTCGGTATGACTCGGACGAGTCGACTCGTTTTGACTCGACTCGGGCTCGATTTCGGCCCGACTCGGACCAGTGACTCGCAACTTGCCTGACTCGTCCGAGTCATATCCTGACTCGTGTCTGACTCGGACGAGTCTTCAGCGTGACCCGACTCGGACGAGTCCCAACGAGTCAGGATCATGTTTAATGTTTGGCCCGAATAATCAATCCGACTGCATGGGTCTTGATCACAGCCGTCCAATTAATAAAATGATGCTTCTTAAGGGTTTGGCCGGGCATCTCTAGGTTTTCAGCCTCTGCGTCTCTCCCTCTCACGCAGTCGCCGCCGTCGACGAGCCAAGCCTGCCGGAGCCGTTGACGTCTTTCCCTCTCACACAGCCTCTGCATCTCTCCCTCTCACACAGTCGCCGCAGTCGACGAGCCGAGCCTGCGGGAGCCGTTGACGAGGTAAATTCTAGGTTTTAAGCACCGTGCATCTCTCCCTCTCACGCAGTCGCCGCTGCCGGAGCCGTTGACGAGGTAAATTTTGATCTCTACTCTACTCAGCCCTCTCCTCTCCTCCGCCCTCTCCTCTCATCTCCTCAGCCCTCTCCTCTCCTCCGCCCTCTCCTCTTATCTCCTCAGCCCTCTCCTCTCATCTCCTCTCTGATCTGCCCCCATTCTCCGCCCCATTGTCTGCACATCCAGTCACAGTCGTTCGTTGCATCGCACTCAACCCCAATCGGCAAGTAAAGGGACAGCAGTAATCAGGTAGCAAGCTCCACAGTCGTTACTTTGCTGTCAGTCATGTAAGGATGCAACGGATGGCAGTGACTTGAGGTGCAGACGATGGGGCAGAGAATGAGTGCTCCTCCTCTTCTCTCTTGCATTTCTCTGTGCTAAGCCCCTTCTCTATATTACCTGCCAAGCAACAATAGGAACATAAGTAAAGAAATAATTCAATCAACATACAATTGTGATCAATGTTGTTGCTTGGCATATATTGTAAGATGATAGATCATAGATGAAAGGAGTAGTCATGAAAAGATATAATTTTGTTATGAACAATTGCTTGTTGATTCATATTTCAACTTGTTTTTTTATAGGGAAATAATGTCTGGGTCTGCGAGTGGAACTCTTGATGATGCTAATAAGCGCAAGTCCGACTTTGCATGGTCCTATGCGACACAGGTTTCAGGGAAGACGAGAGGAACTGTTAAGTGCATGTTTTGTGATCACACAATGCAGGGGGGGATAAACAGGATCAAGAATCATTTGGGCGGAACCCATAAGGATTCAAAACCTTGTCAAAAGGTTCCGCATGAAATCAAAGAAAGATGTAAGAAGGCACTGGAGATCTTTCAGAATGAAAAATCCAGAAAAGAAGAGATGACGCGAAATATTGGGTTGGCTAGATCACAACAGGATCTTATAGATGTGGGTGAGGAGGAGGGCTTTGGTGTTCAAGGTTCATGTTCAGTAACACGTCTTCCCCTAGCATGTGGGCCATTGGACCGATTTGTTTCCATTGAGAGCAACCCAAGTATAGTTAATAGCAAGATTAAGAAGGAAGAAAGGAACAATGTCTATGATGCGATTGGACGTTTCATTTATGCAAATGCCCTTCCATTCAATCTTGTGAATAGCCCTTATTGGAAGGAAATGTTGAGGGTGGTAGGAAACTTTGGCCCTGGCTTGAAGGGACCATCAATGCACGAGTTGAGGACATCAATTCTCAAAAAGCAAGTTAATAACACTGAAAAGATGATGAGCATTCACAAGAAGTCATGGGCTACATATGGGTGCTCCATTATGTCTGATGGATGGACAGACGGAAAGAATAGGAGCATCATAAACTTTCTTGTAAGCAGTCCTGCTGGCACAATGTTCCTGAAGTCCATCGATGCATCTGACCAAGTAAAGAGTGGAACTTTCTTGTTTGAGTGTCTTGATAAGGTGGTGGAAGAGGTAGGAGAAGATAATGTGGTTCAGGTGATTACTGACAACGCGGCGAGTTATGTGTCAGCGGGAAAGCAACTGATGGAAAAGAGGAAACGACTCTTTTGAACGCCTTGTGCGGCGCACTGCATTGACTTGATGCTAGAGGAGATAGGGAAAATGAAAGTGCATGAGGATACCATTAGGAAGGCAAAGGATGTCACAAATTTTATCTATGCTCATGGGTGGGTATTAAATTTGATGAGGAAGTTTACCAAGGGAAGGGAACTCTTACGACCCGCTGTGACACGGTTTGCCACATCATACCTCACATTACAAAGTCTATACAGAGAGAAGGAGCATCTTATATCCTTGTTCAGTTCGGAAGAGTATACATCAAGCTCTTGGGCAAAAAAGCCGAATGCAATAAAGGCAAGGGCAATCGTCTTGTTTGACCCTTCTTTTTGGAGTCTTGTTGGGTTTTGTGTGAGGACAGCCGTGCCACTAGTATCTGTTTTGAGAGAGGTGGATTCTGATGAGAGGCCTTCTATGGGATTTTTGTATGAAGCTATGGATTCAACAAAGGAAAGAATTGCAGACGCATGTGGAAAAGTGGAAAAGAAATATTTGTCATTTTGGAGGATTATCGATAGGAGGTGGACCAACCAATTACATAGTCCTCTTCATGCAGCTGGGTATTATTTGAACCCAAGGTACTTCTATTCAGATAACTTCAATGCTGATAAGGAAGTCAAAGAAGGGCTTTATGCATGCATGAGGCGGATGCTAATTGCAGAAGAGCGCGATGACGTAGACATCCAATTAGATGATTACAAAAATAGAACTGGCTCCACTGTTCTAAAAGGCGGTCCGGGCGGCCGCCTAGGCGTTTTAGGGGGTTGGCCGCTCCGCTTCAGCAAAAAGCGGCACTGCAGGCGGGTTGAACAAAGGCGGGTGCCTAGGCGGGATCCGACCCGCCTAGGCGGGTAAAAGGCGGGCGCCTAGGCGGTCTCACTGTATGCAATTGCTTGAGGAAATTTTTTTTTTCTGTAATGAATTTTCTGTTTCTTCACCATACGCAATTGCTTGAGGAATTTTTTTCTTCAATGTATTGTGATGAAATGTTTAAGAAGCTCTTACGATTTTTACTATATTGGTTCTTGTATGGTATGAGTTTGGATAGAATTTGGATAACAATATATGATTGGTTGGAATTTGGGTACATCACAATAAAGTTGGAGTACAACTGTATTATCTGGTATACTCAAGTTAGAGGGACAATCGGGTATAGGTATTGAGGTAACTATACCGAAATACCCCTACCCACCCAATCCCCTCCTCCTTTTTCATAAAACTTTTATATTCAGATCGGTAGTTTTGATGTTTGCATATGTAAAACTTTCTAATATTGTTTTTTTATATAGAATTATGAATTTATATATATACATACATATAGAATATATATAATATATTTTATATAGGTGGGCGCCTGCCTTTTTCTCCGGGCGCCCGCCTAGTCGTCCGCCTTCCGCCTTCCGCCTTGAAACCACTTGACCGCCTGGCTTCCGCCTTCCGTTTTTTAAAACATTGACTGGCTCTTTTGGATTGGATGGGGCACTGACTACAATGAAGCGACGTACTCCAGGTCTACTTTATAGCTTGACTAGTTTACTACAGTTCGTTTATGTGATATTAAATCATTGATTATTGACATGTTATTTTATTTAGTTTCATGGTGGGAACGGTTTGGAGAAGGAACACCAGAGCTTATGAAGTTTGCTATACGGATCCTCAGCCTCACTTGCAGTGCTTCTGGTTGTGAACGCAATTGGAGCACCTTTGAACAAGTTAGAGATTGAACTTTATGTTGATCCTTGTTTTATTAGCATTAAAAATTTGACATAGTAATTGATCATGAATCTAATGATAGGTGCATACAAAAAGAAGAAATCGCTTGGAGCATAAGAGATTGAATTCTCTTGTCTTTGTCATGTACAATATGAAGCTGAATGAGAGAACACATAGGAGGCGTCAAATAAAAAAAGATCCACTTTTTGTGGAGGAGCCAGAGTCTGATGATGAGTGGATAGCTGAACAAGAGGATCCTTGTCTTTCTAAGGATCTCAGTTGGTTAGATAAGAGGCTAGAGGATGATGATGAGCACCTGGAGTATACGGCGATAAATTTGATTCCTGAAACGGAAGAAGCGGATGATACTACGCCGACATCAAAGAGGCAAAAGACACGAGGTTTAGTGAATTAAAGACTTTAAGAGTTGATATTTTAAAGTTTAAACTATAATTTTTAAATGCAAATCTTGTATACTAATGTAGATATATTTTATATTTTTATGAATCATGATATAGGTTGTGGTGATGCCTCCACTAGTAAGGGGACGGTCGCAAATGAGGACGAGTCGGATGACCAAGGCACTGAAGGAATGGGAGAAGAGTTTTTGGATGATGTTGACATTTTTGATGAGGCTCTTGAATAGCTAGAAGCCTAATTTGAACTTTAATATCCATGCGTAGTTAATACTTTTTGTTTATGGGTGGAAATGAAACAATGAATTGGATGTTGTTAGTTTTTATCCATTATATTTTGATAGTTGCATGACTTAAATGCATTTTGTGATACTATTTGGCATATGGATGCAATGTATATCTCTAATTTTTTCTAAAATTCTCTAACGAGTCATTATGTTTGTGACTCTTACGCATCACGAGTCGACTCTTCCGAGTCGCATCACGGAGGGTCGTAACGAGTCGCTTTACGAGTCCGAGTCTGAAAACATTGGTTGCCGGCTCCGGAGTGTTTTGCAGGAGGAGATCATCAGGATCTACTGGTGGTACTTTGAATGCTTGCTTCCTTGGAGCTTTACTTTTCTTCTTGTAAGTCCTTCGTTCAGGAAGTATTCTTGTTACCCGATCTAGCTTGCGACTTCTTGCCGTCCATGGCCTTCGCCTACGAGGTAACATGATCCATGCGTCTTCGTCAGTGGATTCTCCCTCACTAAGGTGAGGGTTTGGAGTGGCAGCTGCAGGTTCTTTATGGGTCGGGGAGACTTGCTCGTTTGGAGACTCCACTGGCTCATCTTCTGATCCCCAGCCGGTGGGTTTGATTTCTTCCATTGAGACAGGCGAAGGTTTGGAGTAAAGGACATAGTAGTCGAATTTACCTGAGGGCTGGCCTAACAGACCGACCTCCGGGTCTCCTTGCTCGTATCTTGTCTGGAGAATTTGTTGGGACATGGCTTTGTTCGGGCGAGACGCCGATGTAGACGACGGTTGCCCCCAAGGTAGTGACGTTTCTTCCTCAGCAAGCGTAGGGGCGTACCGTTGTCGCCTCGAGACCAAGGTTCTAAAAAGCGCTAGGCGCTAGTTGGGCGATGGGGGGCCGCCTAGCGCCCAGGCGGTCTAGGCGGCGCCTAGACGTTTTGCCTTTTTTTAATTATTTTAATTATTATTTTGATATTATATAATATATATATGTTTAAAAATTAATATAAGTTCAAGATTATCCCAAACCATTATTTTGAAGAACAAGTATATAACCATAATTCAAGATTGAGTAATTAACAACAACAAAAGCAAACATGGTCCGCCTGGCCAGCCTCAGCCCGCCTTGTCCGCCTAGCCAGCCTCAGCCCACCTAGGCGGCCGCTTTGCCCCGCCTAGCTTCGCCTGGGAGCTTGGCCGCTTTTCTGGAGCGCCTAGGGCCTAGGCGAGGCGGTGGGGGGCCGCCTAGCGCCTAGGCGCCGCCTAGGCGGCCGCCTGGGCCGCTTTTTAGAACACTGCTCGAGACTTTCCGTCGTGGAGCTAACTTCGTAATTGGTCTCTGGCGATTGATGCGCAACTTGGGCCTTCTCTGGTGTGCAGCAACGAGTACTGGTTGAAACGAACCGAAGGTGATGGAAGTCATGTTTGCTGTTGCAACGTCGCCGGAGTCGATCTCAATTTTTCCTTGCTTTGCGAGTGTCATGATCTTTTCTTTGAAGACGAAACATTTCTCGATAGGATGGCTAACCACTCGATGGTATTTGCAGAAGAGTGGATCGTTGACACGATGCATCTGTTCGGGCCTTTTTGAAGGAGGAAGCTCGATCATCTTCTCTTGTAGCAGCTGATCAAACATGGAGGAGACTTCCGAGTCTGGAAAGGGATATTCTTTGGCCTCAAGCTCTTCAAGAGTCATTCTCGACTGTCTTTGGGGTGGAGGTGGTGGTATGGCAGCTCCTTTTTCCTGATCCGACTTACCGCTGATTTTAAGTGGCTTGGAGGCCGATGCGATGTCGGCGACGTTAGCTTGCTTTGATTTGGGCGCCGGTGGTTTATCTTTCTTTTCCACCTTCAAGAAGTCTTTGGCCTTTGAGTCCCCGCGATTTGCTAAGCTGAGTTCCATGTCGTGAGCTCGAGTTGCGAGTTCTTCGAAGGACCGAGGCTTGATCCCCTTAAGGATGTAAAGTAAGCTCCAGTGCATGCCTTGGGTACACATCTCGATAGCCGAGTCTTCAGACAAGCGGTCTCGTGAATTCAGGGCGAGATTCCTCCATCGATCGATGTAGTCGATTACTGATTCGTCCTTCCTTTGCTTGACGGCAGTAAGCTCGGTCATGCTAACAATGCGCCGAGTGCTGTAGAAGCGGTTGAGGAATTCTCTTTCCATCTGATCCCAGCTGTCAATGGATCCTGGGGGAAGATCAACATACCAGTCAAAAGCATTACCTTTGAGGGTGCGAACGAACTGCTTCACCATCTCGTCGCCGTATGTGCCAGCGTTGTTACAAGTTTCGACAAAGTGAGCAATGTGTTGCCTTGGATTGCCCTTCCCGTCGAAGTGCTGGAATTTTGGTGGCTGGAACCCGGTAGGGAAGCGCAGCTGTTGGATCCTTATGGTGTAAGGCTTTGAGTATGCTGCTGTGATTGGAGGTCGACTGTCGCCGTGGGAACGCATCATGTCTGCCACCAGTGCTTGTATTTGCTGGGCATTCATCGTTGCTGCCATCGAAGGTTGCGCGGCCACCGAAACTGGCACGGGAGCCGAGGAAAGTGCAGGAGTAGTTGCTAGCATTGCCGGGCCAACTTCTGCAGGAGCAGGAGTTGGAGACGGGGCTGGAGCAGCTACTGGAGAAGCAGGGGGTTGGCTGAATGCCGTAGCATCCCTCGCACTTAGCCTTTGAAGCAAGGTATTGATGTGACGATCATTTTCTTCCATTAGTCGGGTGATTTGCGCCATATGTTCACCCATTTGCATGACTTGGAGCTGAAGAGCGGACGGAGGATGATGACGCAGGATGTCTCAATGCTGCATGCCTGCATCGTCGCCGTCCTCGTCGGAGACGTAGTCGCGCCGACTTGCTCTGCTTGATGACGGACGTTTGCCCCCGGCAAAGGAGGTGCAAAGTCCGCTGGAGAACCCGAACGGGCTCGGGGTTGGGGCTGGACCTCCCTAAATTTCTGGACTTGAATTCTAGGATCGAGGCTTGTTTCTTCATGCACCAAGGCCTCATTGGTGATTTGGCGAGCACCTTCAGCAGCAGTTTCTGGCGTGAAGAAGTCCGCAAGAGTTTGAGGACGCCGAGTATAGACGCGTACTACCGGGGGCACATAATCCTCCGAGTTTTCTGGATCGCCTTGTTGGAGTAGTGGAGACTCAGCGATAGGTGAAAGGCTTGTTGGAGCAAACGTATCATCGTTCGTCCCGGCCATGGCGAACTTAAAGCAACTCTTTCAAACGTACGGATGAAAGGAGAGGATGTCCCACCGGGCGTGCCAGAAATCTGTGAGCGCGGAAAAAGATGTGGGTCGTCTTTATTGCGAATCACACGAGATTACAGAGTGCGCCGGGACCCGGGTGGCTCGGGGATGGCGAGCCCGGGTGCGGCGTGTGTTTGATCAGGAGATTGTGGGAGAGATCCTCTGGAGGGTCCCTTTGATCCGCGTCTCCACGTGGTATTCGTGCGAGAGCTCTGAAGGGGTTGCCCAGGACAGGGGTCTTTACAGGGTGAGGGTTTTTGAGAGGCTAAGGAGTTTCCGCCGTTGATTTTGTCCCGTCCGTGCTTCGCGCTTTCTCGGCTAGGAAGGTTTTGGGCTTCGTTCCTCGGTCTTCATGTCTTCCTCGATCCTTGCTCGACCTCAGCGTCCTTGATCATCGGTTCGCGGCGTCGTTCGTGTTTTTGGCGTTAGCTTTGGCTTTAGCTTTCGGCTTTGGCGTGGCTCTGGCGTTTGCTTTGCTTTGGCGCTTGCGCTTGAACGTAGGCGGGTAGAGGCTTGCGATGCTTTAGTTCTTCCGGACTTCGCGTCGTATCGGCTAGAACGTGCGGTGTTTTGCTCGTGACCGTCGTAGTTGCTTGGCTTTGGCACGTGCGTTGCTTTAGCGCGGGCTTTACCGGTGCGTTTGCTTTGGCTTCTTGCGTCGGCTTTGGCTTTAGCTTCGACTCGATCTTCTTCTCGAACGACGATGGCTACTTCTTCAAGGCTTCTTTATTCCTCCGGCTTCCTCGACGGTTGTGGCATCGGCTTGTTTTCTCGGCGGGGGTAGCGTCAATCTTCGTGCGACGGTTGTAGCGTCGGCTTTTGTTGATGAAGACGGCGAGGGTAGCACCGATCTCCGTGCGACGGTTGTAGCGTCGACTTTTGTTGATGAAGACGGCGGGGTTAGCACCGACTTCAGCACGACGGTTGTAGCGTCGGCTTTTGTTGACGAAGACGGCAGGGGTAGCACCGGCTTCAGGCCTTCTTCTCCCGGCTTTCTTCTTCGTGCAAGGAGTTGATGCCTTTGTTGAAGACGACGGGTGTTGTCGGCTTCGATCTTCTTCTCCGGCCTTTGCTTATGGCGTCTTCGGAGCTGATGAAGATCGTTGGAGCAGTCGGGGTGATGACAACTCCGGGTCTTCTTCTCCAAGCTTTCTTCTTCGTGCGAGGAGTCGAAGCTTTGATCTTCGAGTGCAAGGTCTTCACGTTGATGAGGACTTGAAGGGCCAAGGATTCCCGTAGGACATGGTTGCCGTGCCTCGTGAAGCCTTCGGTCTTCGAGCGTTGGAGCTTCTCTTGCGGAGCTCTTTTGTCTTCGGCTTTCGGACCCCTTGTGCCTTCCCCCACCCCTTCTATTTATAGGCAAAGGGGGGCGGTTGGGGGAGATATGGCTGAAATCTTTTGGTTTCATCCAATATCTCCCCCCATAACCATCAAGATATTGTTCCTTTATTCGGGGAAACAAACTCGATCCCCTCCTTTTTAGTTGGGATGGTTACGGGCTAGATGTGACTCGATCTTTGAAAATTGAGTTGTTATTTTTTTTGCACTTTTGGATCGGATGGCGACACAAAGTCATCTTGTCCGTTGGATCGAGGAATCGTCGCGAATCTACGGCTGCGTAGACGTCCACGCCACCTCCCCCCGCATCGAGGCGGCTTTAATTTTTTTCTTTTCTTTTCTTTTCTTCTCTTTTTCTTTTCTTTTCTTTTTCTTTTCTTTTTCTTTTTCCCTTTCTTATCTTTTCCTTTATGGCCGGCCCCACCTCCCCATGGGGAGGGGGGGCACGGTTTTCAAGGGCCCCCCTCTTTGTGTTCGGGTTGCAGGTCCAGTGGGGCCCGTTTGCTTTGAGTTGGGCCACGACGCGCGATTTGAGTTTGCACGCGGGCCGAGTTCGCATGCGGGCCGTTTGTGTGTGGGCCCAATTTCGCATGCGGGCCGTTGTGTATGGACCGAGTTGCATGCGGCCCGTTGTGTGTGGGCCGAGTTGCGCATGTGGGCCGTTGTGTGTGGGCCAAATTTCCGCTTGTGGGCCGTTGTGTGTGGGCCGAGTTTATGTGTGCGAGTCGGGTTCGACCCGAAGGCCGTTGGGTGCGGGCCTATTTTACGTGTGCAAATCGGGTTTGACCCGTGGGCTAATTTCAATGCCCACATCGGGTTTTATTGATTCATTCGCTAAGAACTCGGTGTTTAAAGGCAAATCATTTTTATAAAATTATTTCAGTAAACCTATCATTAGAATAACACATAAAGCATGTTATTCTCATACAATTGCTGGTTTGCATAGGTGCCTGTCGATACATGAACCTGCGACATTGATAAACATTACCTATTGAGCCTGATAAAATAGTTTGAAACCGTTTTGAATGTTAACCATTCATTCCACAATAATTAAAGAACATCCCTAATCTCCTGGGAAGTCCATACTTCTCAAACGATCACGTTTTATTATTTTAAATATGTTCAACTTATAGGGCTAAAATTGAGAAAGGCATGATATACTATCCTTAATGTATTTTGAGAAAGGTATTCTGGTTGTTGTTTGAGCACAGAGTGTTAGTAGTTTTGCCTCTTTAAGTGCCTCCGCTTATTTGTGAGGTATAGTTGTTGTTGGTCCCTCTATGGGGATTCCCAGGGCAAATGAGTCTAACTAGTGGTATAAGTGCTATTCATAACCTGGTACACACAGTTGGGCTATACTATCAAAATGAAATGACACATATGGAGATTGAGAATAATCTGCTTAACAATTATATTATCAACTTTTTTCATTACTTTGAATGATTTTAATACTTTAAAATTTGAAAAATGTCATTTTGAAGCATTAAAAGACGTTTGAAATAATTGAAACCAATCATACATCATACCATCTTAGCTATGCATGTCGATACTAATAAACAAAACCAAATATGCGCGTCGACCATATTAGTGTGTTCGAAGCGAAAAACAACATCAAACAGCATTAAGCTATCCCATAGACATACTGCATACTCTCAATGTTAGATGTGGTACATAAAGCGAAGAATAAATTAACAACTAACAGATCTAGCGCAAGATGGCTGTCCTCACTGAGATAACGATGCAAGTTATTGTTGCGGGTTTTAAAATTTTTAAAGAGTGGATTGTACTATTCATCTGCAGTTGTTAATGATATACTCGGAAACGTAGAAATCGAGTAATATCAATCTTTTATTCTGTTGAGAATAGTCCCACATCGGTAAAGGGAGCGGGTGATAAGCTGCTTAGATACCCCCGCCTTGGATCTCCCCTTACAAGCCGGTTTTGTGAGGCGGCGGGTATCCAGGGGTCTGGGTTCTTCACATGGTATCAGAGCTAGGACCCACCCCGTCTCCCCTCCATGTGGTCCTGTCGCACCCTCTTTCTCCCTCCGATCGAGATCTTCTTTCTTTCTCCGATCGATTTGAGGGTCAAATAATAATGATAGGGGTAGACTATTAGCATATTGATTATGATGTAGCCCAAGGTAATTATGCTAAACAAAATCGGACCCCAAGTTGAAATCAATTGAGGGTTTTTTAAAGGCTACACTGTTCTTAGTATACCTAAACTTTGGCTATTGGAATCACACTTGGTAATCCCAAATCAGGGAAAGTAATGGAAGTCAAGACTGTTCTAGTGAAGAATTCAGCATAAACAGGATTTAAAGGGCAAACTTCTGCCCTCTATTTTGGTTAAACACTTGTTCTCACATGCTTTATTCCTCAGCTGAGCAGAGCAATAGAAACCCAACGAGGCAATTAAGATACAGGAACGAAGTACCAACGACGGAATAAGGGAAGGGGGGAAGAACCCACCTGGGTAGGGGAGAGATGAGGGTACCGCTGGGCACAAGCTGCGAGATTTTCGTCCCCCAGCACGCTCTCCCTTGTCAGCAGCGCGGTTCTCGGGACTCTGAGGACCATCTCGCCTTCCCTGAGGTCGCGGGCGGCGGCGAAACCCCTCCTGTGGGACGAGAGGGGGAAATGAAGGAGGATGAAAGTACGGAAGGAATCCCATTCGAGATTTTGGAATTGGGGTGGGGGGTGGGGGGAGGGGTATTCGATGGCTTACCCGCCGGCGTCGGGAAAGCAGGAGACGGAGAGGGAGTTACCCAAACAGGAGGCGGCGCGGGAGGGAGGGGTTGGAGGTGGTGACGGTGAGTCGGAGACGCCGATCTCCGCCGCCCATCTCAGAAGATCTTTCATCTTCTCCTCTCCCACCTCCTCCTCACCAGCCATCTTCTTCTCTTCACCAAGCTCCTTCTGTTGTTGCGGCCCGTAGATACTCACTAGGCTTATAATGGGCCGGGTTCTTGTGGCGCCAAACCCAGGCCTGTCCTGAATTCCTGCTAGGACCCAAACCTATGTTACATTTGGCATGACGACCATGTCTATATCCGGCCCAATTAAGATCAAACTTCTGGGCTTCGTTTTTTAGGAGTGTATGCGCGAAGGGGTCCGACATCCAAACCAAATCCTAAAAATCATATCAATATTTGTTAGGGTTGTATGTACAAAAGGCAATATCCACATTTGTTAGTAATGTATGTGCAAATGGGTGAAAAATAATATCAGTATTAGTTAGGGGTGTATGTGAAAAATATCAAACTTTGTTAGTGGTATATATGCAAGGTGTAATATCAACATTTGTCTTGGGTGTATATGCAAAGAGATTCTACACCCAAATCAAATCCGTAAAACAATATCAATATCTGCTAGGGGTGTATGTACAAAGTGTATTAACTTTTGTTAGGGATAATATCAGTATCAGTCAAGGATGTATAAGCAAAGGGTCATACACCCAAACCAAAAATAGTACAAAGGATAATATCAAAAAAAATTGTTAAGTGAAAAAATATCAAAATTTGCTAATGATGTATAGCAACGGGGTGCTTAAACTCATGCCATATGAAGGTCAAAGCCCTTGCTTTTGGGGTATATGTATAAAATGTAGAAAATAAATAAAATGGAAGGCAAAGGGCAAAATGGAAAGGCGAGGACTCGATTTCTCCATGTAATGGAGAACATTAGCTTAACCAAACCCCCTCTTTTACTAAGGGACTAGTAAAAAACCCGGGCAATGCCCGAATGTGCTTGATGCACGCCATTTAGCAAAGACTGTCCTCGCAACTATTCAAAGAAGTATGAAATTTGAGTTAAGTGTGATTCACTTGTTAGAGAGAGAGAAATTAACATCAAATGACCATTAAATGATATTGAATGAAAATTTATCTTCTTTATGGTAAGTTTTTAAATGGATTTAAAAGAGAATCGCGTTCACACACAGAAGAAGAATTCTAGTTCTTTAAAAGACGTCCACGGGTTACAACACGGGAGAGAAGCTTCCATTTTAGTATAGATACTAGTAAGAAACCCGGGCATTGCCCGAATGTGCTTGATGCACGTCCTTTGGCAAAGACTACATCGCAACTGTTCGAATAAGTGTGAAATCTGAAGTGAGTGTGATTCACTTGTTAGAGAGAGAGAGAGAGATTAACATCAAATGACCATTAAATATCATTAAATGAAAATTTATCATCTTTATGGTAGGTTTTTAAATGGATTTAAAATAAAGTTGCGTTCACACACGAAAGTTCTAACTCTTTAAAAGACATTCACGTGTCACAACATGGGAGAGAGGTTTCCATATATATATATATATATATATATATATATATATATATATATATATACACTAGTAAGAAACCCAGGCAATGCCCAGATGAGCTTGATGCACGCCATTTGGCACAAACGACATCGCAATTGTCCTAAAAAATATGAAATCTGAAGATAGATATCAACATTAAATAACCTTTAAAAACCATTGTATCAACTTTATGGTAGGTTTTTAATAGGATTTATGTGCTTGATGCATGTCATTTGGCAAAGACGACATTACAACTATTCGAAGAAGTGTGAAATCTGAAATAAGTGTAATTCACTTGTTAGAGAGAGGGAGAGATAGAGATAGAGATAGAGAGAAAGAGATAGAGATTAACATCAAATGACCATTAAATGTCATTGAATGAAAATTTATCATCTTTTAAAAGAGAGTCGCGTTCACACACGAAAGAAGAATTCTAATTCTTTAAAAGACGTCAACGTGTTACAACACGGGAGAATAACTTCCATTTTAGTGTGTGTGTGTGTGTGTGTGTGTGTGTGTGTGTGTGTGTGTGTGTGTGTGTGTGTGTGTGTGTGTGTATATATATATATATATATATATATATATATAAGTAAAAAACTCGGGCAATGCCCGAATGAATTTGATGCACACCATTTGGCAGAGACGACATCATCATCTCCGAAGAAGTGTGCAATCTGGAATTAGTGCGATTCACTCATCTCGATATGATTCACTTGTTAGTTAGAAAGAGAGTATTAATTAACATCAAATAAAGATTAATTACCATTGAATGGGTATTTATCATATTTATAGTAGATTTTTAATAGGATTTATGATAGAGAGTTGGGTTCACACACGAGAAAATGATTCTGACTCTTCAAAAGACATCCACGTGTCACAACACGGGAGAAAGGCTTCCATTTTAGTATAAATATATAGATATAGATATAGAATAGATAGAGATGTATGTAAAATATTATATTAATTATATTTAAAATAATAAAATATAATATCAGGTTTCGTTTCAGTCTTTAGACCAAAATATGAATCGCTTGAAGCTGGTCCATAATACGTTCGTGCTTGAACTTTCAGGCGCATACAAGAAAAAGCCCAAGTTAACTATGCCCAAACTTGGCACAACACCGATGGGGGCGGTCCGAGTCCATTTGCAACCCTAATAGTAAAAAATGCCTCATTCTCTAATAATTTGTCTAGAGGTTAACTTTAGGGAGTCAGAAGAAAATTACTTCTTAACCCAAAACCCAAGAGAAATATGAATTTTATTTTAAATAAATTATCTCTCTCTCTCTCTCTCAACAATTTTTTGTGGGTTCATGTGCATAGGATAGGTCCTTTATAATGCCTTTTTTTTCCAAATACTTTTTATTTTTTAAATTTATAATCTTTTTTGCTCCTATAAAGATAAGGGGATCTAAACATAGCTTTCTCACCATTGTGATCATATTATTATTTTTATAGTAAAACAATTTTAGAGATACTCTAGAGGCCTACTATAGGGTTAGTCAATGCTTGAATTAACTAGTGCTATGTGTGAGGGGAAGAAATTCCAATAATATCGTGGTACCACGCAAAACACGCACCATCGGCATTGTGGGTGCAAAAGCTAACTAACGTCTGGCAGTGAGACCCGCCAGCCCTGATTAGGGTCCGCGAAGACGACGGCGGGACCCACCAGCCCTGCCTGGGGCCTATGAAGACGACGATGGGACCCGCCAGCCCTACCTGGGGACCACGAAATCAATGGTGGGACCCACTATCCCTGACTAGGGTTCATGAAGACGACGGTGAGACCCGCCAACCCTACTTAGGGACTACGAAGTCAACGGTGGACCCCGCCAGTCCTGCCTGGGGCCCACAAAGCCGATAGTGGGATCCGTCTGTCTAGTCTAGGGTCCACACATACTATCTAGGGTCTGGTAAATCCCCCCGGATATTTACCAAAAACCTCGATATTCCTAAACCTCTATAAATAACAGGCCCTGAAAATAATCCGGACTGTAATTCATTATTCTCATTTTCTACTTTTTATTTTCCAGAGCTCTCTGAGCCTTCTGGTGATCAGACTCTAATCAACCCTACTCCACCCTATGTCTACTTATATAAGCACTCCTCGACCTGTCGAGAGTAGCTCTATTTCTTCAGAGATAGTAGATTCAAAGGCTGCGTCTTACCTCACGGAGACGTAGGCTTCGGTCGAACCTTGTCACCACATCCTGTGTCAACTCTCCCCCCCCCCTCTCTCTCTCTCTCTCTCTACTATACAGCGTCTGTGTGGCAGCTAAGTACTCGACAACTCAGCATCCCATAGTACACCACATCTTGAAGGTCAACACCTTCCATTGACTATTGGAGGAGGACCGTACAACAGCCGTAATCTTCTCCCACAGGCATCCTAACCGTTGGGTAAAGTACAAAACGGACTATGTGGGAAATTTTTCATCACATCTATATACCATACAACCGTAGGGCTCACTGCCCCTAGAGCCTATCAGCACGCTCTGAGTGCTGGGGGCCACTACCTGCATGTGCTGGGGTCCGCTGTCCTATGTCTCTAGAATTACAATGGGCCCTGCAGTTGTATAGTACGCAGGATGTGCTGAAAATTTTCCCGGACTACGGATTGCAAGTGTTTTTTTTTAAGATCGCATATCTGATGGACAAAAGTGGTCCCACCCCACAACAAGTTACCTTAACAAACAAGACATTCATAAATGGTTGCTTATGGGTCGTGCTCCGGTCAGTCCACCACTAACTTGGCCTTGCATGGAAGCATATTGGGTGCACCTCAAGAGGGGGTCCATACTCGGATTTGAAAACTCGGGCCGAGACTAAGTCCCGTCCTAACTAAAAACTCAATACCCAAGGTCGCGGTCTGAAATTTGCTGCAATGAGCAAGTATTTTAGGTAGCAATTGCATAAAAAAATAAGGAAAAAAAAAACTATTTCTTTTCATATGATTCCTCCATCACTTACAAAAATCCATCATGAAAAACCATCATACATTGGACAAACAAGTTGTTAGCGCTAAGAGCCCACCACTCTGGTTGTCATAATTTGTGAGCACATAACGTACTTGGTCTTATCGAGTTTTTATAGGTCCTAGTGTTTTGGTCAGTGCAACACAGGTTCTATCAGAAATCATACACAATCCACAGCAACCCAATGTATAATTCTTACTAATCCTTCGGTGTAGGATCTATTACATAGTGTCGGATGTTGGCTTATCGAGTTTTGTGTTATCGGATTTCTATTGAGTATTGTTTCGTTCGATTCTCGTTTTTTCGGATTCTAAGTGTTTATTGATTCGTGTTTGGTTTAGATTTTTGTGTTTGACCATTTTAGTACGTGGACTGACTGGAGAGCAAATACACGTATTGATGCACTTTTGTGGTCACCATTAGTTCACTAGGTAGGCACGATGTTAAGGCACATGAGGCGAATTGGGTATACATGGCTCAACACTTAGAAATTTTTTAAGTGTTGGGAGGTTGCTGAAACCGTCCAAACAAAGTGTTATGACGACGGTCAATCCCAGTTTGAACACTCATGCGGATGTTTGTGTGCGCAGAAAAAGATACGGACCGTCTTTATTGCGAATCACACGAAGATTACAGATGCCGGGACCCGGGGGCTCGGGTGTGGCGAGTCCGAGTGCGGCGAATATTTGATCAGGAGATTGTGGGAGAGATCCTCTGAAGGGTCCCTTTAATCTGCGTCTCCACGTAGTATTCGTGCGAGAGCTCTGAAGGGGTTGCCCAGGACAGATGTCTTTACAGGGTGAGGGTTTTTTGAGAGGCTAAGGAATATCGGCCGTTGATTTTATCCCGTCCGTGCTTCGCGCTTTCTCGGCTAGGGAGGTTTTAGGCTTCGTTCCTCGGTCTTCGTGTCTTCCTCGATCCTTGCTCGACCTCGGCGTCCTTGATCGTCAGTTTGCGGCGTCGATCGTACTTTTGGCGTTGGCTTTGGCTTTGGCTTTTGGCTTTGGCGTGGCTTTGGCGTGGCTCTGGCTTTTGCTTTGGTTTGGCACTTGCACGTGAACGTAGGCGGGTAGAGGCATGCGATGCTTTAGTTCTTCCGGTATTCGCGTCGTATCAGCTAGAACGTGCGGTGCTTTGCTCGTGACCGTCGTAGTTGCTTGGCTTTGGCACGTGCGTTGCTTTGGCGCGGGCTTTACCGGTGCGTTTGCTTTGGCTTCTTGCGTTGGATTTGGCTTTAGCTTTGACTCGATCTTCTTCTCGAACGGCGACAGCTACTTCTTCAGGACTTCTTTATTATTCCGGCTTCCTCGACGGTTGTGGCGTCGGCTTGGCTTTTCGGCGGGGGTAGCACCGATCTTCGCACGACGGTTGTAGCGTCGGCTTTTGTTGGTGAAGACGGCGGGGGTAGCACCGATCTCTGCACGACGATTGTAGCGTCGGCTTTGTTGGTGAAGACGGAGGGGGTAGCACCGATCTCCGCACGACGGTTGTAGCGTCGGCTTTGTTGGTGAAGACGGCGGGGGTAGCACCGATCTCCGCACAACGGTTGTAGCGTCGGCTTTTGTTGACGAAGACGGCAGGGGTAGCACCGGCTTCAGGCCTTCTTCTCCGAGCTTTCTTCTTCGTGCAAGGAGTTGATGCATTTGTTGAAGACGACGGGTGTTGTCGGCTTCGATCCTCTTCTCCGGCCTTTGCTTATGGCGTCTTCGGAGTTGATGAAGATCGTTGGAGAAGTCGGGATGACGACTACTCCGGGTCTTCTTCTCCAAGCTTTCTTCTTCGTGCAAGGAGTCAAAGCTTTGATCTTCGAGTGCAACGTCTTCACGTTGATGAGGACTTGAAGGGCCAAGTATTCCCGTAGGACGTGCTTGCTGTGCCTCATGAAGCCTTCGGTCTTCAAGCGTTGGAGCTTCTCTTGCAGAGCCCTTTCGTCTTCAGCTTTCCGACCCTTGATGCCTTCCCCCACCCCCTCTATTTATAGGCAAAGGGGGGAGGTTGGGAGAGATATGGCTGAAATCTTTTTGTTTCATCCAATATCTCCCCCCATAACCATCAAGATATTGTTCCCTTATTTGGGGGGAACAACCTTGATCCCTTCCTTTTTGGTTGGGGTGGTTACGGGCAAGATGTGACTTGATCTTTGAAGATTGAGTTGTCATCTTTGCACTTTCGGATCGCATGGCGACACGACATCATCTTGTCCGTCGGATCGAGGGATCGTCGTGGATCTACGGTTGTGTAGACGTCCACGCCACCTCCCCCCGCATCAAGGCGGTTTGGATTTTTTTTCTTTTCTTTTCTTTTCTTTTTCTTTTTCTTTTTCTTTTCTTTCCTTCATGACCGGCCACACCTCCCCATGGAGAGGGGGCATGGTTTTCAAGAAGAGGGGGCCGGTGGGCCCCCCTTTTGGGTTCGAGTAGCGGGTCCGGTGGGACCCGTTTGCTTTGAGCCAGGCCCTTTTTATGTACGGGCCATTGTGCGCGAACTGAGTTCGCATGCAGACCGTTGTGTGCGGGCCGTGTTTCGCATGCGGGCCGTTGTGTGCGGGCCGAGTTCGCAGGTGGGCCGTTGTGTGTGGGCCAGGTTTCGCATGCGGGCCGTTGTGTGTGGGCCAGGTTTCACATGTGGGCCGTTGTGTGTGGGCCAGGTTTCGCATGCGGGCTGTTGTGTGTGGGCCAGGTTTCGCATGCGGGTCGGGTCCAATCCGTGGGCTAATTTCGGTGCCCACAATGTTCATCGCTCAATTTGAACGAACCATATATCTTGGTCCGAAAGAAATTTAACAATTTATGCAAGGCGTCCGGACAATCATTCGGATCCCTTTGGTCAACTCTGGCTTAGGCTGAGTCTAGCATCTAAACACTTGTTCGAGCACTCAAATAAGTCATATGAACACTCGTCTAGACGATGCATGCCCTGGCCACAGATTGACATAAAGTTCAACTTGTTTCGACCATTAGATCACCATCCGACCACTGTTGTTCAGTGGGATTGATCTATTGTATATAAGGACACTTGGGGCTTAAGAGATAGCTCTCCTATTGAAAAAGTTCAGATTTGAGATTTTTTGGGAGCAAGGGGTTTCAGATATCTTGAGAGGGTCTTTGCTACTTTCTTTTGTTTTTCTCAACAATTTCCCCTTTGATGTTGCAGGATGTTTGATCATTCTCTTTTGGGATGTGGATTTCTTTAAAGATTTCTTGCATGGATTTCTCCGATACCTTGAGGTTTTTCTGTGGATTCAAGTGTAACTTTCTTCCGGATTTCTTGTAGGTAAAGATATTTTATTTCTTTTAGGTCGAATCTTTCTTGCTTCAAACCTCAAAATCGCATTCGTTTGTTCCTTTGTGTGAAGCAAAGGATCCTTCGAGCGAATCGAATGTGAAGCTCGGTGGGGTTCATGTGAAATGACCAACAAACAAGTAATTCTTCTTATAAGGTATTCAGGGGACTTATCGAACTAAATCATTTAAGGTCCACCGTGTTGGTTTAGACCGGTGAAGAAATTTCTTGTAAGTGCGGCACTATACCGCAGCCGTCTGATGCACGCAGCACTTGCATCAGACAGTTGCAGTGCGGTGCCGCATGTACCGCATGCCGTATTTTAGCATGCCTCTCTCTCTCTCTCTCTCTCTCTATATATATATATATATATATATATATATATATATATATATATATATATATATATATATATATATATATATATATATATATATATATATATATATATAGAGAGAGAGAGAGAGAGAGAGAGAGAGAGAGAGAGAGAGAGAGAGAGAGAGAGAGAGAGAGAGAGAGAGAGAGAGAGGGCCGATCCAGTGAGAAACTCCTTATTTGCGAAACTTTGTGCGAAACCCCCCTAGAGGTTTCAGAATTTGATGAAACTTGGTAGGCATACTACCTATGCCATGTTGATCATCCTCACAAAATTTTATCAAATTCTAAAACTTCTAGGGGCATCAAATTTGATAATCAAGTTAACGGTTTTTATGAACGGTTGGTAAATTTTGTAACATTTGAGAGAGAGAGAGAGAGAGAGAGAGAGAGAGAGAGAGAGAGAGAGAGAGAGAGAGAGATAGTGGGGAAGTAAGAGAGAGGGGGGGGGGTTATTTTTGTCTAGTCAGTGTTTCATTTGTCTAGTCAACATGTAGGTCACCGTGGCATGTTATATAGACTAGTGCATGCCCGTGACTGTCGGCACTGCAGCGGGCCGCCAAGGGCGGCAACACATTTGTCGACACTGCAGCGAGCCGCCTTCGGTGGCAACACACCTGAACAC
Organism: Chamaelirium japonicum; assembly: GCA_947650365.1. Classification (NCBI taxonomy): domain Eukaryota; kingdom Viridiplantae; phylum Streptophyta; class Magnoliopsida; order Liliales; family Melanthiaceae; genus Chamaelirium; species Chamaelirium japonicum. The sequence goes on along the minus strand of OX393550.1, from coordinate 25,241,207 downwards.
CTTCGGCAACAAACACTTTCGACGACAACACCGGCATTCATAGGGACACCAATTTCCTCGCTCGTGCCGATTGACACGAAGCAGGCGCCTTCAGCGCAACTAACTCCCCCTCCCCCTATAATTGATCAATGACAGCTGTCTCTATTCGAACATATTCCTTGAGATCGACCCGATGGTTTGAGTCGCCCGAAATTTCAACATGCGGGTTTATAGCCGTTGATGCAAACAACGATCACGGGATGAACGGTCAAGTTTAGTGCAGTTTAAATGGGCCGGGATTTTAGGGGTTTAGTTCAGTTTAAATGGTTAGGGAGGGACTTGGTTGACGGGGAAATAGAGATCGTGCGTTGATTTTTGAACGAATGGACGGGGAAATAGAGATTGTGCGTTGATTTTTGAACAAATGGTTAGATCTATTCGGTTCATTTTTGTCCAATCATCTTGTCCTAGTCAGCTTCCGTTTTGTCTAGTAAGCACAAAACCGACGTGCCAAGTTATATAGATTTTGATCCGAGATCCGATTAAAAACAATTTGACCCGATTGGGAATATAAACGGATCAAATTCGGATCTACCTTGATCCGGTTCAAATTAGACCCTGTTACATGCCTAATGATCGGGCTTGACGTGAATGGAGATAGGGATGGCAACGGTGCGGTTTTGGGTAAAACCGAAACCGCACCGCAACACCGAACTGTCACACCAAAATCGCACCGCACCGTGATGGTGTACTGTTGTGTAAAACCGAAATTGCACAATGCGATGCATCGCGGTTTATCACTATAATAGTCTAAACGGTGTACTTTTATACGGTTTTGGTCAAAATCAAAACCGCACCGCTATACCAAAACCAAAACTGTGCCGCGACGGTTTTAAATTTTGTCAAACCAAAACCGTATCATGCGATACGGTTTACTGCGGTTTTTGATTTTAAACTGCACTGCTGCCATCCCTAGATTGAGACCCTGCAGCTAAAGATATTAAAACCGAACCCGTTAATAAAAAAACAGCCTGTTCCGGATCTGAACTTTAGACCCGAAACCAATCAGGTCCAATGAGAATGAAGCACAGTCGACTCCAACAGAGCGAGGATTTGGGGAGGAAGTGATTCGGAGGACCTGACGACGATGGAGGAGGAGGTGAAGCTGGGGTCGTCGAAGCCGATGATCGCGACGCAGGAGGAGATGGTGGAGGCAAGGGTGCCGATCCCGTACCGGGACCAGTGCGCCCACCTACTGATCCCCCTCAACAGGTGCCGGGTCGCCGAGTTCTACCTCCCATGGAAGTGCGAGTCCGAGCGGCACACCTACGAGAAGTGCGAGTACGAGCTGGTCATGGAGAGGATGCTCCAGATGCAGAAGATCCGCGAGATCGAGGCGCGCCGCAAGGCCAAGCTGCCCCAGCCTCAGGGCGCCGGCGCCGCCATCCCTCTCATCCCATCCCCCGCCAACGCTTGATTGCCCCACCGGTCAGCAGCTCCCCCTCCCCCTCATATACAGAGTTTCCCGATTCCCGGCATTGCTTTCTGTTATGGGTTTTCAATAAAATGTTGATTGGTACCCGACCCATCTTTCCGTTTATTTTCATTTTTAATTTTTGCTTTGGGTCTAAATATCGGATTGTGAGTATAGTCGGATTCCGAAATCTGGGGTTTATGAGGAGATTTGTTGCTCAATGTTTGAATTCACAGCAGCTGTTTTGATTTGATGATGGGTGTTTATAGAATCTTGATTGGCTGCTGACCCTGGATTCTTTAAAGGAAACACTCAAACATAGTATGAAGAATTGAAGAGAAAGTTGATCAAGTAGTCAGGACCCCTGTGCTGGAAAAAATGAATATCTAGAGCTCCCTTGCAAATCCTTAGCATTGCATGATTATGTCAAACTTTTGGAATACTTAAGCCTTGTTTAGTAGCAAGAAAGTTTTAATTAAGGAAGGAGAAAGGGAATGCTAAGCCGGGGAATATGATTCCTCTAGGTGAAGAGAGGAATGCCATGCCCGGTCACTTTCCCACCCGTACAATAGGGCTTACGTGAGAAAATTTTCTGTCTACCAAACGAGGCCTTAGGATTAATCAGGAGATTCTTCCTTACGTGAAATAGACTAACTGCATCATATGTAGCAAATTAGCAATAGATATTTTTCCCACACATTTAGATGAATATGGTTTTGTTCAATCGCAGCATGAAGCTAAACCATAGTCCTTTGTGAAAAAGACCACTTTTCTTCTCCCATTTTGACCATTCCTATTTCTGAAGTAATAGAAAGGAGGGAGGGGGAATGAAAAGTGTGCACCAAAATTACCATGAATTGAACATTGTATACTTTCCATTTTCTAGCAATTCACCTCCACCACTTTTTTGGAGCTTTCCTTTCAAATTAAAACATTTTAAGCCCTTTCTTAGTTAGTTGAACTTGAGGCCGAGAGAATCATCTTCTAGGATTGCAAACAAGATAAATGTTGGCCTACATAGGATTGTCTTGTTTCTTTCCAAGCACTAGGCCCAATGATCATAAATATGTTAGGATTTGAATACCACCTGTGAACAAAAAAGGTTGTCTTAGTAAACAAGAGGTCATCTAAAGTAGGACAAATAGGTCATCTATAGTCTGCATTATATATGCATTTTTTGCCTATACTCATGCATGTAAAAATATTTGCGTATGCAATGACGATGATGCACCATACTCGAATAACTAGTGATCGTGCATTGATTGTAACAAAAGTTTGGGGTTTATTTACTTTAGGACACCTTAATGTTTTTTTTTATGTTCTATGGGGTAGCTTGTAGATTTAGGACAGGAAAGTCTAGATCTAATACAAATATTTCATTTTTAAGTTAATATTGCTTTGTTTTTAATATGAGGCTATATAAGGTAACTTGTCATTACCAAAAAAAGAAGATAACTTGTAGGTTTAATAGGGGTTTTAGTCGAAGAAAAAGGTAATTAAGTTGCTACATCGGTGCACGGGAAGGTTAAGAAGAGGAGTCGGCTCCTAATTTGGTTGTGCATGAAGAAATAGAAGAATAGAACTAACTAGATATCCTATGTTTTAGGATCCAAGGTGATGCGAGACACTTGTGCAATTATCTATCCTAACATGACAATAGGGATTACGCAAGCCAATTTAATTAACAATAACTAAACAACATCGAGGGATTCGCCAAAACTGGGTGCCTCGACCTTGACTCCTCGCATCTTTCTCATCACGATTTGGGTAGTTGCGTCGCTCTTCATGCTTGGGTGGAGGTGAGGGTCTGTTTCTCATAATTCTTCCTCGACCTCGACATCTTCTTAGGTCTCTGTGAACGTAGCCTAGCACAGAGAGAGAGAGAGAGAGAGAGAGAGAGAGAGAGAGAGAGAGAGAGAGAGAGAGAGAGAGAGAGAGAGACTAGGGCGCAATTCACTAAAAATGCATCTTTTGTTACATGGTGTAATACATATGTTAGCATATTTGTTATATATGTTACACTTATTCCATTCAAATGGTACAATTACTTTTTCAGATTTTTGTCTTGTTAAAATGTGTACAAAAATATGTAAAATTAAATTAAAATATTTGAATATGATATGATAACATAAGTAATGTATATGATAACATATATATTATATTATGTTAACATTTATATAGAAACAATTGGTTAAAACTGTACAAAAATCTATAAAATAACAAATTAAAACATTTGAATGAAATGAAGTGTAACATCTATAATGAATATGATAACATATGTAGGACACTATGTTAATATTATAAAGGTGCGTTTTTAGTGGATCACATACTAGCTTTTCCATATATATATATATATATATATATATATATATATATATATATATATATATATATATATATAGGGGAGGTATACTCTTACTCATGGCCTCTTACTCATATAGATACCTATGATCCGGGCCGTCCATTAGATCCCGACACGGTTCGGATTATATGGGGAGTTAAAGCAATGGTGTCCACATTAAATGCCCGTATTAAAAGCCCGCATTTAATGCGGATACCATTGCTTTAACTTCCCATCTAATCCGAACCATACGTCGGGATCTAATGGACGGCCCAGATCATAGGTAACTATATGAGTAAGAGTATCCCTCCCCATATATATATATATATATATATATATATATATATATATATATATATATATAGGGTTAGAAATCGCTGACCCATATTTGACTCATCATCCTAATCGTTGGATTCGGGTTTTCAGAATTTGTTGATTTTTTTGTAGAGGTGCTATCTATGGTATGTTGATCATCCTCACAAAAAATCAACGCATTCTAAAACCTATAAATATATCAAATGTGCTCTTCAAATCAACGGTTGAAATTGACGGTCGAAAAAGCTTATAACATTTGATGGCCCTAGAGGTTTTAGAATGTGCTGATTTTTTATGAGGATGATCAACATACCATAGATAACACCTCTACAAAAAATTAACACTTTCTGAAACCCGAATCCAACGATTAGGATGATGGGTCAAAATATAGGTCAAAATTTCATGGATCATCCGATCCTGACCCATATATATATATATATATATATATGCTATGGTGTTGCCACCTTAACATGCGGCTAACGTACAACCATGCACGTAGAGAGTTTTTTTAATTTTTTTTTTGAGGATGATCACCTTCCCTTTGATAGCACACATGTAAAAAATCAGCTCATTCTAAGACCTCTAGGTGCATCAAATGTGCTCGGCTTTATCGACCGTTCATTTTAACCGTCAAATTAAGGAGCACATTTGATGCACTTAGAGGTCTTAGAATGAGCTAATTTTTTGCATGTGTGCTATCAAAGGGAAGATAATCATCCTCAAAAAAATAAAAAATAAAAAAATCCTCTACATGCATGGTTGTTTGTTCCTGCTCTCTCTTTTTTTTCTCTCTTTTCCTCTCCTCCTCCGTGGATAGCCACCAACCGACCCCTCCACTTCACCACGTCAAAGAGTCGCGACTCCCTCTTCGCGCAAACTGAGATGCCGCAAAGGATAAACGACATATCCCATACCTTCTTTCAGATTTCTGGGGACCCTCGAGCTCCCCGTGCACCCCCCCAACACCAGCAACAACTATAGCACCCGTAGGGCACCCTGCTACCCAAATTTTCACTGAGATCACCTCTCGATTGTAGCAATTATTTTACTAAGGTCACCCCAACCCCTTTTAATGCAGAATTTCTATTATTCGCTTATTTGAAGCTTCTTTTTTTAGGGAGATTTCCACAATGGTTTGCTGATTTGCTTGGATGATTATTAGGGTGACATCTTCCGCATTGTTCTATCTTTATTTTGAGATGATATGAGGGTTGTTTAATGATTTTCGAGTGATCCCGTACCTCTTCCCTTATCAAAGTGTCTCCCCGAACATGGAATAAAATTTACTGTGAACAATTACATAAAGCTTAAAATAAAGTTAGAACATTAATCTCCTGGTTAGCTTCTTCTTCACTTCGCCCCTCGTGCAAGCAAATATGGAAAATAAATAGATGTAAGCAAAATTGATGGGGACATCACATGCATGCACGGACTTCAACGGAGGAGAATGACGCATTCGGTGTCCCTTTGGATCAGGTTCACTTGGCCCATTTAAAATTTGGAGGGCCATCCGAATTATCTATAATTAATTTATATTTTCGGATTAATTATTTATTTAAATTCTGCACATGTGTTGTTAGTGGGTAGTTTGTGTTAGTGGGTGGTTATATGGTTATGTAGTTATGTATTAGTGGGTAGTCATGTATTAGTGGATGGTTATGTAGTTACGTAGTTATGTGTTAGTGGGTGGTTATGTGGTTATTTTGTTATGTAGTTATGGGTGGCTATATAGTTATGTATTAGTGGATGGTTATGTTATACAGTTATGTGTTAGTGGATAGTTATGTGGTTATTTAGTTATGTAAAGTTAGTTGTTTCAAAGGCTTATAAAAAGCCATGTGTACAATTGTAATGGGATGGTTGGATGAATGATAATTTTTTGTTTCCTGTGATGGAAATCCCTCCCCCTTCTCCCCCTTTGTTCATCTGCGTGAGAGACGCTCGACTTCTCCCTCCCTTCGTCTGTGCGTGAAGCATCTCTCCCTCATCTCTTCTCTCTTTTCGGTGGTGAAACCGAACTCCCCCTCTCCTCTTCCCTCTCAACAACGGCGACGACATACTGTTCGGCGTCAACTTGGTATTAGAGCAAGATTTCGGCGAGTTCTATCTCGTCGAGCGGTCCTTGCATCACCGTCGCCCGCCCCTTGTTCCCTTGCCGCTGCCCGCTCGTCATCCCCCCTTGCCGAAGATCGCGTGATCTACACTCGAGTGACTCGACAGGGTCGAGTTCTCCTTACCCGGGGTGAATTGATGGGGACATCACATGCATGCACGGACTTCGACGGAGGAGAATGACGCATCCGGTGTCCCTTTGGATCTGGCTCACTTGGCCCATTTAAAATTTGGAGACCCATCCGAATTATCTATAATTAATTTATATTTTCGGATTAATTATTTATTTAAATTCTGCACATGTGTTGTTAGTGGGTAGTTTGTGTTAGTGGGTGGTTATGTGGTTATGTAGTTATGTATTAGTGGGTAGTCATGTATTAGTGGATGGTTATGTAGTTACGTAGTTATGTGTTAGTGGGTGGTTATGTGGTTATTTTGTTATGTAGTTATGGGTGGTTATATAGTTATGTATTAGTGGGTGGTTATGTTGTTATGTGTTAGTGGATAATTATGTGGTTCTTTAGTTATGTAAAGTTAGTTGTTTCAAAGGCTTATAAAAAGCCATATGTACAATTGTAATGGGATGGTTGGATGAATGATAATTTTTTGTTTCCTGTGATGGGAATCCCTCCCCCTTCTCCCCCTTTGTTCATCTGCGTGAGAGACACTCGACTTCTCCCTCCCTTTGTCTGTGCGTGAAGCACCTCTCCCTCATCTCTTCTCTCTTTTCGGTGGTGAAACCGAACTCCCCCTCTCCTCTTCCCTCTCAACAACGACGACGACATGCTGTTCGGCGTCAACTTGGTATCAGAGCAAGATTTCGGCGAGTTCTATCTCGTCGAGCGGTCCTTGCATCACCGTAATACCAAACTGACGTAGGACCAATGATGCAATGCCAAACTGACGTAGGACCAATGATGCAAACTGACGCCATACCAAACTGACGTAGGACCAATGATGCAATGCCTAAATGATCAGCAAACATTTGAAACAAATATCCATCTATTGACTTTAGCAAATACTGATTTGATTATAAGTGAAGTTTAACAATAGAGTAATGTGAAGTTAGTAGGCAATTACAATCTCGTAATATGTATCGATCTAAAATAAGAAAGCGATTAGGTCGTTGGAAGCGTAGGAGCTTCCGTTGGTATAGGGAACAATTCTATAATTAACAGTGGAAGTCTAAATAACTGCAAGGATTTCAAAAACAGGGTAGGCTTAACAGGTTGATATTAAAGGTACTATAAATGATCACTTCTATGCACAAATCAGCAGTAGTAATTTTCGAATATTGATCATGCGCAATGAGGAACTAAATGGAGTTTAATACCATGCAGGTGCAGGGCACGGATCGACGACTTCACGAAGAGCAGGTTTCCACATGTAGAAGACGGACTTCATGCGGCGGGAGCGACATGAGGTAATCGTCGGCGGCGGTTGCAAGTGATGAATTCTTGGATGTCGATGTAAGCAAGGGTCATTCGTCGCTCGTGATCTTCAGTAGTTTCGCTCGGAGATCGTCTGAAAGCCCGACTAGCTAAGATGGATGTAATAATTGTATGTGGCCGCTGCATGATCTCGTGAGGTAAGAGTGGTCGCCCGAGCAAATTCTCGATACGTCTAAACAATCCACTCATGTCCCGTATTGTCGACGACACGAGAATGAAACGGGTTCAGATTGGTTGTCACAGTAGGCAACGACCATCTGAACTGTGAGTGGCGTGGCCTCGAGTGGTGGTTAAGACCTCTGACCAATGAAAGGGCCCCGGCCGAGTTCGCCGGTGTCGAGAAGGAGAGGCGGCCGAGCTTCGGGTGGAGATGTCATAGGCCGGCGGGTGGGCCGGCGTCGAGGAGGTGGGACGACTGGGGTTCGGGTGGCGGCGCCTCAGGCCGGCGGGCGGGGCCGGTATCGGAGGGGTGGGTGATCAGGCTTCGGGTAACGACACCACAGGCCGGCGGGCGGGGCCGGCGTTGGGGAGGTGGGGCGGTCGGACTTCGGGTGGTAGCGCCTCAGGCCGGTGGGCGGGGTCGGTATTGGAGGGGGTGGGCGATTGGGCTTCGAGTGACAGCACCACAGGCAGGCGGATGGGCCGACGTTGAGGAGGTGGGGCGGTCGGACTTCAGGTGGCGGCGCCTCAGGCCGGTGGGCGGGGCCGGTGTCGGGGTGGTGGGGCTGCTGGACTTTGGGTGGCCATCTTCACTTGAGGAAATGGTGGGTTCAGGCTCGGGGTAGGGGTGGGTTCACAGGAAAAGAAAAGAAAGGAGAGAGAGAGAGAGAGAGAGAGAGAGAGAGAGAGAGAGAGAGAGAGAGAAAGGAATCTCAGGGAGGAAAGGAGACTTTTCATTCATCAATCAATGCCATCAGTACAACCCTCCCCTTCCTTTTTGTCTTCCCAACATCTGAAAAGAAATAGCTATACCCACTACTCATAACTGCACCCACTACTCATTACAACTGAAAAGAAATAACTACACCCACTACTCATAACTACACCCACTACCAACACTACAAACGGACCGATTACAGCAAACAAAAAAAAATGAACAATATAAATATTTACAGATAACCCCCTGCATGTTTTGGAATAGCAAGTAGCTCCTCTCAAGTGAACAAGTGGCTCCTGTGGGCCTCCAAGGCAGCTATTGGGCCAAATAGACGACGGGACGACGGGCCCATCATCCCCCGATCCAAAGGGATGCTGAATCCCTAGCTCTCCTCCGCCGGCGTCCATATACCCGTGTGATGGGTGGTCGAATGTTCCCATCAATCCTCCCGGGTGGGAGAAACTCGACCCTGTCGAGTGTAGATCCTGCTGACTCTGGTAGTGCTCGAGTAGATCTAGAGCCTGACGCTGTATGTCATCCCGAGGAATCCAAGTGCACTCGGAATCGGGTCGACCCTTCCATCTGACTAGGTACCGCTGAAAACCATCGTCTCCTGTGGAAATTATCTGCTCATCGAGAATATCGTCAATCTGTTCATTTTGTGTGGGAGGATGCGGTAGCGGTACAATATCAGGTATAAGGCTATCAGAAGCTTCATGGTTAGGTGGAAAGAATGGGTCACTTGGGACTACTGCTGAACCTTTAAAGCTATCCAAATCTTCTATGTTAAATATTGAGCTGATCCCGTAATCCAACGGTAAGTCTACAACATAAGCGTTTTGACCAACTCGCTTCAAAATTTTAAAAGGTCCCGAACTACGAGCCTGCAATTTTTTTACGGCTCCTGAAGGATACCGTTCTGGTCGGAGCCTAACCATCACATAATCACCAATGTTAAACTCCTTATAACGTCTTCGAGAATCTGCATAAGTTTTATAGCTGGTATTACTTTTTTCAATTTGCTTGCTGATGTTATGATATAAATCATGCATATGCTGTGCAAATGATTGTGCAGACTCAGAGATTCGTGTGTGTGGTGACATGGGAAGAAGACCTATAGGCTTGTTAGGTTTAAACCCGTGGACGATTTCAAATGGACTCATCCCTACACTTCTGTTGATGGAATTATTATATGCAAACTCGGCGACTGGTAGGATTGAATCCCAATTTCTGTTATTTTCACCCACAAGGCAACGTAATAAATTCCCTAAACTTCGATTGACTACTTCAGTCTGCCCATCGGTTTGGGGATGGTAAGCGGTTGAAAATTTAAGCTTGGTTCCCATCATTGCCCACAAGGTCGTCCAGAAGTAGCTTGTAAATTTAACATCTCGATCATAAATAATAGACTTAGGAAGTCCATGTAACTTTACAATATTATCAAAATAAAGCTTTGCCACTTTAGAAGCATCAAATGTTTTGGAACACGGAATGAAATGGGCCATTTTCGAAAATCGGTCAACGATGACAAAAATGGAGTCATTCTTTCGAAATGTGCGAGGTAAACCGAGCACAAAATCCATACTCACATCTTGCCATGGACGGTCAGGTATGGACAAGGGAGTATACAGACCTGTATTGTGCTTGTGTTGTTTGGACGTTTAGCACGTGCGACACTGACCAATTAATTTAGCAACATCACGCTTTAGACTTGGCCAAAAGAACTGTCGTTCAACCTCTTCAATAGTCTTATCTCGCCCAAAATGTCCAGACAGACCCCCAGCGTGTATTTCCCATATAAGAAATTCTCGAACCGAAGTGCGAGGAATACACAATTTATTGGCCCGGAACAGGTACCCATCTTGGACATAGAAGTCGTCTATTCCTCGAATCAGTTCGTTTTTCAAATCATTATAGACATCTCCAAAGTCTGGGCATGATTCATATTCTTCCTTGAGCTTCTCGAACCCGACAACTTCTGCACTGACAGCAAGTAATACGGTCATCCTTCGACTCAATGCATCTGCAGCCTTATTCTCAACTCCTGCTTTATGCTTAAGAACAAACGTGTAGGATTGCAGGAAAGCTACCCATTGACCATGCCGAAAATTCACATTTTTCTGAGAATTTAGGTACCTTAGGGCTTCATGGTCTGAGTACAAGACAAATTCTTGCGGCAAGAGGTAATGATACATCGCTTAGTTCGATGAGCTGATGATGAGATGTAACACTACTGAGGATGAGGCTGTCACCTTGTCAAGATTCTGAGCTGGATTACGCGATGACCTAAGGAGAGAGCTGTTCATTCGTGAAGTTACTACCCTAGAACAAGCCTTCACCTTAGCCCAGAATTGTGAACAATTCCTTAGACCTCAATTCCCAAAACGTTTTGAACCTCGAAGTACACCTAGTACTTTTCAAATTCCTGGTAGCAAGACCCCTGTTGGGCCACCCCAATACAAGTCTACTACCAACAATCCCATCAGTGGAAGAGACAATCGAGGCAAAGGGATATTGGGTGAGGCACCTCAAACTGGGAGTCGAGTCCAGTGTTTTCGATGTCATGGCTTTGGGCATATGGCTGCTCAATACCCTAACAAAGAACTCCCCAAAACCCTGATGATTGAGGAGCACTTGGGATGTATCAGAACACCTACTGAAGGGTACTCTGGTGCTTCATCCCTAGGGGTTGTTCGATGTGCACTAACCCACCCAAAAGAAAGCGATGATTGGAGGCGAACGACAATCTTTAGCACAATTGTCAAATGTGGGGACAAGAACTGTAAGGTGATAATTGATAGCGGAAGTTGCATCAATGCTGTCTCCGCCAGTGTCATCTCTCGGCTTGGCTTTTCACCGGTACCACACCCTACTCCTTATAAAGTTTCATGGGTCGACACAATATCTATATCTATCAAAGAACGATGTTTAGTCCCTATTCAATTTCTTGCCTATAAGGATAAGGTATGGTGCGATATCATTTCGATGGATGTTGGGCATATCATTTTAGGGCGACCTTGGCTGTTTGACCTAGATGTTACTATCTATGGTCGCTCTAACTCATGCTCATTCGTTTTCGAAGGAAGACGGATCAAACTGACCCCTCTTCAACCTAAGCCCACTGACAAGATTAAACAAAAAGAACCTTCAAAAGAAAAGGGGTTGCATATCATCAATCCCACGGAGTTTGAGAAGGGTATATCTGAAGAGTCCATTATGTTTGCCTTCGTCACCAAGGAGGTCACTATTCAGAACAATTTCCCAGAGGAAGTTACCCCTGTCTTGAAAGAATTTGAAGACATTTTTCCAGAAGATCTCCCAAATCACCTGCCCCCAATGCGTGACATACAACACGCCATTGACCTAGTTCCGGGAGCCTCATTACCAAATCTACCCAATTACAGGCTCAATCCTACTGAACACGCGGAACTCAAGCGTCAAGTGGAGGACTTGTTACAAAAGGGATTTATCAAAGAAAGCCTCAGTCCTTGTGCTGCCCCCGCTCTCCTTACCCCTAAGAAAGATGGATCATGGAGAATGTGTGTGGATAGCAGGGCCATAAACAGAATCACAGTAAAATACCATTTTCCCATCTCGCGTTTGGACGATATGCTCGATATGATGGCTGGTGCTACTATTTTCTCAAAGATCGACTTGAAGAGTGGATACCATCAAATTCGAATCAGACCCGGAGATGAGTAGAAGACTGCCTTTAAAACAAATGATGGTCTATACGAATGGATGGTGATGCCCTTTGGGTTATCCAACGCCCCTAGTACTTTTATGCATGTCATGACACAAGTACTACGACTATTCATGGGCAAGTTCCTCGTGGTGTATTTTGACGATATATTTATCTACAGTAGGTCCACAAAGGAACATATTGATCACCTCAAGCAGGTTTGCCACACCCTGAGGAAGGAAAGTTTGTACGCCTATCTTAAAAAGTGTTCTTTCCTCACAGACCAAGTGATCTTCTTAGGATTCATTGTATCATCAGAAGGGGTGTCTGCTGACCCACAGAAGGTCAATGCGATCGTAGAATGGCCAATTCCCAAGACCATCCATGACGTGAGAAGTTTCCATGGATTGGCTACCTTCTACCGGCGTTTCATCAGGAACTTCAGCACGATCATGTCTCCAATCACAGATTGCCTGAAGAAAGGGGAGTTCCGATGGTCGAATGCCGCCACTCGTGTGTTCGACGAGATTAAGAAACGAATGACCGAAGCACCAGTCATGCGCCTGCCAGATTTCATGAAAGCTTTTGAAGTTGCATGCGATGCTTCTGGTGTTGGAATTGGTGGAGTCCTTACTCCTTAGTCAAGAAGGACATCCTATTGCCTACTTCAGCGAGAAGCTAAACGAAGCAAAATAGAAGTACTCCACCTACGACAAGGAGTTCTACGCGGTAGTTCAAGCTCTGAGATATTGGCGTCATTACCTCTTGCCGCAAGAATTTGTCTTGTTCTCAGACCATGAAGCCCTAAGGTACCTAAATTCTCAGAAAAAGGTGAATTTTCGGCATGGTCAATGGGTAGCTTTCCTGCAAGCCTACACGTTTGTTCTTAAGCATAAAGCAGGAATTGAGAATAAGGCTGCAGATGCATTGAGTCGAAGGATGACCCTATTACTTGCTGTTAGTGCAGAAGTTGTCGGGTTCGAGAAGCTCAAGGAAGAATATGAATCATGCCCAGACTTTGGAGATGTCTATAATGATTTGAAAAACGAACTGATTCGAGGAATAGACGACTTCTATCTCCAAGATGAGTACCTGTTCCGGGCCAATAAATTGTGTATTCCTCGCACTTCGGTTCGAGAATTTCTTATCTGGGAAATACACGCTGGGGGTCTGTCTGGACATTTTGGGCGAGATAAGACTATTGAAGAGGTTGAACGACAGATCTTTTGGCCAAGTCTAAAGCGTGATGTTGCTAAATTAATTGGTCAGTGTCGCACGTGCCAAACGTCCAAACAACATAAGCACAATACAGGTCTGTATACTCCCTTGCCCATACCTGACCGTCCATGGCAAGATGTGAGTATGGATTTTGTGCTCGGTTTACCTCGCACATTTCGAAAGAATGACTCCACTTTTGTCATCGTTGACCGATTTTCGAAAATGGCCCATTTCATTCCGTGTTCCAAAACATTTGATGCTTCTAAAGTGGCAAAGCTTTATTTTGATAATATTGTAAAGCTACATGGACTTCCTAAGTCTATTGTTTATGATCGAGATGTTAAATTTACAAGCTACTTCTGGAAGACCTTGTGGGCAATGATGGGAACCAAGCTTAAATTTTCAACCGCTTACCATCCCCAAACCGATGGGCAGACCGAAGTAGTCAATCGAAGTTTAAAGAATTTATTACATTGCCTTGTGGGTGAAAATAACAGAAATTGGGATTCAATCCTACCAGTCGCCGAGTTTGCATATAATAATTCCATCAACAAAAGTGTAGGGATGAGTCCATTTGAAATCGTCCATGGGTTTAAACCTAACAAGCCTATAGGTCTTCTTCCCATGTCACCACATACACGAATCTCTGAGTCTGCACAATCATTTGCACATCATATGCATGATTTACATCATAACATCAGCAAGCAAATTGAAAAAAGTCATACCAGCTATAAAACTTATGCAGATTCTCGAAGACGTTATAAGGAGTTTAACATTGGTGATTATGTGATGGTTAGGCCCCGACCAGAACGGTATCCTTCAGGAGCCGTAAAAAAATTGCAGGCTCATAGTTCGAGACCTTTTAAAATTTTGAAGCGAGTTGGTCAAAACGCTTATGTTGTAGACTTACCGTTGGATTACGGGATCAGCTCAATATTTAATATAGAAGATTTGGATAGCTTTAAAGGTTCAGCAGTAGTCCCAAGTGACCCATTCTTTCCGCCTAACAATGAAGCTTCCGATAGCCTTATACCTGATATTGTACCGCTACCGCATCCTCCCACACAAAACGAACAGATTGACGATATTCTCGATGAGCAGATAATTTCCACAGGAGACGGTGGTTTTCAGTGGTACCTAATCAGATGGAGGGGTTGACCCGATTCCGAGTGCACTTGGATTCCTCGGACGACATACAACGTCTGGCTCCAGATCTACTCGAGCACTACCAGAGTCAGCAGGATCTACACTCGACAGAGTCGAGTTTCTCCCACCCCGGGAGGATTGATGGGAACATTTGACCACCCATCACACGGGTATATGGACGCCGGCGGAGGAGAGCTAGGGATTCAGCATCCCTTTGGATCGGGGGATGATGGGGCCGTCGTCCCGTCGTCTATTTGGCCCAATAGCTGCCTTGGAGGCCCACAGGAGCCACTTGTTCACTTGAGAGGAGCTACTTGCTATTCCAAAACATGCAGGGGGTTATCTGTAAATATTTATGTTGTTCAGTTTTTTTTGTTTGCTGCAGTCTGTCCGTTTGTAGTGTTGGTAGTGGGTGTAGTTATGAGTAGTGGGTGTAGTTATTTCTTTTCA
Source organism: Chamaelirium japonicum (assembly GCA_947650365.1). Lineage (NCBI taxonomy): Eukaryota > Viridiplantae > Streptophyta > Magnoliopsida > Liliales > Melanthiaceae > Chamaelirium > Chamaelirium japonicum. The sequence continues at coordinate 25,226,162 of OX393550.1, read as the reverse complement.
GTTGTAATGAGTAGTGGGTGCAGTTATGAGTAGTGGGTGTAGTTATTTCTTTTCAGATGTTGGGAAGACAAAAAGGAAGCGGGTTGTACTGATGGCATTGATTGATGAATGAAAAGTCTCCTTTCCTCCCTGAGATTCCTTTCTCTCTCTCTTTCTCTCTCTCTCCCTCTTTCTCTCTCTCTCTTTCTCTCTTTCTCCTTTCTTTTCTTTTCTTTTCCTGTGAACCCACCCCTACCCCGAGCCTGAACCCACCATTTCCTCAAGTGAAGATGGCCACCCAAAGTCCGGGAGCCCCACCACCCCGACACCGGCCCCGCCCGCCGGCCTGAGGCACCGCCACCTGAAGTCCGACCGCCCCACCTCCTCAACGCCGGCCGTCCGCCGGCCTGTGGTGCTGTCACTTGAAGCCCGACCGCCCACCCCCTCCAATACCGACCCCGCCCACCGGCCTGAGGCGCTACCACTCGAAGTCCGACCGCCCCACCTCCCCAACGCCGGTCCCGCCCGCCGGCCTGTGGTGCCGTTACCCGAAGCCTGATCGCCCACCCCTCCGATACCGGCCCCGCCCGCCGGTCTGAGGCGCCACCACTCGAACCCCGGCCGTCCCACCTCATCGACGCCGGCCTATGACATCTCCACCCGAAGCTCGGCCGCCCCTCCTTCTCGACGCCGACGAACTCGGCCGGGGCCCTTTCATTGGTCAGAGGTCTTAACCACCACTCGAGGCCACGTCACCCACAGGTCAGATGGCCGTTGCCTGCTGTGACAACCAATCCGAACCCGTTTCATTCTCGTGCCGTCGACAATACGGGACATGAGTGGATTGTTTAGACGTATTGAGAACTTGCTTGGGCGACCACTCTTACCTCACGAGATCATACAGCGGCCACATACAATTATTACATCCATCTTAGCTACTCGGGCTTTCAGACGATCTCCGAGCGAAACTACTGAAGATCACGAGCGACGAATGACCCTTGCTTGCATCGACATCCAAGAATTCATCACTTGCAACCGCCGCCGACAATTACCTCATGTCGCTCCCGCCGCATGAAGTCCGTCTTCTACTTGTGGAAAACCTGCTCTTCGTGAAGTCGTCGATCCGTGCCCTACACCTGCATGGTATTAAATTCCATTTAGTTCCTCATTGCGCATGATCAATGTTCGAAAATTACTACTGCTGATTTGTACATAGAAGTGATCATTTATAGTACCTTTAACATCTACCTGTTAAGCCTACCCTGTTTTTGAAATCCTTGCAGTTATTTAGACTTCCACTGTTAATTATTGAATTGTTCTCTATACCAACGGAAGCTCCTACGCTTCCAACGACATAATCGCTTCCTTATTTTAGATCGGTACATATTACGAGATTGCAATTGCCTACTAACTTCACATTACTCTATTGTTAAACTTCACTTATAATCAAATCAGTATTTGCTAAAGTCAATAGATGGATATTTGTTTCAAATGTTTGTTGATCATTTAGGCATTGCATCATTGTTCCTACATCAAATATGCCCGGTAGAGGAAATTCCCACATATGACCAGAGTTTTATCAAATCTTCAATAACATGAATTTCAAGAATTTTTTTTTCAAATGCAAGGTAAGTCTCTTACATCAATTCATCGAAATCTTGATGTTTTAATATAAATAGTCCACAAAAAACAATACACATTGCAACTTCGGTGTTTTGGGTGATTAACCCCAGATCGACTCATCCTTTCGTTTTTTGTGTTTCAAATCCAAGGAAAAAACTACCTTCACCCATGTCACGGGGTCTTCCTCTAGGTCTTTAGGGTCTTTCACCCAAAGGCAACTCGTGACCTGTCTTGCCTCTTGCCGTTATGTAGGTATTCACCTAGAGATAGTCGACATCATTCTCTTTTGCAATCTAATGGGAATCTACATGCATGTTTTCATCAAAACTATATGCATACAGTCTTTAGATTTATGCCCATGTGCATAAACTATCTTTGCAATTCATGTCGTGCACCTTCATAAAAGAAATATGATGAATGTGTTCTCTACATGATGAAATCGATGTCGGTAAATAGAAATGAAGGGATATTCATGCTCTCCCCAAAACATCAGTATTTTTAGACCATTTCTATGACATTGAATGTTGCCAATTTCCCCATTCCCCATTTGCTTAATCTTTCATGAGATTGGTCATGCTTTCTCTATTTTCAAAAATACTTAATAGATTGCTTTCCGGAATCATCCATCAACATCTCCATTTGTTATGGAAACTTCTTTCTTGCTTGTAATTGTCACGTTACTCAAATTTTACTTTCCCATTTATTTAATTCTATTTATATCCATATACATACAACTAGCAGGTAATGTTTTTTTTTTTTTTGAGAAACACAATTGTATTGGAATGTAACCACTAATAGAGTCTCTTGTTACTCGCTAAGATAGACTATGTTAGTTTATTGTCATATGTAAAGGTAGATTGCATTGTTTTGAAAAAAATGATAATGTAGGTATAGGATTCAAAATTTTTTGGTACAAGTTAGTTATGCAGATATATATGAGAAATGACTACTTATACAAACAAAATTGGAATGTTTAGTTACTCTCCATATACTACAAAGCTTTTTTTTATAAAAAAATTGCTATATTTTTAATTATTCTAATTTTTTCTGACATTGTCTATTGTTTTTGTATTTTAATTAGTTCTTATTATGTTCGATCGAAACGGTCAGGCACTCAAACCTTGTTCTAACTTCTAAGTACACTACCTATGGTTAGAAGAATATTCTACCTTGGGTATCACACCCATCTGGAATCTCGCCCCCGCTTCCATCACGTCTTTAATTGTCTTTGTTGGGCTACCAATAATTTATCCAAATAAATCTTAGGCCAATTATGAATATATAATTTGTTATCTTTTTGTTTAAACCCCTCTATTAAACACAATCAAGTTTGTATATTTCTACTTTTTAAGATAAAAAAATATAATGTTATATATGCGCATCTTTATCTTGATTATTTGAGACATCTGCTTCTCCGCTCTCGCAACTGCTACCGATTCAAGTAATTAAGCTTCAACCTATTCATATGAGAAGGTATTCCTTTTCAAAGCAAGTTAGTTTGGGTGGTTGACCTACCGTCAAAGCTTGGGGCATGCTCTGGGAGGATGTGTTGCAAAACAAATTGTTGGAGCGTACATCAATGTTTTTAAAACCTCTAGGCGGACCTATTGTGGTGGGGGAGTTCCAAGGCGGAAGGCGGGTACCTAGGTGGACGCCCAAAGATTGATTTGTGAACATTCTGTTGTTTATTACATTTATAATTTCTCTTGTTATCATGTCCCTCTACTTGTGCACATGCCTTCATTGTTAATAACCTTTTCTACATAGTGATAACTAACAAGCTTCTTTCCATCGTCTTGTATTTGATTTGTGAAGTCCTCTGTCATATATTCCAATTTGAGGGCTAAATTTTCTGTCAACCTTCTCCAATGCACATTGGCGCTTCTCTCTTTATAGGGACGTCTTTAGTATTTATGGCATATGACCTTATCATTTTAGTGACTTCCTCATTACTTAATTCTCTAATGTCAATGTGCTGATCTGACTTTATTCTACCTTTTTCAACTCAATTGTCTTTTACACATGCAATTTAACATTATGCACTTGAACATTCTGAGGTTTATTACATTTATTTCCTGTGCTTTTGATTGATTGAATGTTCATTAATCAAATTATAATAACTTAGCCATCTGGGGTTTGTGATCGATCTAGCACAATACGGACTAGCATTCTTATAAGTCCCACAATCTGCTATTTGCAAATTGTAGCTTAGGGAATTCTATTAAGCTGGTTGATTCAACAACGACTAGGCAAAAAAAAGTCTAGTTCTGTCAGGCAATCATGCTAATGACCTTTTAATTTGAAAGAAACGCGATATGATTCTCATATTAGTGCCAGTTGTTACGATGATTCTCATATTAGTGGCCAGTTGTTACGATGATTCTCATATTAGTGGCCAATTGTTACTAGGTTTCATTTGGAGTAAATATAATGGGTGCCTAGAAATTGGTTTTTGAATTAGGAGCTGATTTTTCCTAGGGTAAAAATTCAAGTGCGAAATATGAAGTTAGAGACTACTCTTAATGTTTGTGTTGTTTTGTGAAATGCAGCAACGGAATATATGGAATCATCCATTGATTGAGCCATTGGCTATTTGCCTTAACATTTTTCATGAGTATCCTGGAGTGATGGAGAGGATCAAACTCGAAGTGTCTTCAAGGTGAAACCGAATTTGGGGGGTAGGAATATGAATTCTAGAAGCAAAGGAGAACCTTTGGGACTTGAATACCAAGATCACCATGCACCTTTAGAGAGAGAATGCAACAAACCAGCTGATTGGTGGCAATTGTTAACAAAGAGTAGCTATGTTATCCAACTCCTTTTAGTTGGTTTGGATTTGTATTAATACTTGTATGGGTGGTGGTTCTTCTAGGATTCTTCTAGATCTTCTAAATGAATTACATTAACCGAATATGTAAGGATCCAATAGCAATGTTTTGTTTTTACAACGTTTTATCAATGAAATTAATAAAACATGTTTAAGTTGTAAACATAAACATAATATATAGTATCACAATCAGGATTCACATATGATCTTGATGGATCAATTTTGTCTATAATATGTTTCTCATAAGTTAACAATTTTTTTGAATTAATCCATAAATGCTTTATAAATTTGATGCGGTTCTCTCTTGAGCTCTATTTTTGTTTGTGCAAGGACGGATGATGGGTCCCGCCAAAAAGGAATGATCTTGCTCTTGGTGAAGGATTGAGGTTAAGGGTCTTCATCCAACGGAGAAGAGAAGATTCCCGGCAAAAGTATGTTTTTCAATATTCGAATTTGGAAAGAAAGGAAGTGACCTCTTTTAGGAACGAGCATACTTGAAGTGCCACAATGGGGTATTTTTGTCTCTTTATTAAGTTCAATTTCAGATCGGGTTGAAACTTTGTAGGTAAGTAGGTCTAGGTGGTAGTGATCCGTCTACAAGATCTTAATTGCACGGTCCCGATTTGGTTTTGAGTGCAATTGGGGTTCAATACGGTTGTAAAATTTGGGGTTTTTGGCATAAGAGGATGTAGGGATGATGGGAGGTTCAAAGGAAATTGGTTCCGCAGAATTCGGACGAATATTTAGGGAGTTATTATTGAATTTAGGGTTCAGCTGTAGGTATTTTTAGGTTTTCGATGAAAGTGGTGATGGATTGCGATGGGTTCATGGCGAAGGTGATGGCTTAGGTTTTGTTGATGATATGATTACTGGAAATAAAAATAAAACAGAGAAAATGTGAGAAAGAGGGAAGATAAGGAGATGATTTCCATTGCATCATTCTCACCCTACGGCCTCTTTCTGTCGACCTCCCATCAGGTTTCAAACATTCAGTAGGCCTCCTTCCGTCGGGGAAAACAAACCATCACAACTCGTTTTAAAGTGATTCGGACCCTAGTTTCTTATTTCTTTTTCTAATTTTTTTATATTTTCGGTCGAAAAATCTGAACCAGTTGAACCCGAACACAAACCGGTTCGTTTTTCACCCGATCTAAACCTGAACCCGAACCCAAACCCGATTTCTTAAACCTTGAATATAATGGGGATTTATCCTAAGTTAAAAAAACGACCTCCCAACAAACTTGAGATTTACTTAGGTCATTTGTTTGGGATTTAATTAAGAGGCCGTTTGTTGGGTGCTAGAAAATGGATCGAGAAAAAGGTATCTGAGCTTCAGTTCCATTGCCTAGCCCCCTTTACAGTGAAGCTAAGGTTTTCCTCCATCAGCATCTTCCTTCCTCCATCGGCATCCTCCTTGGCGATGAATGCTAATCTTCGACTGTTGAAGTTCCATTGGCGTCGGCATTGGGGGTAGCATCGGCCGTGGACTCTTGTGCTCCTTTATCAACTTTATCTCTAATTCATCGCTGACTTCACCATCCGCAGATCTAATTTTGTCGCCTCCAGCTAGCCTCAGATTGAGATTTTCGATTTTATCACAAGCTGTCACGCATATCATTAGTTTCTTTTCTGTTGGTACCATCATCTACATATCTTCTCCTCCGTGGTCACCATCATCTACAAATCTGCAGTGTCTTCATTGTCGGCATCATTGTCACCTTCTCCATGGGCTCCATCATCTGCTATGCTCAACCATGGAGGGAGGCAACGCTGTGGGATATCTTCATCAAAACTCTAATTGAAGGATAGTTGGGATTTGGTCTGGATTGTCTACATGATCAATCAACTCGGGCTCTTTAGTTGTGAGTGAGGTGAGACCTGACCTGTTAGCTAAAGCGGGTAGACCTATTTAGCTGAAATTTACGACATACTCGACCTACCAGACTTTACAGTATTATTCATCTTCTCCTCTTGCTACCCTATTGTTCTTATTTCCCGTCCACTTCCATCGTTGCTTCCCATAATACCACCTAGACGCCTTATGCTCCTCCATTCCTCTTACTTGTGTGAGGCAAAGCCCTATTGTTGCGTGAAATAGCCTACGCAGCTATTACATTTCCGGTGAGACATGCTTGAGCTCTATGTGAAACAGAGCTCTATGTCAACACTACTAGTCAAGGATCTTACCATGGTTGGATCGTGGTCGTGCATCCTTCAACTAGTTTTGTAGACTCTGCCTTCGGTCACTAGCATTCCCACTCACTCCTATCCGAGTTTCTATGCTGTCTCTTGGCATTCCTCCTCAAGGTTTTCAATTTCTGTTTCGTGTCTGGTTTCAGTATTGACCAAAACCGAAATTTCGGTCGAAATTTCAACTGAAATGATATAAAAATTTCAAAATTGTTAAAAAAAATGAGGGTTTTGGATGCTTTTTTAAGTCTTTAAATTTAAGTCTTTTATAGTTGTACTGCACATATTTACATGAATTGTTTTTAGAAAACACATCAAACAATAGTAAGTTTGCATGGACCATGATAACCAAGATGGAATACCAGTAAATTGAAATAAAAAACTTGATAATCATCATAAATGATATATTTACATTGTTTTGCTTAATGTCATCGCCTTCACCTTGCTGCATTTTTAATAGTTTTCTTTGTCTTTCCCTCTATAGTCGTAGTCTCCGTCTTTCCCTCTATCACGCCACTTCATTTATTAGTTGTCTCTCGACAACATAACATAAGTCTTCATCATTTGTTTTCTAGTTAAAGGCTTCTAGGCCTCCCCATGCAAAATAATGATGATAAAATGAAAAGAAATTTGTTTGCGAGCATTTGTGATCCTGGATTGGATTGAATAGAGGTGGATTCCTCAAATCCAGTGGACTCTAGGTCTTCCGTCCTCTTCACTTCTCCCCTTTTATATCTTTCTTTGTTAAAAGCTTTTATTTGGCATGATCCAGTGGCGTTTACTTAAATTTTGAGGGAGCCTGTAGTCCGCCCTCGTCACTATCCCAATGTCCCACATCTCCTATTATCTGAACATCACAACCTTTGTGCGTAGAATTTTTTTAGCAGAAACAATGATGTGACGATGTAAGTTCTCAAGATTATTTAATGATGATGAAGTTAGGCTGATTTGATTATTTAACATTCTGTTTGTCCACTATGAATCCCGTTGCCACAATACCGAATTCACTATTGATTATCCTGATGATTTGCTTCTTTTTTTTAATGTTACATCTGTAAACTGATTTTAGGTGAAAAAGATGTTAGTTTTTATTCAGATTTAGCAAAAAAATTTCTTTGAAATATCAGATAACGGTTTGTATTTTTTTTTTTTAAATGTATGATTCTTTGTCTGCTCAACTTAAGCTCTGTAAGCTAATTCCCCAAGCCTATCTCTACCAGGAAAAGGGTGATTCGAAGCTGGATTCAAGGCGCTTATGGTGTTTAATTCTAGCCATTTGCAAGGCTTTTAACTGATATTTGTTTCCAACCGAAAACTTTTGTGGGATTGGATAAGACCTGATTCACCATCTCTCTCTCTCTCTCTCTCTCTCTCTCTCTCTCTCCTTATTAGCCCGGTGGATGTATCATGGTTGAAATAAAGAGTTCCATCTCTGGGTTTGGTCTCACTGTTCTTGTTTCTACACTACAGTAATTTATGGATGACTACCATCAGGGTCTGAAGAACAAAGGGATGAATCGCCCAAAAAGAACGAAGGGATGCCTTCTTTTATTGTGCTGTACTACTTGTAGCCTTGCTGTAATGTGGTTGGCAGTGGTTCCTCATCCAAGAGGTCAGCAATAATGTGATGACTGAATTGAATTCAAGCTACAGAGATTCAGGTGGAATTCATCACTCTCCAGGATTTATCTGAGGGCAGCCCCACCTACCCTCGGCGAGACAATTAAACAGAAAGGAAATTAGAGCAGTTTCATGTGACCGGTTCCAAAATGGACCTCTGTCAAAATTAACTAGAGACCAAATCGGGCGTGAATCGGAGGTAACAGTGATGACGACAGTGACGGGCTTTTGCTAGGAATGTCAACGGATCAAATTCGGATCGGATTAGGGTAGAATTGAATTTGATCTGTTTATATTTTGAATTGATCAATTTTAATATGATCCATTTAAATTTTGAATTGGGTAGGATTCGGATTGGATCAGGGTAGATTCGATTTTGATCCGTTTAAATTTTGAATTGGGTCAGTTAATTTTTAATCGAATTGGGTTGGCTCATTTTTAATGCCAAACCCATAATTTTCAGATTCGGATCATGATCCGGTTGTTAGGCTCGGGAGGTCAAAACAACAGAAAGAAACCCGTGACTTCCTATGTTTAAATTGCTGATTAGCTCGGGCAAATGGATTTGGCGATCCATACGTCCGACGGTTAAAGTAAGAGGGTTGGGATGGGCATCAGATAGTTGAAATAAGATGTTTGGATTGTGTATTGAATGGACTATGATATGTATAATATAAGTTGAGTAATGTATCGAATCCGATCTTATTTAGATCGGATAAGAGTAGATCCGAATTTGATCCGATTATATTTTAAATGAGTAGGATTGTTTTTAATCGGATCTCGGATCAAAAAACTAAACCAAACCCGGGGTTTTCGGCTCGGATCGTTTCGGACCAAAAAACTAATACCAAAGCTGGGATTTTCGGTTCGGATTCGGGTCATGATGTGGTTCATTGACAAGCCTACCTTTAGCACCACCAAGGAAGATGAAAACAATGGAGGAGCCGATTTGTGACGCTCCATCCCTGATTTGGGAAATTTCGATACATATTGGGGGGGGGGGGGGGGGGGGGGGGGAGAGAGAGAGAGAGAGAGAGAGAGAGGGTGGAGCTTTAGACTTTAGAGTTTAGTGGAGGATATTCATGAAAATTTTCTTTCTATATGATATCCACTTAAGGACCAAATCGTAAGATGAAGATTTTAGTATTGGCTTACAACAGGTAAAGTTTGGCTACTGTCCTCAATTTTAAAATTTTTCTTTATGCAATCTCTTCTATTGCATCTAGGTTGAATGCTAGTTCAACTTCGTTCTTGATTTGAATTAATGCAAAAAGGAAAAGAAAAAAAGGGAATAAATTTGATTGGCCATGGATTGTTGCATCTTAGGAGTAAATCACAATCAAATTGTTACGGGTGGGGCTATTCATAGCCCAAGAAATACCTAAGACAACCCTAACTTAAATTTTAAAAAATTATGTGATGTGTCTCTATTTCAGTCCTGCTCTTTTGCTGATGGCAGCCCACGCCCGCCGCCATATCAAAGGTCATGCGCATGCCGTCGCATCCTCCTCCTTCCTCCTTCCTCCTCCCTACTCCTTTTTTCTTCTCCTTCCTCCTCATGTTTCCCCCTTCGGCCTCCCTGAAATCATAGCATTCAGCTATACCAATCCAATGCTCCTTCTGTTTATTTGACCACCCAGTTAGATTGCACATAATGGGCATTTAGACTTGGTGACTGAATGCTCATTCTGTGCATTCTACCGGGGTGACCGAATGTACAGAAGGTGGATTCAGACTGGTATGATCGAATGTTACGATTTTCAGGATTAGGAGGAGGAGGAGGAGGGAGAAAGGGAGGAAAAAGGAGGAGGATGGAAGAGAGAGGAGGAGGGAGGAGGAAGAAGGGGAGGAGGAGGAGGAGGAGGGGATGGACCGACAGTGGTGGGTTGTTGGTGGCGGCGTGCGTGCGGACATCATAGGCAAAAGGAGGGAGTGACCTTTAGACAAGAGATGCCTTCAGTAAAAGGTATTTGGTTGGATGTATGTAGCCCCACCCAATTGCTACAAGTTGGGTAGAGTAGAATCGTAGTGTCCTAGCAAATACTAACTATAATGAAGTAAATGAGAGGTAAACATGGACTATTCTGTTGAAAGGCACACTCCACCCGTAAAGTCCTGTCCTTGGAAATAGGTTGAAAGAAGGGTAAAGTGAATTAAAGTATATATATATATATATATATATATATATATATATATATATATATATATATATATATATATATATATAGAGAGAGAGAGAGAGAGAGAGAGAGAGAGAGAGAGAGAGATGATATAATGCGGCATACGGTAAGTGCGGCACCTACCGCATGCCGTCTGATGCACCGCTGCGTGCATGCAATGCACGCAGCGCGTGCATCAGACGACTGCGGTGCCGTGCCGCATGTACCGCATGCCGCAGCATAGCATGCCCATATATATATATATATATATATATATATATATATATATATATATATATATATATATATATATATATATATATATATATATATATATATATATATATAGAGAGAGAGAGAGAGAGAGAGAGAGAGAGAGAGAGAGAGAGAGAGGAGCTTGCACCTGAGGTGTAGCATCATTGCCGCATCTCTCACTTGTTTATCCTCCCTAGAAGTTTTAGAATTTGATGATTAATGATGGGTGTGTTGTCTAGGGTAAGGTGATTATCCTCATCAAAAACAAGCAAATTCTAAAACTTCTAGCATCAAATAAGCTCGACAAAATTAACGGTTATAGTGAACGGTCGAAAATGTTTCGAACATTTGATGATCCTAGAAGTTTTAGTATTTACTGATTTTTTGTGATAATGATCACCTTACCCTAGAGAACATATCCACAAAAATCACCAAAGTCTAAAACTTCTAGGATGGCAAACAATGCCTGAGGTGCAGCAATGACGATGCACCTCAGGTCTAAGCTCTCTTTTCCCATATATATATATATATATATATATATATATATTAGTAATGCCCATGCCTGTCGGCATGCACATTCAGCGAGAATGTGACAAAATTTTGAGGGTGTGATAAACTTTTGAGGGAGGAGACTATTTTGAATGTGGCAACAAAACATTTCAAGATCGGTAACAATACTTCAAGGGAGAACAATATTTCAAATGTGATAACAATATTTCGAGAGCGGTGATAGTATTTTGAGACATTTGATAATATTTTGTGAGTGGTGATAATGCTCAAGTATGTCGAAGGCACTCAAAAGGGCCAGTGAAATTGGTTCGACAACGCCCATAATTGACAGGGGCACTCATATTCGACTGTGGATCCCACACTTGACGAAAACAACCTAATTGTTGGTAACGCAACACTTTTCCTTTTTTTCTCATTTTCGTAAATTTATTTATTTTTAATAAATTCACACATATATCAATTTTGGATTGAACGTGGTGTTACATTAATGGTGCAGATGTCTCACTTAGCATCTTTAGCAAAATCCCCATGTAGAAATTTTTTTTTGAATAAATTACACTTTGCCCCCTAGAAGTTTAGCTCAAAAACACTTAACCCCTATATATTTAAAAAACTACATTTTGTCCTCATTCAATTCAGTTTTGATCTGATAACAATTACCAAATAAGGAAATCAAGTAGTTGACAAAAGGGGGTAATGTGCTAACATTTCAAAGTTTAGGGAGTGATTTGGAACAAAATAAACTATAGGGGGGTTAAGTGTTTTTCAGTTAAACATCAGGGGGCAAAGTATACTTTACCCTTTTTTGTTTGCTCTCTCCGTGTAATTCTCTATCTAATGGACGATGTGGCAGACCCCAATTCGGTCATAAGCAAATGCAACATCATGCATGGGTCGGCCTTGATAACAATTTTATTCCAACTCCTTAAAGAGATTGGAGCATCACCCTCTTTCTCATTGGTCAATTGCAAGGGCTTTTGGTCATTTCACCATGATGAACACCGCAAAATAATCTTTCAAAAAAAAAAAAAGCACAAAATGACATACATGTGAAATGGACCAATGTGAGAGGGGGTGATGCTCCAACGTCATTTTCTCTAATCATTTGTAAGAGTTTGAGATGAGACTTTTATGTTTTTATTATCCAGCATCCTTCTCGCAGCACATGTTACCCATATCAGGTGATGGGTATGCAATGAACTCAGCTGGGCTATTAGGGTATGAAGACTTGCATTGTATGTCTCTGCATCATCTGTTCCATCTGGTTTTAATAGCCAAAGTGAATCACATGAGATTGCAGTCTAAACCCAATACAAACAATGCACTGCTACCTGTAATACAAATCTGCAGCCAACACAACATCTACTGCCTTTGCAGCAGTAGATGCAAAATTTTCAGCAATGATCGAATCAGCCTTGTGCACAACTTGTTCAACACCACCATCATCAATCTTAACGAGGCTTCATCGACGTCAAGGCTCTGTGTGCCGGCTCTCGCTCCCTTTCCCTTTTTAGGGTTAGGATTTCGCCGAAGGAGTCTTGGCCTCCCCGGCCGCTGTCGGTAGTTTCAGGGAGGCCGGATCTTGGATCCGAGCTTCGGTAGGGGTGAGATCTACCCCCCTTCATCCCCTCTGTAGATAGGGCTTCTCCTGATGCCGGATTTTTTGTGTTCGGCTCGACGGCGTCAAGGCGGCGTGTTCCCCCGGGTCGGGTGTCGTCCTCAACTCAACTCCGGGACCAGATCTTCAACCGGGTAGGCGGAGAGGTCGAATCTGGCCCCGGTGATGATGTTCCGCTTGAGGGTTTCCAGTTTGCCACCGTTGGATGGTGACGATGCCTGGCAGTGCAGCAGAGGCGGTTTCGGCGGTGGTGGGGCGGCTCGTCTTCGATTCCACGACTTCAGCCAGCGGAGGGATGGATCTGGAGGTGATGGTCCTCCTCTTTTGGGTTTTTCTTTGGTTTTGTTTTGTGCTGTATGGGTGTAGATTCCGGGTTTCCTCCCCCGGTGTGCGGTTTTTTTTAGGTTTTTTTATCTCCTTCCCCCTCGCCACTGGTGGCTCTACATGGGTTGTGCTCTTGTTTTCCAACGGTGAGCGGTTATCTTCTTCGACTTGATGTGATCATCTTTTACTGCGCCGGCATGTGGCGCTTCCCGGAGGTCCGTTTGTGACCTCCCCTTTGCATAAGAATACCAAAGAAAAAAAATACCACCATCATAAGCAACTGCATCAACTACAGCAACAAAGGGAGCAACAACAACTTATTTTGGAGAACAATACCTTGGGGCAGCTCTCGATGGATTCTTGTTTTGGAGGACCGCTGATGTCGGAGCATGGCAATGAATCCCATAATGAGCCATCATTCCCTCAAGTTGCAGAACAATTTCAAGCTGTCGCTAAACAATTTCAAGCTGTAGCGTTGCAGAGTCAGTGCCAACATGACACTTTTGGAGATCAACCTAAAGGCACTCAATTGCCTGATCATTCATTTGATCTCCAGTATTTTTAACCCTCATCTTCGTTGGCTTCGCAGCAGATGTCAAATTTATGTGCCACAGTCTAGTGGAGGTCTCTATAGGTGTGCCAATTGTGGCACTTTTATCTGTATCCTGCCAGGCAGCAGTCGTCTTTCCCCACTTACTGGTGGCTTCCTATGCAGCACCAGCATGTGGCACCTCCCAAAGGTCTGTTTGTGATCTCCCCTCTGAAATACCAAAAAAAAAAATTTACGGCAACAGGATAGTGATTCTGAGTATGACTATAATAGTCTCTCCAACGAATCATAACCTGATGCATTCCATCACATGTCTCCCGTTCCATGCCATGCTATACATATGAGCACTGCTATTTAAGCATACAATAGAACATATTCGTAAACATATTGCGAAGATGGGGGGTGCCCGCAAGCCCTCAATGCATCGGCCAACTCACCGAGCCCTACCTGATGCTCCCTGCCTATCTCAATAATATGTCCAGGAGCCTGCCCCTTGTAGATTCAAATTGCATTTTTGTATACCTATTTACCTTAAAAGAATTACATTTATATGCAAATCACTCAATTTTATTAGTTAACATTTGGAACCAAATTAATGTAGACATTTTTTACGAAATCATCACAATCCATTACAGCCCCACTTATTTTCTGATCAAGGACTCCTGTGCTCCAGCACCATGTCCTGAAATGGGGTTGAAGTTTTCCTTTATGGTAATCAAGAAGAGGTCATAGTACCAATAGCTCCGTTTTAAATGAAACTTAGACTCTCAAGCTTTTGACGCATGAAAAGGAGACAAAAGAAGAGATACAATGAAAAGAAAGACAACTAGTTGCACTAAAAGCTGATAGTTTAATGAGGATCATCAACTGCACAAAATTCAACGAACCTGATGTTTCATTTTGTACTTTTTTTTTTTGAAATTCTTAGTGTCTAAAGGAGCCAAGGCAAGTGAAGGATGGGATGACATGAAGACTATAAGGAAAGTAACAACAAAAAAAAAAATTCAGCAACACAAAAACACGATCTGTTAGTAAAAAAATCAACAACACAAACAAATTGGCAAAGAGAGAGAAAGAAAGAAAGAGAGAGAGTTGAAGGGGAAACCTGATCGTCGCAACGGGCTACTGAGGAGTGGATCTGAGAGATGGGACGACATGGAGATTGTAAGGAAAGAAAAAAAAAAATCAGCAACAAAAAAGATATTATGTTAGAAAAATAATCAACAACACAAACAAATTGAGAGAGAGAGAGAGAGAGAGAGAGAGAGAGAGAGAGAGAGAGAGAGAGAGAGAGAGTTGAAGGGGAAACATGATCGTTGCGTCGAATTGCTGAGGAGTGGATTTGAGAGATGGAAGTCACGGACGTGAGAGTAGTGCTATTCATTTGCATGGTGGGGTTGGATAAATGCCAGAGTTTATTTGGACCGGTTGGAATTGGTAGTGAAATCAGGGAAATGGAGAGAGTGGGATCAGAGGGCTGCCAAGTGGGATAACATAACAAAGATCGTGGGAGGGAAGATCAGAGGTCATGGGATCGAAGGGCTGCCGAGAGAGACAGAGAGAGAGAGAGAGAGAGAGTTGGATCTGAGTCGGGGGCCAAAATCAGAGAAAGGTAGAGATCGTGGGATGTGAAAGGGGGGCAGAGAGAGATTATGGGATCTGAAAGGGGGGTATACACACAACATCCATTGAGAGGGAGAGATTGTGGGATTCTCTGTTTCAAGAATGATGAAATTGTTGTTTTAAACAGGTGGATCGGGGAGCATACACACAACATCCATTTTACGAATTCTCTCCTACTGAATGACGCGTCATCCAACACAGCATCCATTTTACCAATTCTCTTCTACCGAATGACATGTCATTCAACATAGCATTCCCACCAAGTTTCATAAAATTCTAATACCTCTAAGATAGACAAAAGACGGTGCAACAATTTCTTAAGTAGGAGTATCCTTGCCCTATATTTGGTGCTGGATGTATGATCTGTTCGAGCGGCATCACCGATCGCGCATTGCACAGGATTAGTACTAGTCTACTGTGAATCGAACACATAGGTTTCATGCATCACCGATCGCGCATTGCACAGGATTAGTACTAGTCTACTGTGAATCGAACAGAACCATAGATCAAAAAATCGATATATTTCGCGAAATATCGCGAAATATATCGAAAAATCCAAAACCCGGCACGAAAACCCGCCACAGTTTCGAGCGGAATAAGATTTGTAATAAAATCACGATATATCACTCGATATTTCGCGAAAGATATGAGTATCCGAAAGATCGCGAAATATCGCCGGACAGGGGGGTCCCACCTCACGTGGCTTGGCAGGCTGGGCGATTTATCAAAGATATTTCGCGAAATATCGTCGATACGAAAGCTAATTATTTCGCCAGACAGGTGGGGCCCATTTCACGTGGGCGCGGCAGGAAACGACAGGTGTCGTCGATAAATCGACGATATTTCACGATATTTCGTACGAAATATCGCGCGAATGAATCAGATTTCGACAGCTGGGGCCCACCTCACGTGGTGCAGCTAGCGAAACTTTCGCCCGGACGCACGAAATCGTGCGAGAAATCACGAAATTTCGCGAATTAATGAAATTTGGATGGTCTGTTTCGCTGTTTTGGCCCGAAAAACCTGGCCAGCTGTTTCGCAGGCTCTCACTTTCGGTCATTCAGCTTTCACTTCGGTCATTCCATGTTTTGTTGGTGCCCGAAATTTTTTTTTTATTTAAAGCCCCTCCCTCCCACTCCTCCCACAGTCCCCCCCCCCCCACCATTCCCTCCCTCTCGGCCTCTCCCACTCCCGAAGGCAAACCCGACCCGAAGTGAGTCAAGTGACATCGTATCCTCCCACTCTCTCCCTCTCCCACTCCCGAGTTTCGTCTCCCTCCCTTACTCCCACAATCCCACTCCCTCCCTCTCCCACTCCCGAAGCCGAAGTTGCTTTGTCTCGCTTCCTCTCCCACTCCCGAAGCCGAAGCCGAAGCCGAAGTGAGTCACACAGTCCCACTTCCGTCTCCTTTAGAGGTACGACTTTTAGATCCAAATCTTGTGAAATATGAACCATGAAATAATTACTAATTACATATCATTTAGATTAATAGAACAATGATATGAACCAATACCGAATCAAACCCAATTAGAGGGACATAATGCGGGTTTAGAGGTTCGGATTGGCCAAAATCCGAACTGGTTTGGGTTTGGATGAACCCTCAAATTATGGCCGGTTCTCGGTTTTACCTGACCAAAGTTGCATACCTACTAGTAGATTCATGCGGCTTAGGAATTTATTTGGTTGGACTGGGTTGGAGTTTTTAGGCAGCATCATGTCATGATTTTTCCTTCATAAGTTAACTGATATTGAGCTTACCAGCACAAAAGTGTATCACTAACTCTTTGATAATGGACATGAAAAGAGGAAAAAGTCATATGAAACTCAGCTACAAAAATAATGAAGAAGTAAGGATATTTAATTCGAGATTTGCAACTACTGTTTTGATTTATTGAAATGAATCATATCATTGTTTTTACTTTTGTCTTCCTTTGTACTTACATGAACATTTGGAAATGCTTTCATCTCTATAGACCAATAAACCGGCTAGTCCATAAACGAGTGCTAATGAGGAAATAAAACATATACTACAAACTAAAATAGAATGTCTATACAAAATAACATGTATTAAGCTATATAGAGTCGTACGAGTACGACTAAAACTAAGGTTTGGAGAAAATGAGAAATGAAAAAATGATTGTTCAATAAATTCTTAGGATAGTTAAAGTATGGTTTGTAATCGCAACTTTTTCGCAAGTTTAGGATTAGACATATCAATAATGGGATTAACTATTGAAATTTGTTTTCCTCTTGCATTCAATTGGATCATTCTAATCACATCTTTTCATGGAATTGAAACTCTTCCAAGGACTCATGCACATGTACATGTGCATTCTAAATCATATCAAAATGGAACCAGTTGTGTTTAAAAATGTAAAAAATGAAAGCAAAAACTTCCATGCGGTTAATTAACCATCTCCTCTTGCTAATTTGTTATGTCAAAATGAAACTTAGTTGGCTGACAACTTTTCTTTAATTTTATACAAGAAATGCTAAGCCTCTTCATCCAATGTAATCTTTGGCCACAAATTTATAGACCCATGACCTTCTAAAGGGAATCGAGGGAACCCTTGAGGCCTTGAATCGGATTGTAGAAATAGGCTAGGGGTAGATTAATTAATCCATAAAGTGAAATGTGGTTCATGCGGGTGGGGGCCGTGGGGCTATATAAGATAAAAACACGAGAATTTTCTCTAATTATATATTTTAGTCAACAAATAAAAGGGGCAAATGATTACTTCAGCACCACTATGATGCTTAGAAATAGCCATAAAGTGTTTTGTCGATGAGTAGATACTTAGATCGGATACAACACCGATGCATTAATTGCATTTTGCATGCATTGCTATCCGTGCGAAGGCCGGTTGCGAAATACTATCGGTGATATTAGTTCAAAATGTCATTTTTTAGTGAATATTTTTAAACTAATAGCTAGTGTTTTGGTTATTTAGATCATTAGATGTTATCGGGCTTTTAACTCTCTTTTGTTTTGGCTGTGCATAGGTGCAAACGCTTGTCAGCATTGGCCCTTGAATAGGAGCATAGAAGTGAAAGCTTGAGTCATAACTTGTAAGAAATCTTATAACAAAGGTATGTTCGTATGTGTTATTTCTATTTACGGATCCATTATTAACAATAGAGCTTGCAATCTTAAACTCATCCCATAAAAAATAACATCTATTATGCATTCTGTATATTTTATAAAATCTAAATAGATAGACACGTCACACATTGAAGGTGAACTTTCATTTATAAATTATATTAGATAAAATATAAATATTAGATAAAATCTTAAAATAAATAAACATTCAAGAGTTATAACGATAGAAACGATCAAACGACTTTATTTAGAAGTTAGAACACTTCTTGCACATAGGTTTCTCGATATAATCGACTGTAATATTTCTACTGAATATTCTATTGATTGACGGTGTCTAAGAAAAGTTTGTCTAAGAAAGGTGGTATTTAAGAAAGCCTAGTGCTCCTCCACCGATCTGGAACTGATCTGGCCGTTGCGCCTTAAACTATTCAATTGGATATCTAAAGTCGAATATATCTCGATACCTTATTGTTATTGCACATACACTCGTAGGATCACCGTAATTATCTAATCAAGACTCTAGTAGGGAAAGCTCGGCACATACACTTGTGTATGTGTGTCTAGTCTGTAGTCCCCATAATCTAAAGATTTTGGTTAGAGTTGTTGACTATTAAAGTAACATAAATTAACTTGTAAATTAATATCATTTTTACAGACTTACAGTAAAATGGGAAAGAAAGATATTGGATGGGAACACGGTGTTGCAGTAGCTGGTGATAAGTCAAAGTCACAGTGCAACTATTGCCAAAAAATTTTAAAGGGTGGCGGGGTATCAAGACTGAAACAACACTTAGCTGGAGGTTTTCCAAATATAGAGAAGTGTACAAAATGTCCAAAAGAGGTAAGAGATTTAATGAGTGATGTGCTCAGAACAAGTAAAGATAAGACATTGGATAAGCGGAGGGCTGAGGAGCAATTCAGAGAAACTTTGGCTGCCCCTATCCGTATTGAAGAGGATAACTCTGACGATGATGATCCAGCCTTTAGAGAGGCAAGTCATATGTCCCGTGCCGAACAGTGGGAACGGGATCAGAGAGAAAGGATAGAGCGTACGAGACCTGATTTTGGTCATTCTGTACGTGAGACGGGAGGTAGTTCAGGTACTCGAGGTACTAGCCATGGGGGGAAGGGTATTAGTAGCTTATGGCGCTCAATGTCTATGAGGTAAAGCAAGTCTTCACGGTCAAGTTTTGATCCATATGCTTGCAGAGGGCAGGACACGAGTCAACCAACAATTCCACAAGTAGTAAATAAGAAGGGGATTAAGGCTAGACTGCATAAGTTCATTGCTAGATTTGTACACTACGGGGGTTTGCCACCTAATGCAGTGGTTAATAATCTCTTTTACCAGACGATGCTTGATGAGACTGGTAGGTGTGGACCAGGAGTGAAAGGTCCAAGTGCATATGAGTTGATGAACCCACTTCTTGATCAGGAGGATGACGATCTCCGAGAATACATGGGGGACTTGAATTGATGAAAGAAGTTGTAGATATGATAGGCAAAGAGAATGTGGTACAGATTGTCACTGATAATGGCAGTGCATATCTGAAAGCTGGAAAAAAGCTCATGGAAACAAGTGGCTATAACTTGTTCTGGACCCCATGTGCTGCTCACTGTATAGATTTGATACTTAAGGATATTGGAAAGAAGAGTAAAGTAAAGAATCTGGTGCAGATGGCGAGAACAATAACAAACTTCATCTATAATCATAGTTATGTGCTTGCTATGATGACGGGGAAGTGTGGGGGGGATATTGTGAGACCGGGTCTCACTAGATTTGCAAGCAACTATATAGCCCTACAGAGCTTGCTCGATAAGAAAGATAGTCTTAGGGCAATGTTTACTTCTCCAGAGTGGCTGCAATATCAGGGGCGACATGCTGGTGTAAATATTGAGGACTTGGTTGGGCAGTCTGCATTTTGGATTAAAGTCCGTGAAGTTGTCGATATTCTCGACCCTATTGTGAAAGTATTGCGGATGGTGGATGGAGATAAGAAGCCCACCATGGGATATATGCATCGTGCTATTGATCTGATGAAAGATCAATTGAAAACCAATCGTTCTCATGATTGGATATTAAAGATCATTGAGAAAAGGTGGACAACACAGCTACAACATCCCTTACATACGGCTGGTAAGAATCTATCCCTAACGTGGTATAATTAGAACTTATCATTATAACTGTGATGATTATCTAATCTTGTTTGTAGCATTTTATTTGAATCCGATGTATCACTATAATCTCAATCTTGGAATTCGAGATGATCTGATTCAAGGGATTCAAGATGTAGTTGCGAAGTTAGTATCAGATCCAAATGAACAAGCGATCTGTCTTAGTGAGGTAATCTTGTAAATAGATTACACATTTTAATTTATATGAGATGAAGCTTTTAATTGAGTATGTCTCATTAAAGCTTTAATTCCCTCAATCTTGTAGTTGAAGATCTTTAGGGATGCGATGGGTAGCTTCGCGACACCGGCTGCAATAAGTGGGAGGCAGTTAACACAACCAGGTCAAACACTTAAATCATGAATAAAAATCATAAACATTTTTTTTATTTGTTAAGGTTTACTTAGTGATATTTTTTTTTATTAATGTAGCTGAATGGTGGGTAACTTATGGCACTTCGGCCCCAAATCTACGCCAAGTTGCCGTCCGAGTCCTTTCACAAACCGCTTCATCATCCGGTTGTGAACGTAATTGGAGCACGTTTGGGTTGATCCACACTAAAAGAAGGAACAGGCTGGGGCATGAGAGGTTGGAGAAACTTGTACGCGTGCACTATAATTTATGAATGATGATAAGAAATTTGAAAGAAGGAGAGGATAGGGACATGAGACCGATCGATCTTAGCGATATTTTTTCTGAAGACGCAGAGGAGGACCCACTATATGAGTGGGTTAAGGAGTTGGGATCTCCAGCTATGGACACCCCCTCAGGTAGACCGAGCCTATACATCACCTCAAAGATGGGTATAGATATTGCAGACCTAGAGACGCAGGCTCGTAGCAGTAGCACCGATGAGGATGACGATGATAGTCATAGTGGTAGTGATGATGTTTCTGGCGGTGGTGGTGGCGGTGGGGGCAGTGGTGGTGGTGGCGGTGGCGGTGGCGGTGGGGGCAGTGGTGGTGGTGGTGCTTCGGGATCACAGAGACCGTTAAGCCCATTTACTGGAGAAGATCAGTTTGAATATGCTACTCAGGATCGTGATCATGCTGATCCACGATAGAAGAGGGCAAGACATTATGAGCGTAGACGAGGTGCTCCGAGACAGACTGATAGAGATAGCTCCACATCTACTCATTGGAGCCAAGAGGTTGACTCATTATCGTCTCAGTTTGATGAGATGAGCACGAGCAGTGGTGGATACGGTGGATACAATTATGGTCAGGGGCAGACTAGTGACCCATTTAGTCAACCTTATAGCCAACTGGGCACCGGTGGGATTGTCTACTCTCCATATGGATATCCTGACCAGAGCGGTAGTTCTTATGGCTCTCAGCTTCAGCCTCAGCCTCAGCCTCAGGGATATCAACTGTATCCATATGGATATGATCATCCGATAACTGAAGGTGCAGTTGTATATCCCCATACAGATGGAGGGGTCACCATCGCTTTATATACACAGTATCCGGTGATTGGATATTTGGTTGGGGTGTCAGGATCAAAGTATGAGCAATATGTGAGAGAGTTTATACAGTGACACCAGCAGTATATGACATGGCATCACTATTGTACAGATTATCTTGCATCCATCTACCAGAGGCGAAATCCAAGAAATGATTATGAGCCGGACCGCCGATCATTTTGGCAATAGATTTGATGTTTCATTAGAATTTTGATGATGTATTCTTAATTTCTTATGTACTTTTGGGTTTTGGATATATAGTCTGTATTTATTATTTTCAACCAACTATTCTTATGAGCTGGCTAGTCGTTCACTCGTTCATCAGTTTAGACTTCTTTTATAGTTCAATATTACTTATTAATTATTATCATTTACAGATGGCCTCCCAACCTCCTCCGCATAGAGATTCTGGGTTAAAAGACATAAGGTGGCAGCACGGCTTTCCCTTGGACACAAAGAAACAGAAGTCACAGTGTGCATATTGTGGCAAACAGATCGGAAGTGGAGGTGTTACACGATTGAAACAGCACCTCGTCGGCTGCTTCCCTGATGTAGCAGAGTGTTTGAAGGCTCCGCTTGAAGTCAGAGTATTCATGCGCAATCTATTGAGAAGCGGAGACAAAGGAGTTCAGCTTCGAACCCCTAAGCAACCCAAGAAGGGACGGATCGAGAAGCCCCGAGACTCCCGACATACCAACACTCTATCAACAAGGAGTCGTTCAGATGATGATATCGAGTACCCGCTAGATATTGAGACAGAAGAGGAGAATGCTCAGTTTCGACAGGCGGTCTTAGATTCGAGACACTTTCAGCGGGAGCGAGGTGAGAGAGGATGGATGCCGACACAGTTTGCTCATGATGCCAGTGCAAGCGGTAGTAGAGCTGGTCCGGCAAGGGATGATGATGATGTACCTACATGGACTACGAGTGAAGAAGAAAATACTGATGATGATGTCATTACATGGACAAGTGATGATGAATGATTATTTTTACTTCTTCGTGATGAAAATAATGTATATATATTATTCCAGCTTAGTTATAATTGTTCATGTAAGTTAATCAACATTATCAAATATCATTTTGCGTTGTTTGGACTTTGGATATCATATCTTTAAACCCCCGAGTGAGATGCATCTGTACAGCGTGCATAAAAATCAGCAGCGCCTGCATAGAATACATGATATGTGAAGCTCTACCCCCCGAAACAGGGTAGAAATATTATTTGAGTGTTCCAAAGTGTGTATCTATGCTTGATTTATGACTATCTAGAGTTTGATTAAAAAATTCCTTCGAAAAAGCAATATTTTCACCATTTCTGTAAAAATGCAATATTTCCACACTGTCGAAATATTTCCATGAAATATTTCCATATCCAGAAGGTCAAAATTTCCACCGAAATGGAGATTTCGAACCTTGCATATATATTACTCATTGTGGTCCATTGAACACATGCCTCTCAGGCAAAATTGTGAAGTAGTTGTACAAACTCATCATTATTAGTTTGCAGTGAAATTTTCACAAGAAGATCAAAAAGAAAAACATTGGACCAGTAACTTCACATAAGTAATTAATTATGCATCTTCATATAAGTAATTAAGTATGCATGGATTCATCTCTCTTTTTCTGCTCAACATTTTTATTGGTGAGTTTCTCATAAATGACTCTCGACAATCAATTATATTTTCCCAGAATTAGTTGCCACGGAAATAGATTTGATTGTTTGTTGTTTGGTTCGCACAGAAAATGAGGGGAAAATCAAGAGGCAACTATTTTCTTCACATGAAGGGTTAGGAAAGAACAACTGTCATGTCATATTTAAGGGAAAATGAAGTATTTTTCCCTAACCTCAGGAGTTAATGATCTCCCCTCTCTAAGCCGCCCCGTCCAGAATTGAACTTCCCCCGGCGATGATTTCCTTCCGGATATCTACCAACCAAACAACTCAAAGACCAGAAATCATTTCCACAGAAATGGAGCCATTTCAGCAAACCAAATAGGCCCAGAGTGTTGATCGATGCCCGATTGACAATCGATAGTAAAATTCTCGCCATTCTTTCTTATAGTCGACCCCAACTTGATAGTCTGAAATAGTTAACATGGTATCAGAGCACTGGTTTTTGAGGTTCTGGATTCAAATCTTGTTACGTCTATTCCTCGTAACAAGATTAGTTCTCTCAAAGGGTAGCCATTTAAGCCTTCATAGGATCATGGAACTAACAAGATGCTAAAGCTATCAAAAAAAGGAACTATCATCGAAGTTAAAATCTCAAATAAAAAGGAACAAAAGGGGCCGAGGATCTATACAAAGGTTCAACACCTAAGAGCCACAGATGGACAAGGAGAGATCCAAATTAATCCTGCATCCACCTGAGTAACCCGAGCACTCGTTGCAACCCCTCGAAGACGAAGAGAGAACGCAGCTGCTACTGCTCACCGAGGATTCGATCCTCCTTCGTTTCGGATGCGACGACAGAGATAACAACAGCGCGCAATCATCGACTTCCAACTTCCCCCCCAAATGCCCATCCTCGAACGCTGGGGACATCTGTGCCCGGCAGCCATTCTCGTTGTGCCCCTCGAACGCGTGCTTGAGATGCTGCCCATCTGGTTTGTTGGCCTGTGATCATCAGTACAACATAACAAGGGGTGAGATTGATTGGATTCATCAATGCAGATGAACCACCTTCATCTTCTGCATGATTAATGTTGGGAACTTACTTTTGATAAATTAATTAACCCACACAATAAGATTTCTATTTTAGATTAAAAATATTTAATCCCTTAGACAACCAAATTAATTAACAATTTGAACAAAATCTAAGTATCAGCTCAGTAACACAATAAAGAATGCCATGCTAGAAGTTGGTGTGACATTCAATTCATTAGACAAATGAAGAAATGATAAGGAACATTCTAGAGCCATGAAATATAGAAGATGAACAGTGGTTACTACCTCCATAAATATTGTTATATGTGAAATTACTAAAAAAGCCCAAATATATGAGGAATTAATGCTTTTAAACTAGAATGGCCATGTTCCATGTAAATCTTGCAATATCAACCTAATCAGGGAATTGACAACAGTAAAGTTGGTCAAGAAGTAGACTAGAAGAGGAAAGAAACCAAAACAAACACACAAGACAACCAAGAGAGAGGGAGAGAGAGAGAGAGAGAGAGTTTAAGGTGTGATTCCCCCTTTTGTTGTACCTTGAAAGGGTCAGAGTCTTCCACCAAGTAACCCAGAGCTTTGAGCTGTGAAAGATGGTCATCTGCCAAGAAGCCAGTCTCCTTTATTCCCCTCCCCACAGCCATGGCTTGCATGTAATCATCCAAACTGTACTGGGATGTGACTGTCCCAAGGATTCCTTGGCTGCATTGCAAGGCATTCGGGATGGGTTGTGCCTCCATCCTAGCCCTGCCAATAAAGCAAGCACAAAAGGCAGGAGGAGAGATGAGAAGGGGGAGGGGGGTTAATGTCTCTGTAGTTTCCTCATGTTAATGATAATATCTTGAAAGGGACAAAGCTAGCTGGCTAACCTTTTCAGAGGAGGGTAGTACATGGGCTGGGGCTGGAATTCCTTAATGGTGGGCTTTGCAGAGGAGAGGGAGCCACCACCACCACCACCACCTTGCTCATCAGCACCACCATCATTGTCCTCACATGAGTGTCCTCTACATCCACTGGGTTGCAAATCTGATGTTCAGAGCAAAGTGAGATCGAGTTAGTCTCTCCCCATATGTTCACCCTGAGATTTCTTGAAGTAATGACAGCAGATCTTTCTTGGTACAAGGGGAAAAAAAAAGTTGTGGGCACTTGGAAAGTGTGAATGGGTTTTAGAATTTGAAAAAAAAAAAAAAGTAAATAGGAGGTTAGGGTTTTCAAAGAAATGGGCTATCCATTTGAAAGGTGTGAGCTTGCTGTTCACAGCTCACACTTTCCTTGACAATGTATGGTTAAACAGGAAATATTAAAAGAAATACAGGAAAATTGTGATTTTCTAGAGAGAGAGAGAGAGAGCTAGAAAGAGAGAGAGAATGAGTGGCTACTGGAAATGGTGCAGCTAGAGAAAAGGCTTGGCTTTTTTGTTCTGTACTCCTTTTGGCTAAGCAACAGCCCTTCTTAGAAACGGAGAGGATAACCAAAATGGTGCTGCACCAACCAAATAGGGTGGTAGAAATCAAAAATATTGGTGGAGATAACCCCAAAAAAAAAAAAAAAAAAAAAAAGTGAGAAACCATCCCCATAGTCCATACCTTGCCTGCTGATGTCATTCCTCATGCTCCTATACATCTGATTGGAAGTTTGAAACAGTGAAATCTCTTTAATGGGCAGGAAAGAAGGAAAGAAACCCAGAAATCTGACTGCTAGAGAGAGAGAAAGAGAGAGGAAGAAGGCAAACCTGGAGATGGCTCTTGACATGTGAGATGGTGAGGCCTCTGACGTCCATAAGCTGAAGCAGCAGCTTGGGCGTGGCCTCTGCAAAGCGTAGGAGTTAGTAGCAGGCAAAGGGAAGGGATGGGGAGGGAGCAAAGATGGAGCTCTTTAGAAAGGCACAGCAAAAGGGGAGGGAATGGAAAGAGAAAGCGCATACTTTCCTGGCCTCCAAGCCTCTCTATGGCGTCCACGAAGCAGCGATGGAGCTCGGGTGTCCATCTCAGACGAGGAACCGTGGATCTTATGTACTGCCTCACCGCCCCGTTCCTCCCACAGCTCCCCGTCTCCTCCTTCATTTCTCTCTCTCTCTCTCTCTCTCTCTCTCTCTCTCTCTGTCCCTCCTCAAATGTGCTTTCTTCTCTATTTCAAAATACTATAAAACATTGTAAATACATAGAGAGAGAGAGAGAGAGAGAGAGAGAGAGCATAGAGAGGGAAGAGAGAGAGAGAGAGAGAGCATAGAGAGGGAAGAGAGAGAGAGAGAGAACCAAACCAACCTTTTCGGCGTGCTTTTCTTCTACCTCGCGTCCCCTCGAGTCTCCAAGCAGAAAAGAAACCCAAACAAGTTAGTGATGGAGAATCCCATACGTGTCTTGTCTAAAAGCAACCCAGCACCCTTATAAGACCCATTCCAACAAGACCCATCCCCCCTCCTCCACTGCTCCCAGTAACAGACCCGGTCTCTCTCTCTCTCTCTCTCTCTCTCTCTCTCTCTCTCTGGGTTGGTGTTAAATGTGGTGTTTCTCTCTCACCTTCATGGGTAGTCTAAATATCGTTGAGATTGTCTAGGGTTAAAGCAGCACTGTGAGTGTGAGAGACCACGGATCACGAGGAGGGATTGATGAGGAATGCTATGTTTAATTGCAGAATAAAGAGAGAGTACATGCAAGATATCAGAGAGAGATGAAGATAGAGAGAGAGAGAAGGGACAAATATTTGTCTGCTGGGCTATTGTGATAATCTCGATTTCTTTTCTCCACCAGAAAAAGGAATGAATTCTCATCATCATCACGGGTTCTGATCTTCAGGAAATAATTATCATTATTACACTTACAGGTTTGGGCAGCCCTTTTGACCCATAGCCAGAGAGAGAGACAACAAGCTAGAGAGAGGAAAGAGAGAAGAGAGAGAAAGGAGGTACCCAACCCATGACAAAAAAACGGCCGTAGAATCTCTTGTCGCAGAGATTTTGCTTACTCCTCTGCTGCTCCGCTTCCTCCAACCTACAGCCCCCTCTTTTCTTTCCAATTTGGTGCCTAACGCCGCTAAGCCCATAGGGTCACGTGTAGCGTATCGGCCCCGCTCACTATTTTATGTTGAACCGGTCAGACCCAACCGATCCCTCCCATCTTTCCTTTCTTGTCATCAAGTCAACTACGCGGCCGGGCCCACCACCCGAGAAGAAGGAACAAAGGGAATGGAAACCCTCGCAAGCAAGCTGTACTGTAAGTCTGTAATAACCCCCAAACACCCCCCCCCCCCCTAAGCACCCACCCACCCACCCACTCCTAACCCTAAACCTAACCCTATTCATCCCTGTGTCCACATTCCGAAGCATGGAGTGGTAACCATAGCTTTACCTCCTTAATTACGCCCTACTTGAGAGAACTAGAGAGAGAGAGGGGGATACGTTGGCTTTTCAAATCAACACAGACGGTGCCAACTCCTTGACCCACAGAAGAAAGGATGTGGAGAGAGAGAAAAGATGAAGAGATGAGGTGTGGAGTGTTGGAGGACTCAAAAAAACCAGAGAAACAAAGAATAGGACCACACATTTAACCTACCTCTCTCTCTCTCTACAGTTGCATGGAGAGAGAGAGAGAGAGTCATAGCCCTGGCAGCGGCTGGCTGGTTCTGAAAATTCTTCCTGCTGTGCTGCTTTCTCTCTCTAATGTAGAATGGGGGAGGGACAGACCTAATAAAGCGTGGCAGCATTTGTAAATGGTTTGGACTTTTTGGCGCTTCCTCCGTTGCCTCCTTCAGCTTTACTTGTCTACACAGTAAAAGCAAAAGGAATAGAAACAAGAGAAAGGAATAATTGGGACGTGGGGTCCCCCCAAGCCCAACCACACAATCCCCTTCGCTACCCTACAAGGAGGGGGAGGAATGTTTGTTCACCCAGGGTGGGTGAACGTTACCCTCCGATGTGGACCGCCCGATGCGCCCAGGGTAAACATCACCCTCCAGCTGTTTCTTCCAACTTCATTCCTCCCCTCCCCCCTCAGCAGCCGTTTGTCTTATGGGTAATGGAATGGAGGATTTATGGGAAACGTATGGACGTTGAGCTTTGATGTTGGATCTAACCGAAATATAATAGTTGTTTTTTTTTTTAATTTTAATTTTTGGGTGCTCCACAACCCTTGGAGCAATGGCCCCACTTCAGGTTCGAACTAATTCCTCCGAGTACGCACACCGACTCGCTCGAAAGTTTTCCTGCTCACTCCTAAATAACTGCTAGCTAGATATATACCCTCACATTTTAAAACCCGGGTTGATGAAGATGTAGCTCGACTCTAGAGGTCGTGCGCATGACCCGGCCTCATTCGGATAAGTCGACGTGTCCTTTTCCAGATGGTCGTGTGCACGACTGTCGCGTCGTGCGCACGATCTGGAATCCGACTTTTTTGACTTGCAGTCTTTCATCAGAAAGATGAGACTTTGCTACAAACTATCGTGCGCACGATTGTGTCAGGCAGCACAGGTCAACCAAATCATACACGTTTTGACTTTTCTAGTTGGATTGTTTTGAGTGAAATTTCGGGATCAAGCTTATGTAACATATTTCTTTGATGTATAAAGGGGTTTAGGGTTTTGGAGATTGTATTGCATTGAAGAGGAAACATTGAGAGAGGCTTGAAGAGGCTTGGCGAGGGTTTGGAGAAGAAGAAGGTGCTCTCGACGAAGGGAGTTCATCTCGTTGGAATTGAGCGTTTCTTGTAACTCCGTTTGGTTTTTCGTTCTAATAGATCATCCGATCATTTTTGCATGTGGTTTTTTCCACAAGGGTTTTCATGTAAATCTCTCGACTCTCTCTCTCTCTCTCTGTGTGTGATTGTTTTCTTCTTGCTTTGTTATTTCTCTATTTGTGTTGGATTGCCTGTTCCACATCAACTCGTCGGATAATCATCTTTTGCAATTGATCTTTATTGACCAACATGCTCGGAACGATTCGGTATCGGATTGCTCATCCGTTATTATCTAGTAGGATCCTCAACACGGGTCGAAAGGGGAGGTCCATAGAGGATATATGAAGACAACACTGCCAAGACCCGATCCAAATCCGACTTGCACCACTGCACAGACCAGTACCTAGATGCTCGGAATCAGTGCCCAGGTGCCAGTACACATAACAGGTCCCCCGTTCTGCCAGTATCAGCGCCCGGGCACCAATACTGGTAGTAGTACGATTAACCCAATTTTGGACGATTTTTAGGTGTGTTTAAGCCGTTTGGGTAAGGATTCGTGAGAGAGTTGGCTGGGAGTCGTTGCCGTTTACGCAATCAAGTTACTTAGAGTGCAAATCAAGCAACCAACATTGTTCCTCTAATAATAGAGGGGGGACTCCCATGGTAGAGGGAATCACAAGAAATCGAATTGAAACGTCACAAAGATCATTGAAAATATCTAGAGAGGTATGTTTGAAGGAGGATCAAGACCCCAGAGCAGGGGAGAGTGTGTGCATCGCACCAACCCCCCAAACCCTTTGGTAGTCGATATGAAGGGCGATGGCACGTGCAATGGTGAAGGTGTGTCAACAAGCACCATTGGAGTGGCATTGACAGATACCAATCGAAGGCGTCGACTGGTGTCATTGGTGGAGGTTTCTATGGAGGCCTATCGGGTGCGAACGGGTACTATTGGAGCTGTTGGTGTTGGTGTATTTTTAGCTTGTAAAACTCTGTTTTGATCTTTTAATAAAGGATGAATGTTATCACATAAGGTGCATAGTGGTACATAATATAGTTAAGTGTTCTTTTTTAAGAATAAAGAGTCATGGCTATATGGTAGTCCACCAAGTTGAAGACTAAGTGGATTGGTCCATATAACATAAATAAGTTCACAGTTATGATCATGTTGATCGTCTCATCATGTTAGGCTATTGAGGTGACAGTACATGGGTGTCTTCACCACACACAAAATATATGGTTAAACAGAACTAACAAGGTTCATAGATTGATGAGCAGACACCAGTGCACTAAGTTGTGTTTCTACTTTGGATAAAATAATCTTAAATTTTGAGAAACCATGACTGATGGGCAAACCGGTTGTGTGGTGCTTTGGCACACCAATGTGTGAGGGTTCGGTTACGTGACATAAAACCACGATGTACCAGGTTATCCGGCTGATATCGTATCAGTGTGTCACTCCTGTAACCCATCCACACCCCCAACGGGAGGTGCGTTCTTTGGTCTGACTAGTGTCGTATTAAACTCAAGCTTGGTGGTCATCAATTGGACAGTTGACTGGATCTGGTACTCGGTAGGGTAATCGGAGGTATGACATATACAGTCGACCTGGAAGGAACCAAGTCATATGAGCACTCGAGTCTGACGGTATTCTTCACCACTCGAGTTACGTCAAGGCACCAAGTGGAGGGACAATGAGGTTACCACTACTAAGCGAAGAGTAGGGATATCTGGGAGGACATAGTAAGTCCAGAAGAAATTAATGGAGTGCAGCCTGCGTCACTCTGGGTGGTTACGCAGGTTAACTCAGATTCAAATGATCGATGGTACACTCGGGTAGTGTATCGATCGAGTTTGAGTTGGAAGCCATAAACCCTGGTCCTTAAAATCAACATTATGTATGGTCACTATACCATCTTCTCGAAATATAGAACGCAGTTAAAGAAACCATGAAGTCCAAGTCTACATTCTGTATGTGCATGGTAGATACGTAGTTTCGCGTGCGTGTTAATAGAAAACCCTAGCGTAGCACAGAGGCACATGATGTCATCCCTTAGCATAAGTGGACTCCGCTACATGGGTACGATGTACCGGGACATGTTTCGAGTTTGCTAGTTGAGTTTACTAGGGACACCCTATGTGTTTACTAAGGGCACCCCGATAAATAGTGAAATCACTAGTGTAATCCACTTATGTGTGTCATGCGAGTTCTCGCATACGTAGGACAACCAATTAGTGATATAGGGGCGTTATAGTAAAACCAAACATCATTGTGCACTAGGGGGGGTCGGCTCTATGGGTGTGGGGATATGCATGACTGGCCCCCCTTGTTTATAGGAGTAGAGCTCCTTAATAGGGGGGCCAGCCCTATTGAATAGAGAGCATGGGTTTGACTTGGGGTTTCCACCCCTAAAAGCTAGGGAAACAAGGGAGAGAAGCAAGGGGACGGCCCTAACAAGTTGCCTACGCAACCTAGAGGGTCGACCTTATCAAAAAGAGCAAGGGGAGAGGGGTGGCCATCCCAATTGAAGTCAAACATGACCCCCCCCCCCCTCTCCCTCCTCTCAATTTCTCTTCTCTCTCTCTCTCTCTCATCTCCCTCGCTTACGACTTTGTCACGCCCCAGAAATCTGGAACCGATCCCTGGGGTGTGAAAAGAGGAAAACAAAATGGTTTAGTGTTTGGTCGTTTATCTATACCAATTAGGGTTTCTCACTGGGCTGTGACTCTCTCAAAATTTAAGAAGAAGAAGGGAGAAACAAGGAATATTTTAAAACTTAATTTTTATGAAAATATTTTTATTTTAAAAGAAAACAGAGATAAATTTTTTTGGCAGAAAGATGATCAAGCTCGACCTTTAACTGGGTTATCCTCTCAGCATGTGTGGCCTGTCGGCGCCATCACATGCTGACAGGAATCCCTCTAAGGGAGCACGAGGCTCAAGCCTCCGACGGCGAGCTAGGAATCTCACCCTCTCCCTGACACTCGGCATACTGGTCTAGGGGTCCTATCTACAGGGCTAGTCAATTAGGTCATTTAGATACTTATATTTTCACTGTGAACTACCCTAGGCTTGTGGCCTTAAGGAGAGGCCTACCCAAAATACCTCCAGCTGTATCAATTCTTCTAACAATCAACTAATCTTAAACTAACTGATCCTTATACAATATCCACTCATTACATTACCACAAAACTACATACCAAAATAAAATACTACTGAACTCTAAAACTGCCTCCGGCCTCCCACTGCTACTCTCGAACCTCTGGACCTGCAGGAGAGTCTACTCGTGGGAAAGAGTAGCCCCCAATGGGAATTGGGAGATTAGCCAAATTAATGGCTAGTGACATCCTATAGTCTTTAATAATATGAGACGACATATTTAATTGAATTAAATTACAGAAGCAGTTCAAAGTTTACAGAAGGTTAACCTAAGCCTATCAATAATCTATGTTCGCATGCAATTCCTACTGTCACTAGGTTATCTACCATACAGTCCGTTAAATATATACTACATGTAGTGCTTAATTATGAATTCCAATATAAATCATATCTCCTAAAGTGAGCACCGAATAATTTGTTTATCCTGTCCTCGGTCGGGCATTACTACCGGGCCTTCTATATCGATGTAGAGGGTCAATTCTCCCGCCGTGCATCCACCATGCACAAATCATCCAGATAATTATAAGATATTTTCCATCTTTCACGGTGGAGCTCTACCGCTCCACTTGCGTTACTTTGGGGCTTCAATCACCCCGGGACAGAGTTGCTAGGCCAATCCCTACTAAAGGGCTACTCCTATTGGCTTTACCACAACCCTTGCCCGTGACCCCCTAGCCTACTGGTCTTCGGCTGTGCGTGCAGGGTGGTTCACGTCCCTTGCACGCACGAGGTCCAAATCTTTCCACATGATAGATTATTATAATAATAAAATAGCTTTGACGTTTTACCCCGGGATTCGCACCGCACTCACAACCCATGCATTACGATAAGCCTAAATTACTCTCACCCGTATTCCCGTGTACCCAGGTCTTCACACTCCACTTAGGAGGGTGGAACCCGATAATTATTATTTAATTATTAATTAGCAAAACTTAAGGGAATTCCTACTTACGGTGTCCAAGCAATCAGCATAAAGATTTATTATTTAATTACTAATATTCTTAAGCATGCGTCGCCGGACTCGCGACTCCGCATGCAAGGCGGGGTCCATTCGACCACATGCGGTGATGTCCGGCGGGACCCGCATGCATCGTTATGGATACCTACCTTTAATCATTCTCATTTCCCACTATTAAAGACCATGCAAAGAAAGTAGATGTCACCTGGTTGTCGAACACGAGCTTCTGCGATGCGACCTCCGCTCCGTCTCCGTCTGGGTCACACAGCTCCGAACTGTCAAACACACACACCGGCCTAAGGTCATTGCTTGCTACCAAGAAATACGGGTTTAGGCCCGAGTTAGTCGAGCCGAGAATTTATGTGTCATCGGACGCCGGTCTACTGGCACGCAAAACGATGCCCCAATGGCACCATCTCAAATAGTCGACGTTGTCGAAGCCAATGGTCGTACTAGGGTCTACTTGCACTAATCCGACTAAACGGTTGGACCCACGTCGAGAATTGGTGAAATCGGCAAAGCCGATCATGGTCAGGCTTGATCTATCGAAAGAGGGGTTTACGCGGGAATCGTACTGGTGGATCTCCTAGTGCACCATTGCCGCCAAGAGGGTTTGTCTCAAGTGTGACCGGATTATCCCCGCATAATAGCACCCTAACACATCTTCAAATTTCTAATATGCGCACACTAACATCGTATAAGCTACTGGTTTGGCAGGTCGACTCTAGGTCAAAAGTACATGGTCCGGGATAGTCTGGGATCATCTCGATAAGGTTCAGAAGTGTCGATGGCCATGATTTATGCATCGCACGTGTGTCTCAATCAGAGTCTAACAAGTTGCAAACAAATATGCATTGCCTCTAGGAATTAAAAAGGAATTAAGAATGACTTGCCTTGTGGTTGTGTTGCACAGGCTGTTGTGCCATAGGAATGGAAAATGGTGCGGTTGCTATGATTCCAACTAATGGCTTTGCCCGGTCGAGCTCCGGGGTCAGCTATGATTAATGCTTGGAAGGTCAGGAAGGATCCGATCAACACAACATGGTCGTGGTTGCGATTAACATAAATGGGGAAAGTTCAAGGGTTGCGAAGCCCAAATCGGCTAAGCCTATCATGGTTGGGTTGTGCTCGGTCAAGGTGGTCGGAGGCCACCTACTGCCTGGCCGCCACCAACCAATCCATCGACAGCCATCGCAGAAAGGTGAGGGAAAAGAGAGAGAAAAAGAAGAAAAAAGGGGGCCTGTGCTTGTCGGGCTTCGCCGGCTGCACAGTCGCCGGCAATATGCCGGTGGCCATGGCTGCGACCAAGCAAAAAGGCAAGACGGGGGCGGTGGCTGGTTGGGTCCATAGCACCAAGAAAAAGAAACACAGTGGGAGGAGGGGGAAGGCGGACCTGGTCAGTGGGGGGGGTCGGCTCCGGCTGCGGCTCCTTCTCCGGCCAGCTGCCTCCTCTCCGGCCACCATCACGTGCAGCCACAGAGAGATTAAATCAGGGAGAGAGAGATAGAGAGTAGAGAGAGATCGGAGATGATAGAGGAAGAGATCGGAGAGGGTAAGGGGTCGAGTCCGGGTTTTAAAAAGGGGGAAAGGGGATGGCCGGTAGGGTAGGGGGCGGCACTGACGAAAATCGGAGCGGGATCCGGGGCGGCGGCCGGCGGGATTCGGGGCGGAATCCGGGGCGGCGGCCGGCGAGATTCGCGGCGGGATTCGCGGGCATCGGGAGGCGAATGGGTTAGGGTCGGGTCGGATTGGGTTGGGTGGGGGGATGGAGAGAGAGATCCGAGAGAGGAGAGAGTGATCGTGTGAAGGGGAGGAGAGAGAGAGATTGATTGCCTGAGAGAGAGGGAGAGAAAGAGAGAGAGGGACAGGGGCTTTGGGGTCGGGTTCGGGTATGGGTGAGGAGTTAGGGGGTGGGTTTGGGTTTGAGAGAGAAAGAGAGAGGGAGAGAGGTGTATGGGGTTGGGGTTGGGTACGGGTTCGCGTTAGGAGTTAGGATGGGGATGGGTTTTGGGTTTTAATTTAATTTAATTTTTTTTGTTTAGTTATGTCTCTTTTTTTTTTTTTTTTTTAAACTGGTCGAGCCCGACTCGCGCCGAGCCCGACTCGCCCTTGACTCGAGTCTCGCGGAGACGAGCCAGTGCGCGAACCTCGACGGTTCCGACAGACTAGCCACAATATTTAATTTATTATTAAAATTACTAAAAATAACCTTCGTGTTACGCCTCGATATACGTGCTCCCAAGCTCGTGCCTCCAAGGTAGCCTCACGACTCGTACCCGGGACCTACTGCCTGGTCCCGCTCGAGTA
Organism: Chamaelirium japonicum; assembly: GCA_947650365.1. Taxonomy (NCBI): domain Eukaryota; kingdom Viridiplantae; phylum Streptophyta; class Magnoliopsida; order Liliales; family Melanthiaceae; genus Chamaelirium; species Chamaelirium japonicum. The sequence goes on along the minus strand of OX393550.1, from coordinate 25,190,383 downwards.
CAACAAACAGCATTACAGCCAATGAAAACTATAACGTTAAAATAATATTTAAATCAAATCGGGCTGCCCGGAGCGAAAACACACTGGGGCACCGGTCATTACATCCTACCCACCTTAATAGAATTTTCGTCCCGAAAATTTAATTACTAAACTGATGTTATAATCCCACCTACATATACTACAAAAGTAACGAAGACGAATTCATAATTGCCACTTTATCCTTTCTAATACTGCCCTCGAGGAGTTCAATCAATACACCAATCATACCCAAAAGGAAAGTCCCTGCCACTGGTTAGACTACTACCCGAACTTATACAATCGAGTCACATAATTATTAGGATAGGATTAGAACATTAGGCGCTCGTGGAGCTCACACAAGGCATAATGTCCAATCATGGTCCTAACTATTATGGACTAATAAAATTTTCGTGACTTCTGATTATTCCCTTTTCTGGATAAGGAGCGTCCCCCTTATTCAAAAGTGAGGTAGCAATCCGATTCACGAAACAAGATCACGAGACATTAGCAGCTAACGATACTAACATGGAAACGTATTTCCTACAAATAAACATATACCTATACACCTATAGAATTGAATTGAAGACAACTAGATGACTCGAACTAGTACCCCTAGACTTAAATCCTATAAGATTCCTCTCCGAAGCAAACACGTCTATACCTATACCACCACTACTAGCCCATTAACTTACGAAGAAAACACAACTAAGATACAAATTGGACATCCCGATATACATACTGACTAACCGATACGATGTTGAATCCAAGATAACAGAATTACGCCACATACTAACAAGAGTAAGGGGAAAATAACGATGAATTGAAAATATTGATACTCGTTGAAACAAATCAACACCAGTATACCCAACTATGCTATTGGGGTACGACTTGGAAACCTTCTAAAGGGTACACTATGGTACCCGAACCAGGTAAGGAGTAAACTCACTACCTGAGTAAAAAAATAGAAAGAAACCGAAAACTAAGATACGACATAACACACACTATACAACTAGGTGACTAGTCCCAAACTAAAGCAACTCTGATTAAATTGAAGAAATCACATACTAGAAGCCTAATGGCCAACTATCGCAAAGTATTAAATCCTTACCCTAAATGAAACGAGTTAGTTAGACAGAGACCTGAGAAATATGAAAAGAGTGAGAATAAGAGGACCGAGACCATTGGAAACAACTTGAAGCAAATCCAGACAAAACTAGCTAGACCCAAGTAAGACGACTTAGCGTGACAAGGACCACGAAGAAACTATCATAATTCCGAACCACTAAGTACCAATGAAAATTTGGTCAGGAGAACTACGACGATAAAAGTTATTAGATCCGGTAAGCAACTAAACAAACCAGGGTGAAACAACTAAAAAAAGAATATTCTTCCTAATCGATAAAGTGTTTCCAAATTCCATATATATAAAAAATGTCCTTGACATAGGCTCTAATCATTTATCCAGTAGTCAACTATCTCAGTTCCAACTTGACATCACTGCTATCTGGCCAGTGCACGCTTTACCGCGAGTTCCAACAGGAACTGCGTAACTAGCTGCCAAAGTTCCGATTGGGAACAGTGCAAGCTCTGCCAGCTGCCAAAGTTTCCGAAGAAACAGTGCACGCTCTGCCGCAAGTTCCAACAGGAACTGCGTAACTAGCTGCCAAAGTTCCGATTGGGAACAGTGCAAGCTCTGCCAGCTGCCAAAGTTTCCGAAGAAACAGTGCACGCTCTGCCGCAAGTTCCAACAGGAACTGCGTAACTAGCTGCCAAAGTTCCGATTGGGAACAGTGCAAACTCTGCCGCAAATTCCAACAGGAACTGCGAAACCAACCGCCAAAGCCTCCGAAGAGTCAGTGCGTATGTATCCGCCAAATCCTCCGAAGAGAAAGTGCGTAGCCGCCAAAGCCTCCGAAGAGTCAGTGCGTATGTATCCGCCAAATCCTCCGAAGAGAAAGTGCGTAGCCGCCAAAGCCTCCGAAGAGTCAGTGCGTATATATCCGCCAAATCCTCCGAAGAGAAAGTGCGTAGCCGCCAAAGCCTCCAAAGAGTCAGTGCGTATGTATCCGCCAAATCCTTCGAAGAGAAAGTGCGTAGCCGCCAAAGCCTCCGAAGAGTCAGTGCGTATGTATCCGCCAAATCCTCCGAAGAGAAAGTGCGTAGCTGCCAAAGCCTCCGAAGAGTCAGTGCGTATGTATCCGCCAAATCCTCCGAAGAGAAAGTGCGTAGCCGCCAAAGCCTCCGAAGAGTCAGTGCGTATGTATTCGCCAAATCCTCCGAAGAGAAAGTGCGTAGCCGCCAAAGCCTCCGAAGAGTCAGTGCGTATGTATCCGCCAAATCCTCCAAAGAGAAAGTGCGTAGCCGCCAAAGCCTCCGAAGAGTCAGTGCGTATGTATCCGCCAAATCCTCCAAAGAGAAAATGCGTAGCCGCCAAAGCCTCCGAAGAGTCAGTGCGTAGCCTTACAATGTCCTCTACCGGACAGTCATAATCCACCGCCAAAGTTCCCGAGGAACAGTGCGTACCCTGCCGCGAGGGTCTCTATCAAGGCATTCCGATATCTACTAAGCACATGAACTCAAACCACTACCTGGGATTTCCATCTCCTGGTATACTCTTTGAAACCACTATCCCCTGGGTCATCATCACTACTCATAGGATTTATTTTAAAATGACATATAAGCTTTATACCAGCCCATGACACACCAGAGAAAATTATTAAGAAGATTATACCTAGAACTAAATAATGGATGATCCTAAAAATACCGACTAGGCCTCTAATACTAATGGTCGATGTAGAATCAAGGAGTCCTAAGATACCGGCTAGGTCTCTAGTGCTAAGGGTCAACGAAGATTAAGGAGTCACAAAATACCGGCTAGGTTTCTAATACTAAAGTTTAGCAGAAAATAATAGCTAACAAAAAGAGGACCTCACAACCATGCCGATGTACATCTTTCCAAACATATTCGATCATACATTCATCTTCCAAAATCAAATAACCATATTACTAATTAAAATTCAATATCCAGTTCTTAGTCAACTCGCCACCAGGCCCACATCTAGCAAATCCAAATAAACATTAGACTCCAAATAAAAACTCCGTGATTGACTCAAACACTATCCTTGGTTAAGATGTTCTAGGCGATTACTACCTGAGTCATCACGATTACTAGCTCTGTACCTAAACACTAAGGTCCGGAGGTAAACATATCCCTATCAATCCCTATCAAGTCTTGATCAATCAAATACTCAAGTATGGACAATTTCTTAACTCCCAATCAATTCCTCTAACCTATCCAATTCTCCAACTACAATAAACCCTAGACTCTCATTCTTAGATACGCACACTAAGCTACCACTGACTATTCTAAGAAATACTACCAAATCAATTTCCCGACGATCTCTAGAATCACCCTAGCACTAGTACAGCTTAAACCACACATCCTAATGAAACCCCTAGGAACTTATCCCTAAGCTCTGATACCAGCTGTCACGCCCCAGAAATCTGGAACCGATCCCTGGGGTGTGAAAAGAGGAAAACAAAATGGTTTAGTGTTTGGTCGTTTATCTATACCAATTAGGGTTTCTCACTGGGCTGTGACTCTCTCAAAATTTAAGAAGAAGAAGGGAGAAACAAGGAATATTTTAAAACTTAATTTTTATGAAAATATTTTTATTTTAAAAGAAAACAGAGATAAATTTTTTTGGCAGAAAGATGATCAAGCTCGACCTTTAACTGGGTTATCCTCTCAGCATGTGTGGCCTGTCGGCGCCATCACATGCTGACAGGAATCCCTCTAAGGGAGCACGAGGCTCAAGCCTCCGACGGCGAGCTAGGAATCTCACCCTCTCCCTGACACTCGGCATACTGGTCTAGGGGTCCTATCTACAGGGCTAGTCAATTAGGTCATTTAGATACTTATATTTTCACTGTGAACTACCCTAGGCTTGTGGCCTTAAGGAGAGGCCTACCCAAAATACCTCCAGCTGTATCAATTCTTCTAACAATCAACTAATCTTAAACTAACTGATCCTTATACAATATCCACTCATTACATTACCACAAAACTACATACCAAAATAAAATACTACTGAACTCTAAAACTGCCTCCGGCCTCCCACTGCTACTCTCGAACCTCTGGACCTGCAGGAGAGTCTACTCGTGGGAAAGAGTAGCCCCCAATGGGAATTGGGAGATTAGCCAAATTAATGGCTAGTGACATCCTATAGTCTTTAATAATATGAGACGACATATTTAATTGAATTAAATTACAGAAGCAGTTCAAAGTTTACAGAAGGTTAACCTAAGCCTATCAATAATCTATGTTCGCATGCAATTCCTACTGTCACTAGGTTATCTACCATACAGTCCGTTAAATATATACTACATGTAGTGCTTAATTATGAATTCCAATATAAATCATATCTCCTAAAGTGAGCACCGAATAATTTGTTTATCCTGTCCTCGGTCGGGCATTACTACCGGGCCTTCTATATCGATGTAGATGGTCAATTCTCCCGCCGTGCATCCACCATGCACAAATCATCCAGATAATTATAAGATATTTTCCATCTTTCACGGTGGAGCTCTACCGCTCCACTTGCGTTACTTTGGGGCTTCAATCACCCCGGGACAGAGTTGCTAGGCCAATCCCTACTAAAGGGCTACTCCTATTGGCTTTACCACAACCCTTGCCCGTGACCCCCTAGCCTACTGGTCTTCGGCTGTGCGTGCAGGGTGGTTCACGTCCCTTGCACGCACGAGGTCCAAATCTTTCCACATGATAGATTATTATAATAATAAAATAGCTTTGACGTTTTACCCCGGGATTCGCACCGCACTCACAACCCATGCATTACGATAAGCCTAAATTACTCTCACCCGTATTCCCGTGTACCCAGGTCTTCACACTCCACTTAGGAGGGTGGAACCCGATAATTATTATTTAATTATTAATTAGCAAAACTTAAGGGAATTCCTACTTACGGTGTCCAAGCAATCAGCATAAAGATTTATTATTTAATTACTAATATTCTTAAGCATGCGTCGCCGGACTCGCGACTCCGCATGCAAGGCGGGGTCCATTCGACCACATGCGGTGATGTCCGGCGGGACCCGCATGCATCGTTATGGATACCTACCTTTAATCATTCTCATTTCCCACTATTAAAGACCATGCAAAGAAAGTAGATGTCACCTGGTTGTCGAACACGAGCTTCTGCGATGCGACCTCCGCTCCGTCTCCGTCTGGGTCACACAGCTCCGAACTGTCAAACACACACACCGGCCTAAGGTCATTGCTTGCTACCAAGAAATACGGGTTTAGGCCCGAGTTAGTCGAGCCGAGAATTTATGTGTCATCGGACGCCGGTCTACTGGCACGCAAAACGATGCCCCAATGGCACCATCTCAAATAGTCGACGTTGTCGAAGCCAATGGTCGTACTAGGGTCTACTTGCACTAATCCGACTAAACGGTTGGACCCACGTCGAGAATTGGTGAAATCGGCAAAGCCGATCATGGTCAGGCTTGATCTATCGAAAGAGGGGTTTACGCGGGAATCGTACTGGTGGATCTCCTAGTGCACCATTGCCGCCAAGAGGGTTTGTCTCAAGTGTGACCGGATTATCCCCGCATAATAGCACCCTAACACATCTTCAAATTTCTAATATGCGCACACTAACATCGTATAAGCTACTGGTTTGCCAGGTCGACTCTAGGTCAAAAGTACATAGTCCGGGATAGTCTGGGATCATCTCGATAAGGTTCAGAAGTGTCGATGGCCATGATTTATGCATCGCACGTGTGTCTCGATCAGAGTCTAACAAGTTGCAAACAAATATGCATTGCCTCTAGGAATTAAAAAGGAATTAAGAATGACTTGCCTTGTGGTTGTGTTGCACAGGCTGTTGTGCCATAGGAATGGAAAATGGTGCGGTTGCTATGATTCCAACTAATGGCTTTGCCCGGTCGAGCTCCGGGGTCAGCTATGATTAATGCTTGGAAGGTCAGGAAGGATCCGATCAACACAACATGGTCGTGGTTGCGATTAACATAAATGGGGAAAGTTCAAGGGTTGCGAAGCCCAAATCGGCTAAGCCTATCATGGTTGGGTTGTGCTCGGTCAAGGTGGTCGGAGGCCACCTACTGCCTGGCCGCCACCAACCAATCCATCGACAGCCATCGCAGAAAGGTGAGGGAAAAGAGAGAGAAAAAGAAGAAAAAAGGGGGCCTGTGCTTGTCGGGCTTCGCCGGCTGCACAGTCGCCGGCAATATGCCGGTGGCCATGGCTGCGACCAAGCAAAAAGGCAAGACGGGGGCGGTGGCTGGTTGGGTCCATAGCACCAAGAAAAAGAAACACAGTGGGAGGAGGGGGAAGGCGGACCTGGTCAGTGGGGGGGGTCGGCTCCGGCTGCGGCTCCTTCTCCGGCCAGCTGCCTCCTCTCCGGCCACCATCACGTGCAGCCACAGAGAGATTAAATCAGGGAGAGAGAGATAGAGAGTAGAGAGAGATCGGAGATGATAGAGGAAGAGATCGGAGAGGGTAAGGGGTCGAGTCCGGGTTTTAAAAAGGGGGAAAGGGGATGGCCGGTAGGGTAGGGGGCGGCACTGACGAAAATCGGAGCGGGATCCGGGGCGGCGGCCGGCGGGATTCGGGGCGGAATCCGGGGCGGCGGCCGGCGAGATTCGCGGCGGGATTCGCGGGCATCGGGAGGCGAATGGGTTAGGGTCGGGTCGGATTGGGTTGGGTGGGGGGATGGAGAGAGAGATCCGAGAGAGGAGAGAGTGATCGTGTGAAGGGGAGGAGAGAGAGAGATTGATTGCCTGAGAGAGAGGGAGAGAAAGAGAGAGAGGGACAGGGGCTTTGGGGTCGGGTTCGGGTATGGGTGAGGAGTTAGGGGGTGGGTTTGGGTTTGAGAGAGAAAGAGAGAGGGAGAGAGGTGTATGGGGTTGGGGTTGGGTACGGGTTCGCGTTAGGAGTTAGGATGGGGATGGGTTTTGGGTTTTAATTTAATTTAATTTTTTTTGTTTAGTTATGTCTCTTTTTTTTTTTTTTTTTAAACTGGTCGAGCCCGACTCGCGCCGAGCCCGACTCGCCCTTGACTCGAGTCTCGCGGAGACGAGCCAGTGCGCGAACCTCGACGGTTCCGACAGACTAGCCACAATATTTAATTTATTATTAAAATTACTAAAAATAACCTTCGTGTTACGCCTCGATATACGTGCTCCCAAGCTCGTGCCTCCAAGGTAGCCTCACGACTCGTACCCGGGACCTACTGCCTGGTCCCGCTCGAGTACAACAAACAGCATTACAGCCAATGAAAACTATAACGTTAAAATAATATTTAAATCAAATCGGGCTGCCCGGAGCGAAAACACACTGGGGCACCGGTCATTACAGACTTTGTCTTCCTCCCGTGGTGTCTTCATAGACGAGTAGGGCTAACGTAAGGGGGCACTCAGAGGCCATTCGTTAGCGTGTTGTGCATCGTGTAAACAATAAAGGCATTGTCTCCCGCGTATCATTGGCTTCTTCGCGGACTATTTTCCGTCTCCATCAACAAAGAATACAATTCTCCGCAATTAAAAGATTGGCATGAAAGTATGTAATATTCTAACTTATTGATCTAGCATAGAATCGAATTGTATGCATGCTAATTATTCGGATTGCTAGATTGTCGTTAGGGTGTTCGATTCACATGCACACACATATACGAATATGTAGATAGTTTCAATGAAATTTTTAATCGTATAACGCGCACCACGCATGCATGTACGATCTTTAGACCGACAAATCGCTTCCATTGCTAGCCTCTATCAAAGGATTTTTTCCAACATGAGCAACATCGATGGATGCCGATCGGAGGCGCCGACAGGCGCCATTGGTGGAGGCTTCAACAAAGGCCTATTAGGTGCCAAAGGGAACCATTGTTGGAGCCTTCAACGGAGAGCTATTGGAGGCGCCAACAAGCGCCCTTGGTGGAGGCTTCGACAGAGGCCTAAAGGGTGCCAGCGGAAACCACTGTTGGAGGCTTCAACAGAGGCCTATTGGAGGCGCCATGGGGCACCATCGTTGGAGGCATTGACGGATATCGGTTGAAGGCGCTGATGTGTTACTGGTGAACTTCTACGAAGGCCTATCGGGTGTCGTCAACGGACACTATTCTTGGAGTCATCTTCAGATGCCTATCGAAGGCATCGACGGATGCCGCGACACACCATTGGAGGAAACCGGTTTCTATGGAGGCCTATCCGGTGTTGATAGGCACCATTGGAACGGCATCGATGGATGTCGATCGGAGGTACCAGCAGACGCCATTGATGGAGGGTTCTACAAAGGCCTATCGAGTGCCGGTATACACTATTGTTTGAGTCTTCAACGGAGGCCTATTGTAAGCACTGGCATGAACCCTTGGTGGAGGCTTCGACGAAGGCCTATCGGGTGCCGGCGAGCACAATTATTAGAGGCTTGGACAAAGGCCTATTGTAGGCGCCAGTGGGTGCCATTGTTGGAGACATCGATGGATGTCGATTGAAGGCGCCAATGGGCGCCATTTGGCTTCGAAGCTATTAGATGTCGATGGTCACCATTGTTGGAGGCATCAACGAAATGCCGATCAGAGGCGCTGACATGTGTCATTGGTGGAGGCTTCTATTGGAAGTGCCAGTGGACACCATTAGTGGAGGCATCAATTAATTCCTATCGGGTGTCGGCGGGCACCATTGGTGGAGGCTTCAACGAAGGCCTATTGGAGGCGTCGGCAGGTTCCCTTGGTGGAGGTTTCAACGGACGCCTATCAGTTGTCGGCGGGGACCATTGTTGGAGGGTTTGATCACGGCCTATTAAAGGAGTCGGCGAGCGCCATTGATGGAGGTGTCAACGAATGCCTATCGGGTGCCAGTGGGCACCATTGGAGCATCATCAACAAATGCCGATTTGGGTCATCGATTGGTTACCTTTCAAGATGCCTACGAGCGATCTGATGAGGTCGCAGATAAGTGACTTGTGGAGTGCCGACGGACACCAACTTTTGAGTTATCGGTGGATGATCACAACCTTGCAGTCGTCGAGGAATGACATTTGTTTGGCTGTCGACGGACAGCGCTTTGGATGTCGACGGGCATCACCTTTGGTTGTGACAACAATCGCTTTGGTGCCTATCTAGCAACATTTATTTAGAGGACCGAGCGTAGATATATACGTTGTCCCAATTTAATGAGTTGTATCCGTAAGATTCAACTACGTTAAAAAAAAAAAAAAATTAAGTGTTCAACACAAACACTTTGGCTATTATGGTTTATATTTTGCGTCTGGTTTGTACATGTGACGCACTCGTGGACAAAAGCATCTCACATTTGTATGAAGTGTCGTGTCACTCTAAAATAACTCTCCACTTAGATAGACGAAGAGATCTCACATTCTTGATGGAGCTTCTTTAAATGTAAAAGGACTTTGAAATTATCCAAAGAATCATATAGGAGTTGAGAACTTAAGAGTTAAGATTAGGGGTGCAATCTGGGTTGGGTAAAACTGAGAACCAACCCAATCCGACCTAAATGGGTCAGGTTGATTCGGGTATTTTTATTTTTATTTTTTTGGCAGGAACTACGGGGGTTCTATTCATGGCGTCCCAATCCAAAAGTCAGGAACCTGATTACAATTATTTATCGAGTCCATTTCAGATTGAACAAGAGGGGCGATACATGAAGGGGTAGTGAAAGACGAAAATGACTATTTTTATTAAACATGTTAGTTCGGTTCTAAGTTTTGTGGACCCGACTAAATATGGGTTGGTTCTGGGTTGGGGCTCGGGTAGACTCGACCCAATTACCCAACCCGATAACCGAACTCATATATGTTTGGCCACATATATGTGACGGGATGGAATTTTGGGCTACATCACACTAGCATCCGATTAAACATTAGTTGTTTGTTAATGTTAAACCAACTACCAAGATAACTTAATGGGTGGTTAAAGCATGAAATCCAACATGGACCTCTGGCTTGCTAGTAAATAGCCGATGAATATTGTTTTTTTAGACCAATTACCAACCCGAGAACTAACCTGAACCAACCCGACCTTAGTATGGGTTGGGTTGGTTAGGATTTATGCCCAAGTCGGATAGGTTCGGGTTTCAATATGGTAGAACCGAACTAGTTCGATTTAGTTTCGGATTGGCTGAAAATCTAAACCAACCCAACCCGAGTTGCACCCTACTTAAAGTTAAGATATGTCTCAAGAAGTGCCACTCTATTTTTTCTTTTTTTTTTTTTCTTTTTTTGGGAGGAAAACTACTGTACGTCTGTATGTGTGGAACTCGAGGCATCAAAACCAATTATTCCAAAATGCTTTTTTTTCAAAAAAAAGAAGAAAGAATGCTATGTTTTTTCATTTATATGAGTAATTATATTACCTATCACGTGACATGACACCATTCGCTTTCATCAGTCAACGAGTGTACATCTCAACTGCTCTTCTATTTCACTCTTTCTATTATTATTTTTTAAAAATATATTTTAATATTTTTTTATCGACGTTGCAACACGAGAGGAATTTTCAGTAGTGATTGTTACAAGAGGTTTTTACCGAAATGGCCACCAACTCTCAACTATTGTTGAGAATGGACCCCGTCAAAAAATTTGCACGAAAATGGCCACCGGCACGTGGGAAACAGGTCGCACGGTGACACTAAGCAGGTAAAAAGACATATTGACCCTTACCACTGTAAAAACCTATCGCGGCTGGGTAACTTGGTTTCTTACGAGTTTTGAGAGAAAATCGAGCCTTTCGTCTTGTTTTCGTCACGAACAACCTTCGTCGAGGCTGCGTCCGACAACCTCCAACTCAACCGGCTGCGTCGTCGTGGCTGGGTAACTTGGTTTCGCCGAGGCTGCGTCGTCGAGGGTTCGTCGTCGAGGGTTTGTCACGATCAACCGTCGTCGAGGGTTCGTCGGACCGGCGTCAACGTCAACAGTCGCTGAGGCTTCGTCGTTGAGGCTTCGTCGCTGAGGCTTCGTCGTTCAGGCTTCGTCGGATTTGCCAAGGTATGCTCTATAGACCCAAATCCTTAGCCCTATTTTTTCTAATCTAGTTTTCGTCGCAAACAAAATCACAGTCTTAAACTGTGAGACGAAAATCAGACGAAATAACAACTTTCGTCTAGTTTTCGTCGCCGTAAATCACAGTCAGTTCTGGCAGACTGGCTATTGCCTGTGTGACGAAAACCGGACGAAATAACAAATTTCGTCTAGTTTTCGTCGCCGATAAATCACAGTCAGTTCTGGCCGAGACTGGCTATGGCCTGTGTGACGAAAATCGGACGAAATAACAAATTTCGTCTAGTTTTCGTCGCCGAAAAATCACAGTCAGTTCTGGCAGAGACTGGCTGTGGCCTGTGTGACGAAAATCGGACGAAATAACAAATTTCGTCTAGTTTTCGTCGCCGATAAATCACAGTCATTTTTGGCAGAGACTGGCTATGGTCTGTTTGACGAAAATCGGACGAAATAACAAATTTCGTCTAGTTTTCGTCGCCGATAAATCACAGTCAGTTCCGGCAGAGACTGGCTATGGTCTGTTTGACGAAAATCGGACGAAATAACAAATTTCGTCTAGTTTTCGTCGCCGATAAATCACAGTCAGTTCTGGCAGAGACTGGCTATGGTCTGTTTGACGAAAATCGGACGAAATAACAAATTTCGTCTAGTTTTCGTCGCCGATAAATCACAGTCAGTTCTGGCAGAGACTGGCTATGGTCTGTTTGACGAAAATCGGACGAAATAACAAATTTCGTCTAGTTTTCGTCGCCGATAAATCACAGTCAGTTCTGGCCGAGACTTGCTATGGCCTGTGTGGCGAAAATCGGACGAAATAACAAATTTCATCTAGTTTTCATCGCCGAAAAATCACAGTCAGTTCTGGCAGTTCTGCCCGAGACTTGCATTGAGCTGTGTGACGAAAGTTGGACGAAAATTAGACGAAATTACAAATTTCGGCTATGTTTCGTTGCCGAAAATTCACAATCAGTTGATAAATTCTTTACCTGTATCCATGGACTAATGGAAGGATATTTTGTTCAATCTAGAAACTGAGAGATCAATTCTCTTCAAACAAAGCTTACAGTATTTTCGTATTTGGAGAATAACTAATAGTAGTTTCGTCATATATATATTTTGTTTACAGATGGTGAAGAGAAGCCGTGGTCGTGGGCGTTCTCGTGGACTTGGTGATAGGGACAATCCTTCTGCTTCTATAATTACACAACCTATTGAAGTACAGAAAAAGAAAAGAAAGATAGAAGAGGGAGAGAATGTTGAAAAGAAAGTGGCCACGGACCTAAGTGAAAGATTAAGGTATTTTGGTAAAGCTTCTGCAAGGAACAGCATTAAATACCTTAATGAAATTGAGGAGCACTTCAAGGCAATGGATACAAAAAACAATTCTACAGATATGATGGAGAGGATGAAAAGGAGTTGTTTTGGTTTCTTATTTGATTGGAGACGCGGAGCACGAGCTATGATTTCCCCAAGTGTCATTCATTATTTGTGGCAAAGACACTTAGGTGGTCTCAAGTTTGATTTGGATGGCCAGACTATTTCCTTCTCTCCGTTGGAGTTTTCTTTAGTTTCTGGACTCCGGTTTTGTCTTGGGCCTCCTCCTCCGATGCTAGAGATAGGGTCAGACAACTTGAGAAGCAGATACTTTCCACGCGGGGCTACTCAGGCCTCCTTAATGGCTTCAATCATAGCAACTGCAGTTCCAGATGATGCAATTAAACTTTCTTTGGTACTTCTTTTGGAAAGTGTCATTCTTGGGAGCAACAAGAATGTCAACGTACCGGAAAGATATTTGAGATTGGTGGATGATCTGGACGGTTTCAATAGCTACCCTTGGGGTAACCTCTGTTATAGCAATATTATATCTGGGCTTGAAGGTGCAGTAAATGTTACTAAGTGGCCACCAAAGTATAATATTTTTGGATGCATGTACATTTTACAGGTATTATTCTATACATAAACAATTCATAGTATCTATTGTTTGATATTTGTATTAATTTTTCTTTAATTATTTGCTACAGGCATGGGTATTCGAACGGATTCCCCAACTGGGGAGTGTATGTGCCATGATGCTTGAGCATCCAAGATGGCCGAGATTACTCAATTGGTATGACACAAGAGTAACGTCACACCAAAGAATAAATGATATTGTGAATTCAAATAAAGTAAGTATATGAGTTTTTAATTGCTTAGATTAAAGTAATAGATGCATCGTATAATTATTAATTTTTTTGTCTGAATGTATTAATAGGCTCAGATTTTGAAAGAGCTGACTCTCACAGAAGAGGAGAAGACAAATGATCTGCTGCAAAACCTATTTGATGCTGAGGCTTCTCCCTTCGAAGGCAATCAGCTGTTGTTGACTGCACCGGAAGCTGAAGGATTCTCCTCACTTGAGGAGAAATTTGAAAAAAAATTATGCTCACTTCAGGAGAAGTTTGAGGAAAGATTCTCCTCACTTGAGGAGAATTATGAAAAGAAGATCTCCTCAATTGAGGAGAAATATGAAAAGAAGATCTCCTCAATTGAGGAGAAATATGAAAAGAAGATCTCCTCACTTGAGGAGAGAGTTGGAGAACTATTATGCATCATTGCAGAGAGTCAGGTAAACCAATAACGATTCCTATGTATTCTATAATTATTTGCTTTTTGTATACGTATGCATTAACTATATGTTTATCTTTAACGGTATGTGCAGAAGGAGAAGGACAAGAAGAAGGAGGATGAGGAGGAGAAGAAGGAGGATGAGGAGAAGAAGAAGGAGGAGGAGGAGGAGGAGGAGGAGGAGGAGAAGAAGGAGAATGAGAAGAAGAAGGAGGATGAGGATGAGGATGAGGATGAGGAGGAGAAGGAGAAGGAGAAGAAGAACGAGAAGAAGGAGGAGGAGGAGGAGGAGGAGGAGGAGAAGGAGAAGGTGAAGGAGGAGAAAAAAGAAAAGGATAAAATGGAGAAGGAGAAGGAGAAGAAGGAGAATGATGAGGAGGGAGACGAGGTGGTGGTGGAGAGGGTTACATTCAAAGGTTTAACATCACAGCGGTTGAAGAAACCGGGTCAAAAAATAAGCTCTCCATACACCACCTACAAAAAGAGAAAAATTCTCCGTAAGGAAATACAAGAAGAGGAGGTCGTTGACGTGGAAAAATCGATAAGAAGACTTTCGTCTGAAGAGAGAGAGACAATGATAGCTTTTCTTGATAACAACAGAAATAATTTGTAAGTATAGTCACTATATAATCTATTTTTGAATGATAACATATTTTGCCTCTTAGTAATTAATTGTATCATTGTCAATATAGGCCTGAAGTTGTAATTGATGGGTTCTTTATAACCCCTTACTTAATTAACAAACTATATGAGCGCACATCATGGGTGATGAGCGAGGTGAGTTTATATCAATTATTTTTTTTGATATATCTCGATATGTCATATTTAATCGTTTAAAACTTTATATTGTTGCAGCACATTGATGTATATATGTACTTACTTGAAGAGCGCAAGTTAAGGAATAAGACCAGTACAACATTCACCATTTCTTTGGCTAGGACATATTCTTGGGTATATCTCTCATTCTTAATAGTATTTGTATAAAAATTTTTCTCACAATTCAATAAATATTTATTATTCATGTTTGAATTGCAGATATTATGTCAAACATGCTATAAGGATTGGAAGGACTTTGTACAAAGTTACGATAAAAGCAACCTAGATAAAGATCACCTTATGTATGCCTTCATTGCATCATATAGGTGGCCCAAAGAATTCGGTTGTCCTCTCAAAGATGATAAAGGGGATATCATTCCGTTATGGAAGTGTTCATACGTAATAATCCCTATCAATGAAGAAAACCAACATTGGTATCTTGGGATTCTTCATATGCAGGATAGGCAATTAGTTTTGATAGACTCTCTTTATAGTGACCCTGTTTCTAAGTATAGGAAAAAGATAGAAGCATTTTTAGAAATTCTACCAATGTTTTTAAATTTTTTGGGAGATGAAAATGCATTACAGGGTGCAAAATGGATAAGCAAGAATGGTAAAGATCATCCTAGGCAAAACAATGGGTAAGTTTTTATTACGAAATGCTGACAATAAAATATTAGTCCTTTTATACAACTAACAATTTTATATGTTATATAGGTTTGATTGTGGCGTATTTTTGATGTGTTTTGCCAATTATTATAGCTGCAACAAAAAGATCGATTTCAGTCAGGTATAATATTTAGTTGTTTGCAATGTAATATTCAGTCAGTTATAATATTCAATAATTACACTTGCAATCTAATTGTTTAAATTTGTAGGTTGATATGACCTCATTTCGAAGGCGAATTGCATATCAAATTTTGCATAAATATGTAGATTGAAGGGCCATGACGATTGGGATGACTCGATGCATCAAAGAACTTGTTATTTGTTGGAATTTGTAATTTGTAATATGTTGTACTTTGTTGTAATTTGTAATGGAAGGGCTATGACTGAAGGAATGACTCGATGATTTGGAAGTTGGATCAAAGTTATTTGTAATTTGTTGGAATTTGTAATGGAATGATATATTGTTTGTAATTGTTGGAAGTTGGATCAAAGTTATTTGTAATTTGTTGGAATTTGTAATGGAATGATATGTTGTTTGTAATTTGTTGGAAGTTGGATCACAGTGAAATTTGTAATGGAATGATATGTTGTTTGTAATGGAATGATATGTTGTTTGTAATTTATTGGAAGTTGGATCACAGTGAAATTTGTAATGGAATGATATGTTGTTTGTAATGGAATGATATGTTGTTTGTAATTTGTTGGAAGTTGGATCACAGTGAAATTTGTAATGGAATGATATGTTGTTTGTAATGGAATGATATGTTGTTTGTAATTTGTTGGAAGTTGGAATGATATGTTGTTTGTAATTTATTGTAATTTGCATCACAGTGAAACCTGCCAGAGACTGCCCATACAACCTGTTAAAATATAGACGAAATTCGGACGAAATAACAAATTTCGTCTATGTTTCGTCGAAGAAAAATTACACAATCAGGCTAACCGAGACTGTCTTTGGGCTGTGAGACGAAATCAGGACGAAATAACAAATTTCGTCTATGTTTCGTCGAGTTTTCGTCTAGTTTTCGTCCTAAAAAAATCACAGTCATTTCTGCCAGATACTGGCTTTTGGTTGTGTGACGAAAATCGGACGAAATACCAAATTTCGTCTACCGAAAAAGCACAGTCAGTTTTGGCCGAGAGTGGCTATGGGCTGTGTGACGAAAATTGGACGAAATACCAAATTTCGTCTAGTTTTCGTCGCCGAAAAAGCACAGTCAGTTCTGGCCGAGAGTGGCTATGGGCTGTGTGACGAAAATCGGACGAAATACCAAATTTCGTCTAGTTTTCGTCGCCGAAAAAGCACAGTCAGTTTTGGCCGAGAGTGGCTATGGGCTGTGTGACGAAAATTGGACGAAATACCAAATTTCGTCTAGTTTTCGTCGCCGAAAAAGCACAGTCAGTTCTGGCCGAGAGTGGCTATGGGCTGTGTGACGAAAATCGGACGAAATACCAAATTTCGTCTAGTTTTCGTCGCCGAAAAAGCACAGTCAGTTTTGGCCGAGAGTGGCTATGGGCTGTGTGACGAAAATTGGACGAAATACCAAATTTCGTCTAGTTTTCGTCGCCGAAAAAGCACAGTCAGTTCTGGCCGAGAGTGGCTATGGGCTGTGTGACGAAAATCGGACGAAATACCAAATTTCGTCTAGTTTTCGTCGCCGAAAAAGCACAGTCAGTTTTGGCCGAGAGTGGCTATGGGCTGTGTGACGAAAATTGGACGAAATACCAAATTTCGTCTAGTTTTCGTCGCCGAAAAAGCACAGTCAGTTCTGGCCGAGAGTGGCTATGGGCTGTGTGACGAAAATCGGACGAAATACCAAATTTCGTCTAGTTTTCGTCGCCGAAAAATCACAGTCAGTTCTGGCCGAGAGTGGCTATGGGCTTTGTGACGAAAATCGGATGAAATAACAAATTTCTTCTAGTTTTCGTCGACGAAAGTTGGACGAAAATTGGACGAAATCACAAATTTCTTTTATGTTTTCTTTCTCTATAATTTTTGTTCACTCTAATGTTTATCTCTCTATAATTTCTTCTCTCTATAATTTTGTCTCTATAATTTTTTTGTCTCTATAATTTTTTTTCTCTCTATATTTTTTCTCTCTCTACAAATTTCGTCTATTTTTTCTCTCTCTATAATTTTTGTTCACTCTAATTTTTATCTCTCTATAATTTTTTCTCTCTATAATTTTTATCTCTCTATAATTTTTTTCTCTCTCTATAATTTTTTGTCTCTATAATATTGATTCTCTTTCTATAACAATCTATAAATTTTTTTCTCTCTATATAAATTTTTCCACTCTCTATAATATTTTTATATGAGACTACCTCTCCTTATTTTTCTCTCTCTATAATTTTTTTTCAATCTATAAATTTTTTCCACTCTGTATGATATTTTCTCTCTATGTAATAGGAGAAGCAGAAGATATCCAATGTTCTTCTAAGATCAGTTTGCACTTTTTTCCTGCGCCATGAACTCCAAATAGAGGATGCGAAGAAATACCAAATAAGATCAGTTTTCAAACTGAATAACTTCTTAAATGCAAAATCTTAAGAAATGTCATTACATTACAAACTTAAGATATGTCATTACATTACAACATTCGAGACATGCAATACTCCAGAAATATCATTACAATAGAGTTCCCCCTCACATATCATTACAATCACCTTCATTCATATTACAATGAATATAAATAGAAAGACCATCATAGCCAAAAGTGCTCCTAACATACAAAACCCACACTCCCGAGTGGTAAACTTAGGAGCGGGAGGGACAAAAGAGACGCAATCCGAAGGTGCATGACGCTTGCTATCCAAAGGGATATCATGATGTTTATCAGGAGGGAGATGCTCGCTTTGGAACTTGGATAAGTGACCTTCAGCCTCCTCCAAGGAACGGAATGAACGATACCACATAGTATTTATTTGCCATAGGTACGATACCTGTATAATCATGTCATTCAATAAGTTTTATAAATGTTGAAAAAAAATGCAGAAATTAAAAACAAGAATATATATCATAATATGCATATATAACAACAAGTAATCATAGTGATTTCAATAATTCAGTCAGACATGTTATAATGACTGGAAGAAGTATGTGTAAAGTTATAAAGGGAACAAGTAAAAAAATATGATACCTTTACTCTGTAATAATAGGAAAGTTACATGATTTTTTATTATGTCCAGAACATTTACATCTAGCACATTTGACAGTCCGGCGTTCCTCACCCTGTGAGAGAATTCTTTTTTTCTTTGGCCTTCCCGCTGTTTTTTTTCCAATGGGTGGGATTAGTTTATTAGCTGATTGAATACTTTCTGGGGTCTTCCACTCACTTTTATCAGCAACTGGATATATAGATTCTGCATAGGTTGCCCTGTAGTTATCCGATGTATAGTAGTGTGCACAAAATAGATAAGGATCCATCTTATACTGTGCAATTCCGGCTAATGCATGTGAACATGGCATGGCCATCACATCAAATTTACGGCATGTGCATTTTCGATTGCTTAAAACTACATGATCACAATATTGTATAGATCTGACCATATACTCATCGAGATTAATAGGATGACACGCTGTGCCACGAGCTCTATCCATATCTCCGGCTAGCTGATTTTCTGCCCATTTTGTTAGTTTTGTTGTCAAAGTTGTTGCCGTATTTCTTCGTTTGAACCATAAAAGTTGGAGCTTTAACCGATATTGCTCCAAAATCATAGTGATGGGTAGTTCTCTGATATCTTTTAGGACACTATTGTAACTTTCAGAACTATTTGTGGTTATAATATTATACCTTCTGCGTGTGAAATACGCTGTAGTCCATTTTGCTGGCTCAATTTCTCGTAACCAGTCATGTGCATCTTCATTCATGTGCTTTATAGTTTCCATCACTTGATGAAACTTTGATTCTCTTGTTGCCTTTGCAGCTGTATAAAAGTAAGAGTATAATCTTTGTTGTTTGAATTTGGCATACATGTTTTGCGAAATATGGAACGCACAATAACCATGTACAGCATCCGGAAAGACAATAGGAACTTGAGCCAATAAAGCCTTGTGTCGGTCGGATATAATAACCAAATCATTAACTTGACCCAAGCTGTCCCGCAGTTGTGTTAAGAACCAATTCCAACTTTCATTGTTCTCCGATTCACCAATCCCAATAGCCACGGGAAATATATGATTATCTCCATCCAAAGTGGTTGCAATAAATAAAGTACTTTTGTACTTGCCTTTTAAATGAGATCCGTCAACGGCTATTACTGGTCTTAGATTTTGTCTTTGAAAACTACGTAAACATGGACCAAGAGCCATAAAAACAGCCTTAAATCTGTCTCCTTCCCTTAAAATATTAGTGATGGTTCCAGGATTATTTTGTGCAACTTCATGACAATATGCTGGAAGAATTACATACGAGTCCTCGTATGAGCCTCTTAAAAGAGCAATTGCCATCTCCCTTGCCAGCCATGCTTTTCGATAAGTGATCTGCACACCAAATTCTTGTTGCACATCACATATAATTGCTTTGGGAGAGTACAATACATGTGCTTCTATTCGAGCTTTCACAAAATCACATATCAACTTGCTTGTAGCTTGTCGATGATCAATTCCACGCTGCGGCAATGAGCAGTTGTGTAGGCCTAGGAAAGTAATTTTGAAAACATCACACCCTTTTTGTCTACTTGCACGTAATCTCCAACTGCAATTTTCTCTTTTACATTTTAATGCATATCTTGTTCTGCTGGACTTCATCACCTTGTACTCAGTGTTTGTAAATAAAGCATTCTTCTGTACCATCTTGATCAATGTGTCTTTATCTATAAACATCTGATTAGGATAAAGTTGTTGATAATCATCTTTTACTTCAACAGCAATAGGGAATTCGTTAGGTACGTATTTGTCTTCATAAACCAAAACCGAATCAGGTATTGAAGACTTACGTTCATCGTTTTCCATCCAACTACTGCTGGCAAAACACTCTTTCTGGCTATGTCTCAGTGGTACTTCTTTCTTACTTCTTTGTTTTTCAGTCTTACTTCCTTCTTGCTTACAGATAATATCCTTATCCTTCAGCTGACTATTCTGTTGAGTGTGCTTTGGAGATACTACCATATCCGCAGGAGTGTCAATGAATAATTCCTCCAATACATGACAACCAGCAGGCTTCTGGTTAAGATCTATAGATAATTTTGCATCTCTTCTTGATCCCTGCTGATCGTCATCTATATTCACCTTACTGGGCATATATTATTTAAAAACATATAAGTACATGAACTAATTAATCATCAGAATTACAATATAAGATATTTTAAAAAATTATTCATACCTTCTGTCATTCATAACAATGTCAAATAATAGAGGGTTGTCTTCAGGTTTCTCCACACTCTTGTACTCAATACGTTGACTGACATCTAGTGTGCATGGTACAAAACTGAAATCCTCGCCATAATTAATATCAATCTTTTCATCCGTATGCAAATCTCCAACACCGAATGATGACGATATCGAACAATGAAGCTCCGATGACGTCGAGATATTTTTTAAGTCAACGGGAGGGGTAACTACACAAGGTGTTTTACGAGACACCTGTGTCGTTTCTTTCAACTTCCTCTTACTACCGAGTTGTTCGATTTCAATCGACCTGTCAATAGATCTCGGATTTTTCAGCACTCTGCTTATCAGCAATGGGACATTGCTATTATTGGCTCGGATGTTATGGGCAATAAATACTGCAACATCATTATCATCCACAATTTCGGCAGGAGGACATGCAAGTGTACTTGGATATAAAACCTTCATTGTGATTTCATACTCTTTGAGACTATCATTTGTAATCTTATAAATTTCCTGAAGAAGACAGTCAAAATCCGATTTTGTAGATAAAATGATACTTTTAGTTCTTCCACCCCTGTACTCGTATTTTTCTTTCAAATATAACAATTCTCCATCGTAACAACAAAGTATCGGTAATGTTGAATCCATATTTCAAATCCCTGTTAGCATAGAATCACAATATCAAAACTCAGCAATATAAAATTTGATATCAAATATGAATCATTTTATCGATTTCATCACTTTTTCATCCTACAATGTGATGTTACTATTTTAAGCATAGAACCACAATATCAAAACTCAACAATACCAAATTTGATACCAAAAATTAATCATACGTATCCAATACATACTAGACTCATCACGACCAATATAATATAAATTCAGCTAATTTTGTCGATTTCATCCCTTTTTCGTCCTAACCATAATGATGAATAGCCAATTTTATCAATTTCGTTCATTTTTCGTCCATCTTTCGTCCTAAAATGTGCTGTTAATATTCAACTACTTTTTGTTGATTTCGTTCCTTTTTCTCGATTGGTTATTGTTGTTAATGAAATCATAAAGTAATCAAATACAATGAAGAAGTTAATCAAACATATATGAAAAATGGAGGTGAAGTATATGAGTCGTTGAAAGGGGGTGAAGTGTAGGACTCATCACGACCAATATAATATAAATTCAGCTAATTTTGTCGATTTCATCCCTTTTTCGTCCTAACCATAATGATGAATAGCCAATTTTATCAATTTCGTTCATTTTTCGTCCATCTTTCGTCCATCTTTCGTCCTAAAATATGCTGTTAATATTCAACTACTTTTTGTTGATTTCATTCCTTTTTCTCGATTGGTTGTTGTTGTTAATGAAATCAAAAGTAATCAAATGGTACAATGAAGAAGTTAATCAAACATATATGAAAAAAATCGCAAAGGATGGAGGTGAAGTATAGGAGTCGTTGAAAGGGGGTGAAGTGTAGGAGCCGTCGAAAGGGGGTGAAGTGAAGGAAGACTCACGGGATTTGATGATCGCCGTTGAAATGGGTGTCCGTCTCTCAGTTGCCGTCGAAAGAGGTGGAGGAAGCTGCCGTCCAAATGAGGGAAGTGAAGGGCGGCTCAATGGGAGCTAGGGTTTTAGTAGTAAAGTAAAAGGGTAGTTAGGTCCCAAAGAATTTTCAGTGGCCATTTTCGTGCAGATTTTTTGACGGGGTCCATTCTCAACAATAGTTGAGAGTTGGTGGCCATTTCGGTAAAAACCTCTTGTTACAATAGGAAAAGTCTTGGGTACATCTTCGGGTCAAGAGTTGTGAACCAAGAGGTGAATGTTGTAGTACTGGATCGTCCGGTCTGTATTGTATATATAGATTATACGATGTGGAGGACTGTTACGTTGAGCTATGAGCTGCGGTAAAAGAAAATAAGTTGTGGGTGTTTTAATCCCCTAGAAGTTTTGGAATTTAATGATCATCCTCATCAATTTTTATCAAATTCCAAAACTTCTAGGGGAGTCAAATGGTCAAAGTAAAATCTGTAGATTTTAACAGTGACTGTCGACAGTAGATCTTGCTTCGACCATTTGACCCCCCTAGAAGTTTTAGAATTTGATAAAAATTGGTGAGGATGATCATCTTACCCTAGACAACACTCTCACCAAATTTTATCAAATTCCAAAACTCCTAAGAGGGTCAAAATACCCACAACCCACTTTCTAAACCGGCAGCTCACTGCTCACTGTAACATTCCTCATACAATGTGTATTGTATATATATCCACGACAGGTGCTTCTCATCCATTTCCTTTTTACATTCAATCTGATCGTTGTGTTTCTGCATATATAATATAGAGCAGTCGAGATGTATCTAATCGGTACTTAGCAAATATCCATGACAAGTGCATCTCACTCATACTCTTTTTATATTCAATCTGACAGTCGAGATGCATTCGTTCATAATAGGAAACGATCGAGATGCATCCGATTTATACTTTAATCAAAGCCATGACTGGTGCATCTCATCCATATCCTTTTTACATTCAATCCGAAAATCGAGATACATTTAGATGGCAAGAAATATAAATTTAATAAATTGCAGTTGAAAGGTAGCGTTGTCCTTTTGTTGTTATTGGCGGGGATAAAAAGTCCAGAAAGATGACTGGCAAAAACACGTCATTGCCCAGAGGCCTGCTATTTTTTAGGGACCGATTACAAATAATCTTTATTTCTCCTAGTTACTATTTATATATGTTAAATATGGCCTTGTGGTCACAAGCCATCGAAAACCATGGAGACATGCAATTTAAACCCCACTACTAGTTGTTTTTTCAAAGATAAATAAATTATATTCACACCGAAATAAAAATAAAAATAAAAATAAAAAGAAAAAGAAGAGGAATGGGGATCAACCATAACATGTTGTAGTCACCTATGAACTTTGAATGAGGAAAAACCCCACCTTCTACCGTTTGAACAATACTGAAATAGGCCACATTGTCAAACACCATCTGAACTACCTCGATATTAAGTTGTTTTACTAAGCAACTCTGATAAGATGTGTTGGTGGCAACATATATAATGTAGAATTTTCCATGCAGTAAGTGGAAAATGAAAGCGATGATCCAGCCATGTTGATAAAGGCAGCCTCATCTATCATCACTTGCCACCGTCTTTGTTTGTCGCCACGACACCCTGCATATCCGATGTCGCCATCGCCTTCCTCCTCCACCATCTCCTTCTTCCTTTCTTTTTTTTTCCTCCTATAATTGATCATATTAGATCGAGTGTTTCTATACCACATTCGGCCAAAAGAGACCGAGTAGACTATAGTGGCACTCGGCCGCCATTGATCACTCGAGCCTCCAGTGGCCAAAAATTGTTGGGGTTCCATCCCCATGGAGGAGACCTAAAAGGGGAAGGAAGTTCAGCTCCCTCCCAACTGGACTTTGCAGTCGAGTTGCCCAGGCGAAATCCGACTTGCCCGGGCGAGTTCCTTAGCCACAAACGGACAGAAAATTCAGCAAACCCAGCCAGGTGAAGTCTGATCGGATCTGTTTTTCTGGGTTTTTCTACAGACCCGTTTTGGAGTGTTTTAAGGCACTTTGAAGGAGCTTTTGGTGTATGGTTTGTGTTGGCTTTGAGAGATCTTAGAGAGAGTTTCGAGGGTTGATTCTCTAAGGGAGAGGAAGAGCTTCTGCTACTAGGGAGGAGGAAATTTCTTGGGGATTAATCTTTGACGGATAGATCGGATCTAAGCTTGCAAGGAGGTATGTTCCTTGAGACTTGCTATGGTCTTTACTTGTTGAGCCCTAGAAGGGGGAAAGGTGTAGATCTAGGAGGGAGAAGAAAAGTCGGGTTGTACTTTCGTCTTGCTTGCCGCCTTTGATAGTGAAAGCACTCCCCCGAGCATTTGCTCACCGTGGTTTTTCCTGCAAGGGTTTCCACGTAAATCCCAAAGTCGTCTTCTTTACTTGTGATTGATTTTATTTTTCATTTGTGATTGAGTTGTTGAATTGTTTGCTCTATTTGATTAATTTCACAGGGAAGAGATCGTCGGTTTCGTGGTTGAGTCAGTGCAGTTTATTTCATCACAAATGGGTTGTACGAGTGTACAGGAATGCGACCTCCAATGACCAAATGCGATGTACTTGATCAAACTACATGT
Source organism: Chamaelirium japonicum (assembly GCA_947650365.1). Lineage (NCBI taxonomy): Eukaryota > Viridiplantae > Streptophyta > Magnoliopsida > Liliales > Melanthiaceae > Chamaelirium > Chamaelirium japonicum. The sequence goes on along the minus strand of OX393550.1, from coordinate 25,165,735 downwards.
AAAGATCAAGTTGCTGTATTTCAGATGTGATGGAGGAGGAAGAAGAAGAAAAACGTACGAGATATATCTCAAGACTTTTAGCAACCCCACAAGCAACCCTAAACTTGAAAGAGAACGTCTTGCCATAGTAGTATTAGTTGAGATTATTTTAAAATTATATAAGTTCGCCTCCTCTCCTGAATTTTTAACCAAATTTAAGACCCCACCCCTGGAAGGATTTTTCTAACATCGCCCCCCCAAGATTCGATTCCTGGATCCGTCCCTATCCTTTAGTTAGAAGATGAAGATAAGAGTGAGGCTTGCGACTGCTATAGCCAGTACATAGCCGGAGAAAAATATGAACGGATCATTTATTCGAATCCTTGACCAAGGCCACAGATTGCATGTCTTATCGGTTGGTGACGTGTTCTCAACTTAGTTAATATTAAATAAATAAAAAGAAAAAATATTTTTTTTTCTTTTTGTTGTCTCGTTAATTATCTGGAGCCCCAACAGGCTCCACACAGTCTATGATCCATCCCTGTCTCCTCTTTATAAATACCCCCTGGTCTCAGAGAGGCGGTACTTTCACCGCTTACCCCCCTCGAACCATGTACCGCCCTATTGGCTCGCCTCTACCCCATAGCCATGACGCCGGCTGCCGCCGCCTTGCCCTTAAAAAACTCTGAGTCGTCGTCCCGTCACCGCCCGGTCCTTGACCGTCACTAAATACCTGAGCTGCGATTTGACCAAATAAAAGGACGTTATTTAAGGAATGACACGTTGACGGTTGGAATAGTGGCAGAAGCGTAATTTCCAGAGGTTTTTTTTTCTTTTCTCGTTTGATTTATTTGTTTTTTGTCGCCATGCAATTAAAAAAGGGCAGGTGGCAGAAGGAATGATGGGAGCTCCTGCAGAGAGGAATGATGGTGGCAAGGACGGGAGCAGCAAATCCCTCCATGGCTCCATCCCCCTCACTCATTCCTCCATATATTTAAATAAAAAATAATAAAAATATAAAATAGGGATTTATCTGTAATTATAAAAAATAGGGAAAATAAATTTTGTTTTGGATAACTATTTTTTTTTTGGATAACATTGGTTTTCTATTATTATTATTATTTTTTTGAAATCACATTTAAGTACAAGAAAAATATCATAATTTTCTTTAAAATCCCACAGACTGGAAGGCTCGCCAATAAGACGAGAGGGAGGATAAATATCGTAGCATTTATTCGATTGACCAAGGCTACAGATCGGTTTCATTCTCCGGCTTGCTACAATTGGTAACAATTGTTGACGGAAGATTTCAGAGAACAGAGGACGGGAAGCCCATATCTAAGCAGCGGAGCGATTGTGCCAGAGCGGGCAAATGACAGGGGCAGATCTATATTGGGACTAAAGGGGGCCATGGCCTTTCCAAAGTTCGTAAAATATCTTACATCTCTCTATGGAGAGGATTTAAAAATTTTAATTTTTTTTCACACTAGGTCCCTCCAAAAATTTTAAATTTATACTTTCTGGATCCGCCCCCGACAAATGGGGAAGGGATGATGAGTCGTCTAAGAGCGTGTACAGTGGACCTTTTTATTGCTGAGCCAATTTGGTCAGCATATCAAACTGGCCACACTCCCACCTTTGTCCATTTGCCATTATAGACCTTTTTATCGCGATCGGATGGCGCAGCACCCACACATGGATTGCAATTTAATTTCTTAGGAGGAGAACCCATGGGTGAGGAACTCATCAATACTGATCGATGTAGCATAAAGTGGCTCGCCCATCGGGTCATTTGTCGAGCCACAGTTGGTGCGTCTGCTGTACACGCTCTAATAGTCGTAAAATTTTAAAGAACAGTTATTGTAGAGAAAATATCTAAAGGCTTCGTTTGGTTCGAAGTAACCTGTGCAATAATCTAGGGTTTGTGATAAAAAGTTGAGTTAATGTATTTTGGTTACATCTGGTATCTTTATTATCTCGAAGAACTTATTTTTTAAAAATTATAAAAAAGGGGTAAGGCAAATATTAATATCAAGGACAAGGCGATTGGTGTAAGGCTATCATCGATCGTCATACCACAACCACTGATCGTTGAACGGCTAGATTGTCACTTTCGTTTGTTAGACGGTCCACAATTAGTGGAATTTATTAAATTAAATAATTATATTTAATATTTGATATTTTTAAGATTTTATTATGATAAATCTTTAAATAATTACCTCAGATTTTAATCCAAACCCTATATAAAATAAGGTATTCAAATACTGGCGTATTCTCATACTTCAGCAATACCTTACTCGTATTTGCAATACCTCTAACCGAATGGAGCATAATCTCGGGTGTTTATTATATTTAGTTTGATAAGCCTTTTGGGCCTCGCATAGACAAGTAATTAAGTACTTAATGAGAGGGCTTTGGAGTATCTTTTGATTAGGCCTGGCAATTCTGGACCCGACATGAAGGCGGGTCTGGGTTTGGGTTAAACAGGTTCGGGAGGGTTTGGACACGGTAGATCTGGGAAGATCCATTTGAAATTCAACGGGTCGGGTTTTCCTGCAATCCGATTCTGTAGTATGTAGTACCAGCGGTCTTATCTGATCAGGTTGGGTCAAATCGGATTGGGTCGGATCGGATCAACTGCATAGACCTGTGTGGTAAACGGGTCTTATTGGGTTTACCCATTTATAAACGGGTCGAGTACAGATTTAGGGTCCAGACACGATTAGTTAAACGGATCAGGTCAAGATCTAAGGGTTTTGGATACAACTCGAAACTAGATATGAAACGAATTCGTCCCCGACCCATTGCCACCCCTACTTTAGATCGAAGTATGTTTAAAATCTTAAAAAAAAGATAAACTTTAGAATCTTAAATTAAGTAATTAAGCTTTTGTTTTAATTCTCTTTTTTTAACGTTACATTCTTTTTGTTGTCATGCACTTTCAATATTGAATAAGATATTTCTTCCATTATTGTCATCGAATTGATCAATTTTGGTGAAAAGTATCAAAATAAAGAGCAACACGTGGCTTCGGTAGCACTCTATTGCTTTCGATCAGAATCTTATCGAAAAAGACAAAATGGGTCTAATTTCAATGGGACCTTACTATTTCATCTGAAATTTCAATGGCTCCTACCATTTCGGTCGAAATTTTTGAAATTCTAAAATTTCTTGAAAATCAAAACGGATCTGGGTTTCACACCCCTTTTCGTTTTCGCCCTCGCCAAAAAAACAAAATATTTTGACGATATTTCTAAATTTCGATCAAAATTTCAAATCACACGGTTCAACCTATGGTTTAAGCCAACGGTTGAACCCGAATTGTGCGAACAAGTGATTACACCGATCTAGTTTCGGATCAGGTTTTAAGAATTGTAGTTGCAACTAGCCACTTCCACAAAATGGTTAATGTCGATTACCTTTTCAAGATTGTATTGGCAATTGATTACAATGCTGGATAGGGGGGACTATGAAGGAACGATACTGGACTCCCAAGGTTGATCCCCAGTTCAACCGGGTCACATGGCAACCTAGCAGACTAGGGTTTCATTCACTCGACTAACCTCCGTCGATCTGCCGCCGGAGATGACATTGCTGTCAGGCAGACGCCGACCATTCACGCTTCATTGGCTCTGATAGGGTTCGACGATGGCCGCCGCAGTCACCACCTGGGTGCCAATCCACCGCTTGCTTCATTGCTACCACACTGACATATATCGGGTCTCTTATCGAAGTAACAACGGAGCCATTACCGGTCAAAGGTGTGTGTATCCATGCCAGTTGCCTTCCTCGTACGCCTCTGTCTCCTCCTCCTTCATCTCTGCCTTCGGAGAAGATTTGGCGAAAGGGCTATGTTCTATTGAAATGCATGTATATTAGAGCATTTTCAATCCTACACCAAATGATCCATCAAATTTCAACTTGGTTGCAGGAGAGCAAAATAGTTGCTCCAGTCCTACACCAGATTTTCATCAATTCCGATTTCTATCAAATTTCCCCGTCATATTAGTAGGGGTCGAGAGCCACCATTAAATCCCAATGCCTACTTTCCAATTCATCAAAGCTTTTAATTAGATTTGGTATAGGATTGGAGTGTTCCACATCAAATTGATTAGAGTGCTCTACATCAATTTTTTTTTCTTGACTAACAGCTACTATTTATGTGACTTTTTTTTTTAGCTGGACCGGCCAGGCGATCAGAGGACATGGCGCTAGAATAATGGCTCAAAGAGGTCCGAAGATCGAAACAGATGTAGACAACAGTAGTTATTTAATAATTCTATAATCCTGTGAACATGATATCAACGATCAAGATTCGCATGCGCAAACAAAGCACAACGGCCTTGAGGGAAAGTTCTCTCGTTGGTGTCCATGCCGGGAGTCGAACATGGGACCTCTCCAACATGGGAGAGAGGAAGTACCACCAGGCCTAGAGCCCGTTGGTTATGCGACAATTTGAATCCCATGATACATGGGATTAGGGTTGTTCACGGTTCGTTCGGTCAGTTTTGAGGATCTATTTGTTACTGAACCGATCGTGTCAGTTTTGAGTTTGACGGAACCGAAACCGAACCGACTTCGATAGATCTACCATTGAACTGACCGATCCGAAGTCAGTTCGGTTCGACCGGTTTCCTTGGTTTTGTTTTAAAGATGCGATCATGTACTAATCACCTTGAATGAGAATATTTTTCCATCCAAGCCATGACCTTCCAATTAAATTGTTTTCATCATTGAAAGTTATTTCAAAATTTTGCCCATAACAATTAGCATTAGCTATGATATTAATTGTATATCTCAAAATTCTTCACAAAATTATGTTTTTTTTTATAATATGTTGATCATCAGATTGGTCAATAATATAAAATATTGTTCATAGTAAACATCTTCTGTTCGGTTCAGTGTGAAACGTTTTTTTTTTTTTTTTTGCAAAACCAAAACCAAACTCCGGTTTTTTTACATTTCAAAACCAAACCCGACTTGTACATCTAAAAAACCGACCACTTTTTTATTTTTCGACTCGATTCGGTTCGGTTTTTCAGTCCGGTCGGTTTTTTGAACAGCCCTACATGAGATTGATATATCACTATACATGCCTAACATTAATATAAGTATATTCCAATAGTTTCTGGCATTCACACCAACGAGGGAGAGATGTCATGTATTTGACCAAATTTTGAACGAAATACTCTATTTTCAACAAATTAGTTGTCTAGAAAGATGATTTCAACTTAAGGCGGCAGAGTGACGGATGGAAAGGGTCATTGGAACCATCACTCTTTTTTTTTCCAGATTATTATTATTATTATTGAAAATAAATCATTCGATGCCAAATTTTTTCCAAATTGTTATTATTTTTATTGAAAATTAATCACTGGTTGCTACACCACCCAGATTCAACCATGCTCGACTTTGCTCCCGCAACGACAACGGCCAGTAACAAGCCGGTAGCACCAAGGAGGATACCATATGCGGAATCAACGATCGCAATGCACATGCTGTTGCGCCCGCTATTGATGGAAGTGTCCTTGTGCATTATGGCAGCTGCTTCCGTATTGCACGGTCTTGAGCGGTAGCGGTTTTTTTTTTTTTAAGAACCCCTGCTAAAGGAGGGAGGGTTAGACAACCCCTGACCAGTTAAATTAAAATAACTCCCGAAACAATAAGGTTACAAAAATCATATGCCTCGAGAGATGGTGAGAACAAGCAGGGTACCATCCATATCTTGAAGGTGGAGACAGCTAGCCTTCTGAGCTCCTCGGCGCTACTCGTCTTGCCATTGAATATCTGTCTATTCTGTTCCAGCCAAATTATCCAGAGGATACTCATCACCAATATATCTCATGGAATACAAAGTTCCTTAACCTTTCTCGGTAGTGGCTTGTTACTGGCCGATTTCACTGGGGTAGGACTGGACTCTTCCAAACCAGGTTTCGACATGTTCTACATAGCCGTTGTCATCCTTTGGCACATCTGGAAAATACAGAATGCTTTTGGTGTTGGAGGATAATCAACCGGATCCTATCAGTTGTTAGCAATGCTTCTATATGTCCTCCATCTCGAAAATACTCTTAACAAGCCAATGTGGATGCAGCCACTCGATAGTCATTGTGATCATGACCTTAGTCTAAGGAGTAATTTGTTGTTTTTTTGATAGTTGCCGAAAGGGAGACCACAATCGGACCCCCAAGAGGCGCCACATGCCGGCATGAACAAAGTAAATCCAGCCATCCGACGAAACTGTCGTCTAAGGAGCATTTACATGTGTTGCACTTCTCGATCTACAAGCGGGGGCTCTGGTTTTTCGTGACGCTTACAAAACTCTTCTACAATTATAATTCAACTTGGCTATAGTTGATCGAGGGTGACAATTTACAAGTTAATCAACTTCTATCCAAGGATGCACTCACCCCAAAAGGTGGACAACAATAAACCCGGCACCTTTTTGAGGGTGAGTGCATTAAACGGCTCCCCACAACTAACAATGTTAGGTTTAGGCTCGACTTCACCGAGTTAATCTTGGACTCGGTCAGTCTAGTGGGTAATTAGTCAGGTTCAGAGGTATGTGATTAATTAATCTCAAACCAACCCTAACCCTATAGGTGTTTGGATTAGTTTTAGGGTTTGAGATGGTGCAGGTCCCAACTCCGTTGCAACGGGGATGCACCATACTTTGCACACCCCATTAGTAAACCTGAACTCATTGGAGACCCAAATTAGAAAAAGGAAAGGGGTGGACGTGTGGCATGCGACTAGGGTTTTAAGGGGGGACCGATCTCTCTCAGCCGGGACTTGTGCGTGCAAACCAAGAGGAGAGATAAAGAGAAATCGCACAAAGTGCGATCCCCCCCTCTCCCCTTCTACCTGTCCGTAGGAAATCGTAATAACGATCGCAATGCACATGCACATGCACATGCACATGCTGTTGCGCCCGCTATTGATGGAAGTGTCCTTGTGCATTATGGCAGCTGCTTCCGTATTGCACGGTCTTGAGCGGTAGCGGTTTTTTTTTTTTTTCAGAACCCCTGCTAAAGGAGGGAGGGTTAGACAACCCCTGATCAGTTAAATTAAAATAACTCCCGAAACAATAAGGTTACAAAAATCATATGCCTCGAGAGATGGTGAGAACAAGCAGGGTACCATCCATATCTTGAAGGTGGAGACAGCTGACCTTCTGAGCTCCTCGGCGCTACTCGTCTTGCCATTGAATATCTGTCTATTCTGTTCCAGCCAAATTATCCAGAGAATACTCATCACCAATATATCTCATGGAATACAAAGTTTCTTAACCTTTCTCAGTAGTGGCTTGTTACTTGCCAATTTCACGGGGGTTGGACTGGACTCTTCCAAACCAGGTTTCGACATGTTCTACATAGCCGTTGTCATCCTTTGGCACATCTGGAAAATACAGAATGCTTTTGGTGTTGGAGGATAAGAAACCGGATCCTATCAGTTGTTATCAATGCTTCTGTGTCCTCCATCTTGAACATACTCTTAATAGGGCTGGCAATTTCGGACCCAACACGGCAAACCCGACACCAAGTTAGCGGGTCTGGGTCAAGGCTAAACAGGTTCAGGTCGTAAACGGGTCGATATGATAGACCCGTTTAATAAACAGGTCTGGTCCGTGTTTAGGGTCTGGACATGGTAGACCCGGGAAGACCCATTTAAAATTCACCGGGTGGTGTCGGGTCGGGTCGGGTCTACCCACAATCCGATACTATAATATATAGTCTCATCGGGTCTATCGGGTAATGTTGGGTTGAGTCGGATCGGGCCAACTGAATAAACCCGTGTGGTAAACGGGTCTAACGGATCTTATTGGGTCTACCCATTTATAAACGGGTCTAATTGATCTTATCAGGTCTACCCGTTTATAAACGGGTCGGGTCCGGGTCTAGGGGTTTTGGACATGACTCGAAACTAGACACAACCCGAACCCGACCCATTGCCACCCTAACTCTAAACGCATGGTCCGGTTCAGGAGACACAACTGAAGCATCTGAGCCTCGAATGCCCCCAATGGCAAAGTTTGGTTCAAACCGGGAGGCGCATGTTCTAAAGGCCAATGTGGATGCAGCCACTCGATAGTCATTGTGATCATGACCTTAGTCTAAGGAGTAATTTGTTGTTTTTTTGATAGTTGCCGAAAGGGAGGTCACAATCGGACCCCCAAGAGGCGCCACATGCCGGGCACGAACAAAGTAAATCCAGCCATCCGGCGAAACGGCCGTCTAAGGAGCATTTACATCTGTTGCACTCCTCGATCTACAAGCGGGGGCTCTGGTTTTTCGTGACTCTTACAAAACTCTTCTACAACTACAATGCAACTTGGCTATAGTTCATCGAGGGTGACAATTTACAAGTTAATCAACTTCTATCCAAGGATGCACTCACCCCAAAAGGCGGACAACAACAAACCCGGCACCTTTTTGAGGGTGAGTGCATTAAACGGCTCCCCACAACTAACAATATTGGGTTTGAGAGGGTAATCGGGCTCAGAGATATATGATTAATTAATCTCGGACCAATCCTAATCCTACAGGTGTCGGGATTAGCTTTAGGATTTGAGAGGGTGCAAGTCCCAACTCCGGTGCGACGGGGATGCGCCACATCTTAAACCCGAACCCATTGGAGACCCAAATTAGGAAAAGGAAAGGGGTGGACGTATGGCATGCGGCTAGGGTTTTAAAGGGGGACCAATCCCCTCTCTCATCCGGGACTTGTGCGCGCAAACTAAGAGGAGAGATAAAGAGAAATCGCACAAAGTGTGATCCCCCCCCCTCTCCCCTTCTACCTGTCCGCAGGAAACCGTAAGGGAGAGAGGGTTGCGGTCCAGTGCAACCCCCTTCCCCTTCCCTCCTTCGTTCTCTTCTCTCCTGAAAGCCGAAGTGAAAGAGAGAGAGGATTGCTGCGATTGCAGCCCTCTCCCTCCCCTTGGTGCTCTCGGTTTCGCAAGAGAGAGAGAGAGAGAGAGAGAGAGAGAGAGAGAGAGAGAGAGAGAGAGAGAGAGAGAGAGAGAGAGAGAGAGAGAGAGAGAGAGAGAAGGTTCGGCTGCCCCTTCTTCCCCCCTTGAAGTTTCGTTCTCCGAATAGATCACATTAGAGAGAAAGAGGATTCTCTTGCTTCGCAATTCCTCTTTTGTCTCGTCAATCTCTACGGGATCTCCACATGGATTTTGGGCGCCAATAAGAACCAGAGTTGAAGGCACCCATCGGCGATCATTGCATCGTATCGTCGATACCTCTTCCATCATCCCAATTCGGATCAAGCAAAAGGAATAATCCATCTTTGTCAAGTTTATTGTGAATCGTCACCCGGTAAGTTGTGGCCAGAGGTATGTTTCGATCCATCGCTTCCGCCTATGATCTCTATGTTCATCATTTTCAAAGCTTATTGTTCTCGATAATAGAGACGATTACTTGCTTCTATGTAGAATATTTCTTACACTTGGTATCAGAGTTAGCCTCTTAATCTTTTTTATTTATATAGCATAATGTTTAGATCCCTTTTACAATTGTTAATGGGTTTTTCCGATTCAATGAACCCATCATTGATTAGGCAATGGATCATTAGGAATCCTAAAATCCGCATGATTGACCATCATACCTCAAGGGAAGTTTTGTGATCGGTAACCGACCCTCCTGGTTGGCTTATGCCAAGGGATGGGGCTGGTAGGCCATGCGGTAAATCTTGAATTTGAGATAATTGATCAGAATTCTATAGATTTAAAATTTAGGTCATGTGGCTATTTTCGTCCTGAATCAGGAATTGAATCATAGCGAAGGGTTGTATGCCACAGGGCATGTTAATTTTGATCTAGGTGTAGGATGGCATCTTGATCCGTCACTAGCTTTGACCTCTCTTACTTGTATAATCACAATGAGTTTGGAGACTCTCAAGTAACCATGCAAGTAATGAGTACAACCTTCATAGATGTGATCTTGATAGAAGGTTGAAGATAGGGGGACAAGGAGAAGAAGTGAGAAGATGGAGTTCAATGATGAACTCACTAAGCTTTTGTTTCTCTCTTCTAATTCCTCTCCTAATACAAACCACATACTTATTAGCAGCTGAAGGGTATAGGGGTAGGCTATTTATAGCCCAAAGGAGCCCTTAGATGGATGGCTAAAACCAAAAGATAAATCATTATCTTTAAGGGTCTATCTCAGCCAAGTCGTGTGCACGACCAACACGTAGCACAAGTGGGTTGGAGAAGTCAATCGACTTAACCATTCCAGAATGTTCTAAGTCAAGTCATGCACATGACTTTAAAGTCGTGTGTAGGGTCGATCATGTGTCAGTGTGTTATAGGACCGTCCCATGTGAGGCTAAGGTAGACATCAAATGATATATGGCTGACTGGGATCGTGCGCACAACTTGTGAAAGTTGTGCGGACGAGTTTAGTCTAGCTGAGCACTATTTTGAGCAAAATAAACTAAGGCAAAGTAGTGCACACGACTGTGTAGTCGTGCACATTACTTTTGTCTAACAAATAATACCTTATGCCCACCATAGACGACTTTAAAAGCCGTGCGCCCAACTAGCTTACTATACACACACACACTAAGTGTAGGGCATCGGCCCTTGTTTCTAGCGAGGTAAAACGTTGAAACCTAACATGCTCATATGGTCATTTCTTATCTAAAAATAGATGCACATACATCTTTAACATTTAAAACAAAATGAACATGCATATAGGTACCAAAACGATAAAAAAGATTGAACAAAACTAAGTGATGTGTGTGTTAGCTAGTCATGCACCCAAATCCTAAACACCAAAGCAAAAAGTCTTATCCCAAAGAGTTAGATACGTAACTTTCATGCCTATTCATGTGGGAAAGGATGGTAGTTATGGTTTTGACTGCAACGATACATCTTTATCGTACTAGAGCCAAACCTAACTCTACCCTTCCGAATTTAGCTTACAATTCACTACACAGGTAAAGTATGTTAAAGTCTCTAAAAACTGATGGCAACGTAAGGAGACTTAACAAGCATATCATGTAGATGCATGATACTGCTCTAGTGTGTTATAATCTAATCATGTTCATTCTCATAAATCTGATAATGACTGTTGGATTGATTCTGATTCAACAATCCATATCTCTACTATCATGCAGGGGTTTCTCGGCATACGAGACCCAACTGACAGGAAAAAGATCATATTTTTAGAAAATAAACTAACCTCCAAGGTAGAAGGTATGGGGAGGACCTACAAACTAGTCCTCCAGATCGGTTACTCTTTGGACTTAGATAGAGTTTTTTATATTTCAAGTTTTTCTAGAAATTTATTATCTATTTCAAGACTGATGCCTATGGGTTTTGTTTTTTAGTTTGATGACTCTATTATTCTAATCAATAAATATTCAGTTTTCATAGGCTCTGGTAAATTGATTGATGGCTTATATAAACTTAATATCGACTTTGAAAGTAATTGCTCCATGATGACCATAAATTAAAACATTATCAATAAAAATTCCTCATCTCTATGGTACAGAAAGTTATGCTATGTCTTTTTAGAAAGGCTAAAGAGGTTAATAAAAAAAGAGGTTCTTAAGACCCTTGACTTTACCGACTTCAGGATTTATAAGGACTGCATAATGGAAAAATAGACCAATAAATCCTCTAAGGATACTAGGAGATATATTGAGAAGTTAGGTATCATACACATGAAGCTTTGTAGACCATTTAGTACACCTTGTTTGAATGATCAATGATATTTTATATAGTTAATGGATGGCCAAATGAGATACATGTATCTCTTTCTTCTATACGATAAGTCAAAAACTCTTGAAGCTTTCAAAGTTTATAAAGCAGAGGTAGAAAAACAATCCGGTAGGAGTATCAAGATCATTCAATCAAACAGAGATGGTGAGTACTACGCTAGGTACACAGAGTGTGGATAAAGACCTAATTCGTTTGTGAAGTTTCTTGAGGAGCATGGTATAGTGGCCCAATACACAATACCGGGCACATCACAACAAAATGATATAGCCAAAAAGAGGAACCGAACGCTAATAGACATAGTGAGGAGTATGATTTGCAACTTCTCTCTTTCTCTCAATATATAGAGTGAAGCCTTGAAGACCGTCATGTATGTTCTTAATAGGGTTCTATCTAAGATCGTTCTCAAAACACCTTTTGAGTTATGAACAGATGGAAGCCTAATTTAGATCACATGTATGTATGGGGTTGTCAAGTCGAGATTATGGTGTACAACCTATATGAAAGAAAGTTAGACCTTCCGACATACAATGGCTTCTTTATTGGGTATGCAGAGAAGTCTAAGAGTTACAAGTTCTATTATCCATTGCACTCACCGAAAATAATAGAAGCTAGAAATGCTTATTTTGTTGAAAGTGACAGCTTCAATTGAAGTGTTTCTACATAAGAAATTGTGTTTGAGGGATACGAATTCTGATATATGTACCCGTAATACAAAAGGGACATATTGGTCATCAGGATGAACCACCTATGGTAGTTCCTGATCAACCAATCCTTGATATCCAACTGATATAGTATAAGTTATCAATGAGCCTGTATTAGAGTAACCTCAAGAAGAGGAACTGACAGGTTTGAGAAGATCTAAGAGAAGACATAGAGCGATAATTTCTAATAACTATGAAGTGTACATCCAAGAGTCAAAAAAGTCTGACACTATTGTCAAACTATCTCTAGATCCCAAAATATTTTCTAAAGCCATGAGCAGAAGAGATTCTGCAAAATGGTTAGATACCATGAAAGATAAGATAAAATCCTTAGCAGATAATCAAGTCTAGGATTTGGTAGAGTTGTCTAAAGGGGCTAAGGTCATCGACTGTAAATGGGCCTATAAGACAAAGACCGATGCCGCATATAACATCGAATGATATAAAGCAAGACTTGTAGCCAAGGGATTTGCTCAAAGAGACAGCATTGATTATCATAAAACATTCTCTCTAGTTTTTAAGAAGGATTTATTAAAGATAATCTTAGCTTTGGTAGCTCATTATGATCTTGAGCTATAATAAATGGATGTAAAAATGACTTTCCTAAATAGGGATATGGAGGGGGAGGTATATATGATGCAACTTGAGGGTTTCATCTCAGGTAAAGGAAGTCAGTTAATCTACAAGTTGAAGAAGTTATTATACGTATTGAAACAGGCTTCTCGACATTAGTACTTGAAGTTCCATAATGTTGTTATCTCCTTCGGTTTCATATAGAATATTATGGATCATTATATTTATTTTAAGATTTGTGAGAGCCATTATGTGTTTCTGATCCTATATATGGATGACATTCTTCTGGCTAGAAATGACTTGAGGATGCTACACATGATGAAACAGTTTCTCTCTCAGAACTTTAACATGAAGGACTTAGACGAGGCATCCTACATGATTGGTATTAAGATCACCAGGGATCGATCTCAAATATCACAAAGGTTGTCTCAACGGGCCTATATTGATAAAGTTTAAAAAAGGTTACGTACAGACACAATGAGCACTTGGAGCTAGTTGGTTATTCAGACTTCGACTTTACTGGGTGCCAAGACACGAGGAAGTCAATATCGGGTTATGTGTTTTTGTTAGCAGGAGGTGTTGTCTCATAGAGTAGCACCAAGTAGATCCTTACAGCGTCATAGACTATAGAGGCAGAGTTCGTTGCACTCTACGAGGCAACATCACGGACTTCTTTGCTAAAAAATTTTATTACAAGGATTCGGATTGTAGATTCCATTTTCAGACCTATAAAGATCTATTGTGATAACATGGCTGGTGTGTTCTTCTCAAAAAACAGCAATAGCGAAAGTCGTAGCAAGCACATCGACATAAAGTATCTTGTCATGCGGGATGATCAATCAACTGATAAGATCATCGTTGAGTATATTGGTATGAAGCTTATGATTGCAAATCCAATGACCAAGGGATTACCACTCATTCAGTGTAAGGGTCATGTGGATAGCATGGGGCTTCAAAGCTCATTGTACGTTTGATTATACTTGTACTTTTCATTTTCAGCAGCTAATAAAGCTTTTTATTTTTGTCTCATTCTGGATGTGTATACTTAAGTTTGTGAGACATACAGTAAGACCTTAGAGTAAGCTTTGTCTATTACTCATAAAGTTTGATAATCACATAAAGTGCTTATTCAAAAAGGAATAATCATAGCGTAATACGTGGAGGGGGCATCTGCTTGTAAGAACATAACCGTCATGATTCATGTGACTATGGATCTTTGTCTAAGTAAAAGAATACCTCTAAAAGTTACGAGTTTAGTTTTTTTTAAAAAAATACAGTATCTAAGACCTTTTCAAACTGAGTCATTATCCACTAGCGTGTGTATTTTTCAAAATAAAATTTTTGTTTTATTTTTGGATTTCGTTTGCCAAGTGGGAGCTAGATTGCTGGATTTTGGCTCGACTTCACCTAGCCGGTCTTGGACTCGGTTGATCTAGTGGGTAATTAGTCGGGCTCGGAGGTATGTGGTTAATTAATCTCGGACCAACTCTAATCCTACAGGTGTCAAGATTAGTTTTAGGGTTTTAGAAAGTGCGGAACCCAACTCTGGTACGACGATGATGCGCCACACCTTGCGCACCCGATTAGTAAACCCGAACCTATTGGAGACCCAAATTAGGAAAAGGAAAGGGGTGGACATGTGGCATACGGCTAGGGTTTTAAGGGGGGACTGATCCTCTCTCTCGTCTAGGGCTTATGCGTATGAACCGAGAGGAGAAAGAAAGAGAAATCACAAAAAGTGCGATCCCCCCTCTCCCCTTCTACCCGTCCGTAGAAAACTGTGAGGGAAAGAGGGCTGTGGTCCAGTGCAGCCCCCTCCCCTTCTCTCCTCCGTTATCTTCTCTCCTGATAGAATAAGTGAAGGAAAGAGTGGACTGCTGCGATTGCAGCCCTTTCCCTCCCCTTGGTGCTCTCGGTTTCGTAAGAAGGAGAGAGAGAGAGAGAGTGAGAGAGAGAGAGAGAGAGAGAGAGAGAAGGCTCGGCTGCCCTTCTACCTTCCTTTGAAGTTTCGTTCTCCGAATATATCGCATTAGAGAGAGAGAGAGAGAGAGGATTCTCTTGCTTCATCTCGTCGATCTCTACGGGATCTCCACATAGATTTTGGGCGCCAAGAAGAACCGAAGTTGAAGGCTCCCACCGACGATCATTGCATCGCATCGTCGATCCCTCTTCCATCATCCCAATTCGGATCAAGCGAAAGGAAGAATCTGTCTTTGTCAAGTTTATTGCAGATTGTCATCCGACAAGTTGTGGCCGGAGGTATGTTTCGATCTACTGCTTCCACCTATGCTCTCTATGTTCAGTGTTTTCAAAACTTATGGTTCTCAATAATAGAGACGATTACTTGCTTTTGTATAAAATATTTCTTACAAACAAATCTTCAGTAAGTGTTCGTGTCGCAATTGTAAACACAGAACAATCACATATTCATAAATAACATAAAATAAAGACAAAAAAAACACACACACATCGTAAGCACGAGACAATAATAATTTACATAAAAATGTAAATAAAAAAAAAAAAACATACACGACAACGATCTAAATCCTCTATAATTAGTGATGGCAACAGGAAGGACTAACGGTGCAGGCCATCACTTTCTCAACAAGAAACCTATTCATCTTGGTTTCCCCTCCTCTCATAAAGGACGGACCCCCTTGCAAATCCAGCCATAACTCAACAATAAGTGGTGTGATACGACGATATCACAGCTGTCCGGTGCAGTCCGGCCTTGGTGCAATCACCTGTGGGGTTGCACTAGTGGACGGTTGTGATGGCATTTGCACCACGTGGTTCGCATCCATCCATGCATGGAGAGAGAGAGAGGAGTCGAACCCAAAAACGATGAGTGTGGGAGAAAGAGAGATGTAGAGAGAGAGAGAGAGAGAGAGAGAGAGAGAGAGAGAGAGAGAGAGAGACAGAGAGAGAGAGGAGTCGAACCCAAATCGATGAGGGTGGGAGAGAGAGAGAGAGAGAGAGAGAGAGAGAGAGAGAGAGAGAGAGAGAGAGAGAGAGAGAGAGAGAGAGAGAGAGGAGTCGAACCCAAAAACGATAAGGGTCGGACCGTCGGAGGGACGTAGGGGGGGGGGGGGGGGGGGGGACGTGGTGGGTTTGGCGTGTTGTTCGGCTGTGATGATGCTGCTGCTGCTGCATGGAGGTGGACCAGACCAGGTGGTGCACACAACCAAACAACCCAACAGACGCAGTGGGCATCATGGTTTTTGGGTGGTGTTGACTGTGCCGTCCATTAAATTCTTTTTGCAGCTATGGGCCCCCCACACTCCCAGCCATTATTTCATCATTATTTCTTGTTTTTTACCTCAATTTTGTTCTATAATGATTGACCGTCCGATCGCTCGTGGAGATTACGTGGGCCGTCTGTTTGTCTCATGCACTTGGGCCCTTTACTATGTTGAGACGTGTTTAGAGAGAGGAGAGAGAGATGTTTGTTCTCTGCATCGAGAGAGAGAGAGAAAGTGAGATGTTCTGTATAGCTTCAAGCCTGCAAAGGAGATGATCTGCATTCGCCATCCAAAACTGATAGACTAATATTTTGTTAGATGCATGCTAAGTTTTTTTTTTTTTTTGGCAAATTACACATAGACCTCCTTTAGTATGACCGATTTTCACTTACATCCCCTTATGTTTAAAACCCTACAAATCCCCTCTATAGTCTGAAAAACCATGCACTTCCACCCCCTCAGAAGAGTGCAAGTGATGTGTTTTTTAAACTATAAGAGGACATTTATAGGATTTTAACCATAGGGGTGTAAGTGATAACTGGTCAAATTATAGGGTGTTTGTGTAATTTTTTTATTGTAATGGACCAGCAGACAATCGGAGAACGGAGCATTAGTGTATGGCTCAAAGTGGTCCTAATATCGAAACGGGGAAGCAAGAAGGCGCTACGCCGTAGAAGGTCACCACACGAGCGGAGTCAACAAAAGACGTCACAGGAGCACACACGAGCGGACAGGACAGAAGTTCACCACACGAGCGCATCGAACCCGTGACCACTAGCCAGAAGGAGCGGTACCGCTACCGGTGACCGGATCTAAAGTAGTAATTTCAAACCACAAGCCGAAGTGCATTCCTCTTTTTTTTTTTTTTTTTTCGAAATCACACATTTTGTTTTGATCACAGATGAATTGCTTGACAATTTCGAATAGCAAACAGCCATAAAATCAGTTCAATCGCAACTTTCTGAGCAATTGTTCTCATAAACGATCGATCGATCGATCGATCGAATAATGTGTCCTCATCGACCGCTGCTTATCAAAAAAAAAAATTAGAAAAAGACATAAATATCCTTCCAAAAAATTTCTGTGCCCTAATCCCAAGTGGTAAATTCCAAACAGAGTACAGTTCATCTGTCAATATTTGGCACTGTTCTGCATATGAGAGGTGAAAAAAGCATCACAGAGTTCCACATGGATCTTGGTCAGCAGAACAATTCATGATCAATAAAGTTACAGTGCAGTAGAATCATCAATTCATCCAGTGGCCATGCACTGAAACCATCTGTACTGCTGTGCCTTGTTTGTTCCCTGCTCTGAAGCTCTCACCCCATGGGATTCATGCAGTTTTGGATGGCAGTGAAGAGGAGGCAGCCTCACCCACTCAGCCCCTCCTCCCAGCCACCTTTGGATCTGAAATCAGAGGCTTGATGACGAGTCGCGGCTTGGTAACGATGAGTTTGTGCGGAAGGACCGAGACCCCGGCCACTAATGGTGCATGTGGGATCCCTGAGAGCGGTAGTAATTCGACGAGCACGACCACCTGTGGACTCAGTAATGGGAAATGATCAATGCAAGCATTGATTTCTGAATGCTTGAGAGAATATGTGAAGTAAATGCACAGAACAAGACCAGTTTGCTACATGAGCTTAAATGACTATGCTTTGTGGTCTGTGTTTTGATTTTGTTGAAGAACCCCAACGGCTAGTGTAGTAGTTGGTTTGACATTTGCTGCCGTTAGAGGTCATGGGTTCGAATCCG
The DNA here is from genome assembly GCA_947650365.1 of Chamaelirium japonicum. Lineage (NCBI taxonomy): Eukaryota > Viridiplantae > Streptophyta > Magnoliopsida > Liliales > Melanthiaceae > Chamaelirium > Chamaelirium japonicum. The sequence continues at coordinate 25,147,754 of OX393550.1, read as the reverse complement.
CAGGGGTGCCTCTGTACTATTGTGCCTTTATGGCGAGCGTGGCGCCTTGTGTTGCGATGTGCTTAAGGGTCACACTGACCCTCTCCATTAAAAAGTATTAATATTTGATCCACATTATTCTCCAAGCTACCACCTCGCATCAGATGGAAAAAATACCAGGGTGTCCCAAGACCTTATTCTCCAAGTACCACCACCAACCTTTCCCCCCCCCCCCCCCCCCCCACCGTCGCCAGCGCTCGGTGCACGCCGCTGCCTCCCCTTCCTCTTCTTCTTCCTCCTCCTTCCTCCTTTCTTGTTGCCGTGAACAGAGTCGCACCATGTTGGTGGTTCTCCACCGCCGGCAATGTCGATCGGTAGCCACCGACAAGTGGGTTCGGGTCAGCAGGAAAGAAGAGGGAGGAGGAAAGAGGAGGGAGGAGGCGGCGCCTGACTACACAAGCACGACGGCAGTGATAGGGGTTTGCATGACCGGAGGTGGCAACGGTGAAGACCTACACGAGCCGTTTTGTTTGGAGAATAGTGCGGTGCAAATATTAATAGCCTTAAATAAAGGCTAGCGGCCAATTTCGATCCTGGTGTGCTCGGAGCTCAGATAATTGCTGGGGTAACTGTGCAAGGAGGGGTGGACAAGGGCCAGGTTTGGTCCTAGCAAATACAAATTTTTGAATAGGCCTGGCCGAAAACCCTACCCGATATAGTATAAAAAGAGACCTGTGGGACGGCTCGTGTCCACCCCTATGTGCAAGGGGAGTGAAAAATAAAAAAAGAACCAACCCTACTTTACAATGAACAAATAATGGGATAATTGGTGCGATATCTTTCCCCTTGTGAATGGAAATGTTACAACTGTTTTAAAAATTCATCGAAACCAAAGAAGACAGAGAAATGAGTCCAAATTACCTCAGGAGATTTGAGATCCACAACTGAGTTTTCTGCAACATCTTTAACTGCTGCAGCCACAACCTGGAAACATTTATCTCGATCCAATAAATTCGGTCCCTTGGATTCTTCTACCGTGGTTTTCTGCTTCATCGCTGCCTGATCAATGCCTCTTCTATTAAACCCAACTGCAAACTGTTGTGAAAATTAAAACCCTTCATTTCATGGAGCCAGGTGGAATAGAAACACATTCATCAAAGATGACATACAGAACATTTCACTAATAGTAATGTGTTCTGTTCAACTATATGCAAAGTTGTCACCAGGAATATATAACGATTGCATCATTTTTCTAAGCGACAATGAAAAAGGAATTGCCTTCCAAGTACAAAATCATAGGTGGGAAGGTGACCAACAAATAAAAATATTTTGATGAGAATATATAATTTGAAATATATTAAGGTAAGATGCTGATAGGCAGCAGAAATAACCTATCCAGGAATTAAGAAGTGGATGGATGTAAATGGGTTCAAGTGTATTCCGTTGCTTGCTAACACCGGTATGAGGTGCAAACATGATCAGAAAAACCCAGTGCACCAATATTACTTATCCAAAGTGTCAACAATGAATATGCAATTGTACTATTCATATGAAAAAATATAAAGTATTTCATCCAAATATATTCATTGGCATTAAAAAAAAAGGGCTCCTCGACTCCTACTTTTTGCTTAGAAACAGAAACTAGAGAACAATCTGGACATGCTTATATTGTTGGATGTGTAGAATACAGCCTAAGGTAGAATTCAATGGAACATCATTCATCCTTCCTAGAATGATAAGAAAGCATCCTCAACCATAGTTTGCAAAATGAAAAAAAAAAATCCACAACCCCATAACGAAACATTTTGGTTCGATATTGGCAATGAACATAGTCACGAAATTTGGGTTCAGCAATAAGACGGTGGGGGTAAAACTCGGAAAAGTTCGGTGAAAATCGAAATGTTCGGGGAAAAAAAAAAGGGAAAAAAATCAGGTTTGGGATTTAATAGACGCTGGTGAAATTTGAAAAAATAGCAAATTTGGAACCTTCAAGTCAACATTTTAGCCTAGATTTAAGCAACTAAGACATTCAAAATGTGACATTCATAGGACAACAAGTCAACCTCTATATTGGATGAGAATGATCAAAACTTAATGATGAGATCTATGATAACCAAGACAAACAAAGGTTGAAGGTAGAGTATTGCTTCTGAACAATGAAACCTAATGAAAGAGACTTGAGCACAAGGATGTACCATTATATTAGAATGGATCCTACATATAGTTATAGTTGGCAAAATCCATACAAATAAACAACTAAGTCATATGACTCACGTGCATATAACATTATATATAAACAAGTCAATATAAATCCCTTGCATGGATATTGAGCACAAGAAGCAGTGCGTAGCCTGTGGATGATGGGATAGAGAAAAGGCGACATGTCAGCTAACACGGGTATTACTAGTGTGTGTGTGTGTGTGTGTATTACACAACGTCTTTTACCTACCCTAGAGGTTTCAGAATTTGATAAAACTTGGTGGGGATGCTATCTATGGCAAGTTGATCATTCTCATCAAAAATCATCAAATTCTTTAACCTCTAGTGGCATCAAATATGCTATTCAAATTAACCGTTAAAATAAACGATCGATAAAGCTTCTAACATTTGATGCCCCTAGAGGTTATAGAATTTGATGATTTTTTGTGAGGATCAACTTACCATAGATAGCATCCCCACCAAGTTTCATCAAATTATGAAACCTCTAGGGTAGGTAATTTACCATAGATGCTATCAACTTACCATAGATAGCATCTCCCATTGTTCTCTTCTCTCAATTTACCATAGATGCTATCAACTTACCAAAGATAGCATCTCCCATTGTTCTCTTCTCTCAACAACAATAGAACAAAAAAAAATTGGTAGATAAAATCATAGAAAAATATTACACAAAAGGTACATATGTCAATCAATCAAGAAAAAGGATGTAAAGTCCAACAATCTAAACAATTATTCACTACAACATGTACACTATGAATACAATGAATAGCTCAAGTTCTATAAATCTTTCCAAACAATATCAGCAGAGAAGGGGTTAATAAAAAACAGAGGAACTGAAAAAAAAAATTTATTTACAACCAGACATAAAATATGTTGAAATAGAACTATGCTTAAAAAACCTATTACCTTAATAGGCTTTTCAAGTTTGTCCTTCTCATTGCCCAAGTACTCTTGGAAAAGTTTTGATACGATAATTTGTAGGTCCTTCTCAATCAAAACACAAGTTTCTTGAATAGGGAATATACGATGGCACCAGCTGTTCACAGAAATCATAACATTTAAATCAAATATTTAATTTTCAATATGAAAAATTAGATGACCAGATCGAATAACGTGTGGAAAATTACTTCATTCACCAATTCTTCTAAAAGGAAGCACTCTAAATAAATGCTATCACATTCCTTCCAAAAATATGGGATAATTGTCGCCCTCTCAAATATAAGAACGAACTATCAGAAGATTAGATATTCAAAACATGAATATATGTCACTCATAGACTCAAGAATTCAGCGAGGATGGAAGGATGCAAGAAAATTTTCATTTCTCATTGTCAATTTTATTTTAAATTATGTTATTTCGCTCATAATTTGTTCCTCAGAGAGAATACAGCTCTCTATATCAAACCTTGCCTTCTACCTCTTTTCCTAAACTCTTTCCTCCTCTAAAGGAACCTTGAAGGGATGCTCCCCAGTTGCATGACCTTAAACTCTGTAACCAACAAGGCAAGTCTCCCTACCCGCCTTCTGGCCTTCTAGGTTTCTTTGTAATCCCCTATTGCCCAAAGTTGGCTTCTACAATACCCAGATCTTTCAATTTTTGAAGAGCACTCAGATCCTACCCGTATCGCAAAGAATACTCCTATAAGACCCTCATTTTAGTCCAAATTCTTCTAAAAGTTGAAGGATAGCCATACTTGATCCTTTCTGGACATGATCTCGCTGTACCCGTATGCAGGTAACAGCTTTGTATGAAAATTTGGCACCAATTCAAAGAGATGTCAGTTTGACCATTGGTTATTAATATCTCCTAGATCTCTTCATGGATCTTTCTCAATTTGCATTGTGCTCCATTCAGACCCCACCTTAATGGAATAAGGCCAGGATGATGAAGATGAAGACCTATATACGTTGAACAAGAAAACATGTCTAGTAGACATTTTCACTTAGTTCAACAAGAAAAAAAAAAAAAAGAGAGAAGAAAGTAATCCTATCTATCCCATACAAATTCATCACCCATTTTTGTACTATAGAGTATCCGTCAAAGATAAATCCTCCTAAAACTAAGGCAAAGTCGGAGAAAGGTCTCACCACAAGATAAATAAGAAATGCTTCAAGATGTAATGCGCGAGTAGGAAAAACAAGCAGCCTCCTAGGCACATGGAGACTCTTGCTTCCTTCTCTGGCATTCTAGAAATCGCCTTATGGTTATACCCCCCACCCGCGAGGATGGAGCATTAATTTGACCTTCAAATGATCTCGGATCTAACTGAAGGTATTATTCATGGTTGAGCAGAAATTCTCTGGTGTTTTCAGAGGTATCTCCCATGAACCTTCAGAGATCCTTGAGATCTTCAACCATGGGGGAGTCTTCTTCTTGAGAGCACTTCCTCTCTGGCTCTTTCGGATCTCCTACTTCTTCCCCTAGTCCTCTTATTTATAGGTGAGGAAAAGTGATTGGGGAGCGTTTTGGTCATTTTGTACCCCCTCCCTCTCATAACTACCACGATTTCTTTCCTTATTTTTCCCGGATAGGTTATGGCCTTGATTTGATTTTGAGCGATTTTCATTTGCAGCTTGAACCCATTTTGTGCACTTGAGTCATTGATGGTCGTGGCTCATATTCCGGTCGTTGAATTGTCGGGTTCGACGTGGATCCACATGTGGGTAGACATCCGCACGCCGACTTCCTTTCCTTTTCTTTTCTTTTTTTCTTTTTCTTTCCTTTTCTTCTTTTATATGGCTAGCCCTGCTTGTTACTGGGGCAAGCCGGCTAGGGTACCAGGGCTGGCCGGCTCTAGTGTGCCAGGTCTGGTCGGCCCTGGTTCTTTAGCTGGCCAGCCCTAGTGTCGGGGTTGGCAAGATCTTAAGTCCGAGATTTTGTTTGCACTTTTGCTTCCCATTGCATCTTCCGGAGAGCTTAAGTGCCTTCGACACGCGTTCATTGACAAGCGGGTCTCGTGTTCTAACTGTCAGGATATCGGCATGTTGGACTTCTTTCTTTCTCTTTTCTTTTTTTTCTTTCTTTCTTTCTTTTTTTTTCTTTTTTTCTTCTTTCTCCCTGGCCAGCCCTACTTGTTACTGGGGCTGGCCGGCCAGGGTACCAGGGTTGGTCGGCCCTGGTGTTTTGGCTTGGCCGGCCAGCCAGGGTGACGGGTCTGGCCATCCCAGGTGCTTTGGCTGGCCAGCCCTAGTGTTGGGGCTGGTCAGGTCTTTCGTCCAGCTTTTTTTTGCACTCTGGCTTCCCGTTGCATCTTCCGGAGAGATTAATTGTCTTCGACACGCATGCATCGACGAGCGGGTCTTGTGTTCTGATCGTCGGGACGTCGGCATGTCGAACTTCTTTCTAGAATCTACTTTTTTTTTTCTTTCTTTCTTTCTTTTTCACTGTGGCTACTCTCTGCTCTCTACACTCTACATTGTCTACGCTACAGCCCATCGCACTTAGATTTTATTGATTGTTGGCGGTAAACTTTACACGACGAAATAATCCCCCACAATGTGGAGAGATTCGATTCGAGGAAGGGAAGACAGTGAGGACGCAGAGCGCGATGAGGAAATCTATTCTGACGGCTTGGTGGAAGAAGGGAACGCTAGGGAGGATCAACTAAAGTCAGTCCCATTTGCATGGAGGTGGCGAAGTCTCAAATTGCATGCAGCTAGATGGGGAGATTGTACCTCAAAGCAATCAGAAACGGAAGCACTCTAGCTCCGTGTGGACGGCCAGAGATGATTCCTCAAATGGATGGATTGCTCACGCCTCAAATCGCGCCTTGCGGAACTGCAAGTCTAAGTGGAGATTGTGCCTCCAATCGCATGATCCTGGGGCGTCTGAATCGACCATCCCTCAAATCGTGCCTCGTTGGTTAGCAGGATCACGAGCCTGTGGAGGGATTGCACCTCAAGTCACAACCACAGGCCAGGGTGGAGATTGCTCCTCGATCGCAGAATACATGGGACACATGATCGTAGACGACTAGCACCCAACTAGCAACAATGACGACAAACACGAGGAGGAGATGGGTTCGAGTTGCCCAAACTCTAATCTCATGAAACCAACAAGGTGAGAGAAATTATTTTTACCATTATAAGAGGGCAATAGCCCAAAAAGAAATGGCATTCTCACATATGGTGTGAGTACCTACACCATAGCAGCCATGAAACATGTACATGAATAATATACACTAAACATATGTAATATACAAATTTCAAACTTTAGCTAAATAAACATATGTAAGCATAACTTACAGGGGTGGCTTGAGATCTCCGATTTCCAAAGAGAGGAATATATTTGACAAAATATCAATAGCATGATGAGAGCTTTTACTTGGGAATATAAAGAGAAGTAAACCGCTCCTTGTTAGCTTAACCAGCGATAGATTGAAGCTACTTTTGACTTTCTCGTCTGTCTCTGAAAATGATAAGCTAGCCTCTTGTGTGACTTCCCCTGTTTTAACTTTTAAGAGCATAAATTAAGATATCAGCAAGCTGGGGTAAATCTCATAAAAAAAAAAAGAAACAATTCCACCTTATGTGTGATGGAGATGATGCACTTCTAGAAACACATAACAGACTAACAGAGTCAACAGACATTAGGGGGACTAAATTTGGTTAATAGATTCCCTTACCAAAAGCCTCTAAAATATTGCTATCCCCTTCTGCATCTTCAACATTTTCTACACTAGAACATATTTTCCTTTTCTTTGCAGAAGAATTTCTACCACAAGGCTCTAACCTCTTGAAGGCATTGCTAGACATACAACCAACATACTGCAGAAAAATTCACAAAATTTATGCGTAGGCATTAAAACATACAAGATAATATCATGCTTTGAATAGCATGTACTTTTAGAAACAAATTTAGAAGTGTGAAAATCACTGAAATTACAAAGGCTGAAAGAAATCCTGCAGCAAACAATCTAACTAAAACACAGTTCAGGAAACAAACCTAAAGGTTTTGATGAGTGCTCTGTTTATTATAAATATCGGTTTATCTTTATTAGAAGGTTAACATACATAATACATCCAACCCATACAAAAAAATTAACTTTAGCACCCTTCATTAAGGGAAATTCTGGTAGTCACCACAATAACTTCAGTATGAAGACTTTGTTAGTATTGCAGCTGACCATTTCATAGGAGATCTTTAGACAGAACGCACTGTTTTGATTTTATCTGGGGTGCAGGAGATGAAACAACTTTGGTAGATTTAGGATTCCGATGGGATTTGGAAAATTTCAAAATTAGGCAGTAAGACTAGATCTGAATTTTATCTAAATTGATACAGATGAGATAAAGTTGACATGGAGCCTAAAATCAATAGGGATGTGAATCTAGGGATTGTAGGATAAGGTGCTGGATTAAAAAATTGTGTAGCAAAATTTCTAAGTTCGTGAAGGCAGATGTGGGGTTATTGATGGATCTAAGTTTAAGAATGATTAAAAGTAAAGGAAGAAGTAAAGCCAATACATAATCAAAACTATAGATGAAAAAAAAACTATATAATAAAGCAAATAAACACAGATAAGTGGTAGAAGAGTCTCACTTCTAAGCATTAAGGCACCATCCCTTAAACTTCCCAAGGCATCATGCCGAGGCATCTCACCAATCACACTACTATAATGGAACAAACAAGACAGAAGCTGTGAAGATTAGCTTGGTAAAATGTTGTCGCTATAGCCCTATTTATACAAGAACTCTTCCTGATTTTAAGTACTTTCTCGCTGATTAGTAATTTAGTATTAGTAGTCCTCCCGAAACAGATTTGTATTCCTCCAAGGAAGGGAACTGACGACCCTTCTCTCCTATAAGTATTAGTGCTTCTTGCCAATCCTCATTAGTACTCCTTGACTAATAGTAATATCTGCTGACAAGAGTTCATATTCCCTTAAACAGGGGAGGACGAACAGTCTAAATCGGGCAAGACATAGACCCAGCTGACAGATTTTCCTTAATTTTGACCCCCATAATCTGGGGCCAAAAAAGGTGGGGGCAGCCTTCAGTTTTGAAATTTTGGAGGACTGGCATTAATGTTGTCCACCATCAGGGCGTACTGCATGGGTACCGCCTCTTCTTTTTTTTTCTTCCTTCATTCATAGTAGATGCATCAATCGGTTAATACATGATATCTTCATAATTTCAAAGAATAAAAACTAGTGGTCTATTTGATAATTGATACTCGGCTAGTTCGATCAGTTTTCTGCCGTCAATCAATGTGAATCAAGTTGTTTACAAATCAGTGCGGAGGTACCCCGATTTCAGACAATCCAAAACAGAGTGAATTAAAACACGAAGACTTGAAAGTTTTATGGCAGTTCCAAACCTATAGCAGCAATTCCCCCAAATCAAATAGTCAGTTATGAATCAATAACGATCAATGACAACCTCGGCAGATAAAGACTTGATAATTTTATTAAATTCATCCATGACAATTTTGATAATTTTATTGTCCTTTGTCTCCAAACTTGATTTGTGCTTAAAACCAAATAATAAGAGTAGATTCACATAGTTTGGTTGAGCATGATATGTGGCGGTGCCAAAATTGCCACCGCTCATGGTCCATGTGGCAGGAGCGGGGGATGACACATGGCAACATAGTGGGTCCCCAAGGGTTGACTCTCACCATTGGATGCACCCCCTACAGCCCTGATCGATCATGGGAGCGACCTAGGCCTTCTGATGCAGGTGTCGAGTGCGTCAGAACACTCTGTCAGCGACTGATGCATGAGGAACACTAGTCGATGCACCTCACGTGTTGTCCGGCACAGGCCTCTGAGTCGTGATCGCCTCCCTGACGGACCCTCAGCCAGCGATCAAGGAATCGTAGCATCACAGTCGTCCGATCAGAGCAACACCCCAAACCCTAGGGTTTGGGGTGCTATTTAAAGAACATGGAATGAGAAGAAAAAGGGGATCCTCTTGGAAGGTGAGGGGAAGGTGGAGCCACAGCTCTCACCCCCTTCTTCAACAGCAACAGCAGCAGGGGGCAGATCCGCCTCTCTCCCCCCTCCACCTTTGGCTGGTGGGTGACACGAGCAGGAAGAGGGCGTGGCTCCGGCCCCTCGCCCCTCCTCTTCATTCAATCGGCGGGCGACATCAGCAAGGGGAGGGCACGTTCCGCCTCCCTCCCCAATCCTCCTTTGGCCGGCGGGCGACACGAGCAAGAATAGGGCGTGATTCCGCTCCCCTCTCATCTCCTTCATCAACGGTGGGCATCACCAACTGGGAGCCTGGGTGGAAAGCCACGACGCCCTTCTCCACTCCTTTAGCCAACGAGCACCACCAGGCACCAATAGGGAGGAGGGCTACCAACCAGTGGCGGACCCAGGATTTTTTCTTAGGGGGGGCATAAACATAAACATTAAAAGTAATCTAAAATTAAATACCATCTACTTAGCAAAAATTCATAACAAAATGTAGCACTTACAATTGCAAAATTACTTCCTTGCTTACAAAAAAAAAACAATTAAAAAATTAACAGTTTTGGATAACTGATAAAGTCTTCTTAAGGCAGCTGTCCTCTACGAGTTTTCATATTCTGAAAGCGTTGAACAATTTTCTTCATATCAATGCTATCGAAAATATCTCTCTCAATATATGTGATCAAAGAATCACTCATCCATTCATCTCCCATTCGATTACGAAGCCTGTTCTTCACAATTTGCATTGCAGAAAATGCTCGCTCAACAGTGGCACTGGCAACTGGAAGGATAAGTGTCAGAGTTATAAGTAAATAAACTAATGGATACAAAATATTCTTTTTTGTCTCAACCATCTTCTTGGCAAGCTCACCAATCCCCTTCAATCCTGAAAACTCACTATCTGAACGCACATCCATGATATAGATATCAAGTTGGTCGCCAAGGGCCAAAATATCAACATTAGAGAATTCTGCTTCGTAAAACTGACCGAGACGAATCAAACTTTCCTTTTCAAAGGCTAAAAATGAATTTAGTGGATTCAAACATGCCATACAAAGAAGTAATTCTGTACTCGCTTCAGTAAAACGATTGCTAAGCTCTTGAAATTGCATATCGATAACAGCATAAAATAATTCAACACGATAGTGATGTAGATTTGTGATCTGTTCTCCCCGTCGTGACCGTCCATGTGCTGCAAATACATCATTCATATTAGGAACAACGATATCATGTTTTGTACAAAACAAAGAGACTTCTGAAATAAGAGCCTCCCATCCATTCTCTCTCAACTCTTGAAACATTACTTTACATAATTTAACCAAATGCATAGCATTCACAATGTCTTGTTCCTTCCTTTGTAATGCCTTTGACAAACTATTCGTGATCCCCAGAATCTTTCGCATCAAATGTAGCTTGAATACAAAATCGAAAGTTTCCATAAAATCTCTTAAACTCATCGCTTTGGCCCTTTGTTCTCGAAACCATCCATCTTCATCAACTAGTTTCAGTACTTCAATCACAGCTGCAAACATGCCAACAAAGCTTATCAACGTCTCATAGTGCGATCCCCAACGTGTGTCACCAGGCCTTTTAAGGCTAGTCTCCTGATTAAGTCCCTGACCTGTAGGTAATTCACCATTGCTAATTGCTTCGGTAATTTTAGCAAGTTGTTTTTCTCGAAGTGCATCTTTACGCTTGCATGAGGCACTAACAAGTGTAATTATATCAGAGAGCAAGTCAAAGAAATTGCATATTGGTCTGTAATTCTTTGCAACTGCAACAAGTGTTAGTTGAAGTTGGTGGGCAAAGCAATGTATAAAAAATGCATACTTATTCTCATTGATAATTAGAGACTTTAGGCCCTTAAATTCACCTTGCATATTGCTAGCACCATCGTAGCCTTGACCACGTAATTTTGCTATGCTCAATCCATGCTTCGAAAATAATTCATCAACTGCATTTTTCAGTGACACAGATGTAGTTTCAGCAACATGTACAAATCCTATAACACGCTCCACCACACAACCTCCTTTGTCTACATAACGTACAGCAACAACCATCTGCTCTTTGATCGATATATCCCGAGACTCATCTACCAAAATAGCAAAAAATGCATTTCCAAGATCATTTATGATCACATTTACAGTTTCCATAGCACACGCACTGACAATATCTTTTTGAATTTTAGGTGCGATCATTTTTAGATTATCTGGAGCATTGTTTAACACAACCTTACTAACATCCTCGTTATTCTCAGCAAGAAACTGCAAAACCGTCAGAAAATTTCCTTGATTTTTTGAATCATCAGATTCATCGTGACCACGAAAAGGCAACCCTTGTTTCAAAAGTAATCGAATTACTTTTATTGAAGCCTCCAAACGAGTTTTATATTCTACGCGTGCTTTTTCCGTATGCTTACAAACAACTGTCTCAATATGTTGCTTCTGGTTTAATAAGTTCTGACACTTCAAAGAGGCATGATTGTGAGCACTATTGGACCATCCAATATGTTCCTGGAATTTTTCTTTCTTCTTCCAATTAGAAAATCCTTTTGCCACAAAAACATCACTACCCCCTTGCTCTCCATGGTTTTCTTTAAAAAGGTAGCAATATAAACAGAATGCAGCATCCTTTGATATGCTATATTCTAACCAACTGCCATACTCCTTAAACCAAGCATAGTTAAACCGCCGAGACTGTTTTCCAAATTGTTTGAAGGGAAAATCATGATTAGGCTGACAAGGACCTCTTAGTAAGTATTCCCTTCGAATCATATCTTGATCATTTGGATGATAATCAGATATCCTAATACGTAATCCAGGATCTGCTGGAAGATCTTTTAAGTTAACTTCAGTGACATGACTTCGCTTCGCGCTAGGTTGAACTTCATCTCCAGGACCATCGCATCCCAAACTAGAACTTGCCATGTCTGATTTTCTTTTCAAAAACTTATCCATAGCTGGGGATTCCGAGTCAAGCTGTGAAGATCAAGCCAAAAGATTGAATACAAAATAATTAAAACAAAAAAATACAATAAGGCTCAAATCAACCCAAGTATCTAAAATTGAGACATTTAATAACTTAGACTTACCTTAGAAGTTAGAAATAAAAAGGCAAATATTTAATATAAGCAAAAAGAGGCCCTTATTACTCTTTGATGCATAGAGTCAACACACTAACAATTCTCATAATAAAAAACTCACAATGACAAATAAAAAAGAGATTCCTTAGTTTCTTCACTCACAAACTAACAAAGGCAAATAAAAAATAGGCAAACAATTTCTCCACTCATAAACTAACAAAGGCAATGAAGTAAATGAAGAACTGATTAATAATTCTCACAATAATCAAACTATCATAGATCCAAATATTATACTATTATGGATTTATAAGCAATTCTAAGAATAAATCTTTGTTGAAAATTTCGGATCGTGCAAAGAGGGAGAGAGGTCGAGTGATTGTGCAGAGAACTAGAGAGGGAGAGAGAACTAGAGAGGGAGAGAAAGAGGTCGGACTCAGGCCGTAGAGAGAGGTCCATTGTTCGGTTCTTAAATCTTAACAGCAAGTTTGTGGCTCAATATCGCTACAATTGTTCATTAGCGGTGTGCATTAGTTAGAAGGCAAAACTCAAACCGATCCAACCTGGTCGGTTTTGAGGATTCTCAATCCGATGATTCCGATCCAAATCAATTTGGTCATTTTGGATTGGATTGAATGATCAATTTGGTCAAATCAAAATCCATAAACTAAACCCTCCAATCAAAATCTCTAAATTAAAATTCCCAATCTAAACTTACATTGCACATAAATACATAATCCTCCAAATTCCAATTTTGAAGGAGAAATAAAAGCAGATCAAGTTAAAGAAAAACTCAATTCAATTCAATGATTTCAATCTATAATTTGTATACTGTGAGAGAGAGAGAGAGAGAGAGAGAGAGAGAGAACTCAGAGAAGGGAAGGCAGCTAGAAGGGAGGAGGGCCTGCCTACCTGAGTTGGGGGTACGGGCCGTACGGCCCTGCGGGTGAAGGCTGTGAAGCCGTGAAAGGTTAAGGTGCTCGGTGTCGGCGTCGTCGGCGACGAGCCGACGGTGGGTGGCGGCGTAGGCTGCGTAGCGCAGGCGTGCTGCGCGTGCAGGTCGCGCCTCGCGGCCTCGCGGGCGGTTCCGGACGAGGGGCGACGGTGGCTGAAGCCTCTCGGAAACGATCGATTCGCACGCGGCACGCCTCTCGGAATCGATCAGGGATTTGCAGGCGGTTTAGGGTTTGGGGGCTTCGGTTGCTGAAGTTTCGGGATTTTAGGGGATTCAGTTTTGGGATTTTAGGGGGGGCTCAGCAGTTCAATTGCCCACGAGATTTTAGGGGGAAACGCTGAAAGCCCGGGCTCTGCTGCTCCAAAGCCTGAAACCTATATTAGAGGTTTGCAGGATTTTAAAAAATGAGGGGGGGCTTGAGCCCCCCCTTGCCCCTATGTAGGTCCGCCCCTGCTACCACCCCCTCCTTGAAGAGTGGCATCGATCATTCACAGCGGAGGCGGTGCTCGACGAGGCAACTACACTGCAACCACTCACGGTCACGGTGCATGACGACGACGATGAAGGTCCCTGATAACCTCGAAGATGACGAATCCAAAGACTCGTGCATGTGTGTAGTTAGTATGCATGCCGAGTAGGATCGACATGCCCATGCGTGCCAAGTGGGTGGGTCAGCTTGTGGCTGTGGGTCCCAGAGGTTCGTCAGTTCGGATAAACGTCCTGCGAGCAGGGGGGCCCCGATAAGCATGGAAACCGACTATAGTGGAGCTTTCCTCCGATGACCTGGTCAGTCAGCTTCAACTGTCACTATAAATAGCAATTAAACGGGTTTAGCGAGTAACCTGACCCGACCCTATTAGGATGGGTTTGGAATGCAATTAAATGGATTTGGGCGGGTTTGGGATTGTTTGAAAAAACCTGATCGGGTTTGTCGAGTTTAGCCTACCCCGCCCCAATTACATATACCTATGTTAATTAATATACAGTTTAATATTAGTTGCACTTGCCATAGCCCAAAATTTTCCTTCCATGAATATAGTGTTCAAGAAAAAGTATGGAATTAGCTTTTTTTTAGTTAAAATGGATTTATTGTATACTATGTATTGTATTTCTCTTTTAGTTCAAACACAATCCAACTCACTTCGATTCGTCCCGTCGATATATAACTGGGATGGGACGGGTTTGGATTTTCGCTAATATAAATGGGACGTGTTTGAGATTTTCCCTCCAAACCCGATACCGGTTTGGGATAAGGTAATCCTTAACGGGACAGGCTCGGGATAGGGTTGCCCATCCCAAACCCGACCCATTGTCGTCCCTAACCGTCACGGCTGGTTATACTCTGACCTCCCCCCACCCCCCTGAATTTAATACATGAGAGGCAAGAGAACACAACGATGTACAGGTAACCGACCTGGAGGACAGTGAATTCGCTCGCTTCGCCCGACCCAGTAGTTTTTCTCACATGTTAGAGAGTGCTTTTCCACGTAAATTACGCCTCCATTGTTCTAAAAATCGGGCCGCCCACCTAAGTGTTTTGGGCCTTAAACCTCACCGCTTAAGTTGGGACCACTTTCTTTGGCGTCCAAATGAGAAAGGTCATCGATGTAATTGTCAAATACTATCATTGTAAGTTTTCTTTCTTCCTTCTTCTCCTTCATGTTCTTCAGTTTTATCATCTATTTTCTCTTCTTTAACTAGTACATTACTATGTTGCTACTATATAGTGGCTCTCTTGGCCCACCGTAATTACCTAAAAGAATGATGATAGCGACACCCTTGGCCCATTGTGAACTCCTAAAAGAATGATGACAATGGAAACATAGGCTTCACCACTATGATTCCGAAGGATCCAGCGCATCTTGACTTCTGGCCTCGCTTCGTAAAAATGATCTTTGGCGTATCCTTGCTTGTTCCACGACAGATTCCTCCAAGCACTATCTTTCATTTCTTCTTTATTTATTCCCCTTGTCATCGTCATCTTCATTCCATCAATCCTTTTAATTTTTCCAGAATCACCATTGTGCCTAATCATTATTATCCCATATTTAATACCCATAAAGTGTCCGGATCATTGCCCATATAGATCCGTCCATCGTACACATTCGCAGACTTGTTTTACCTATGTTTCCTATTAAAAGATGTTGCCTATTGGTCTCTTTATATGAAAATACGATGATGTCTTTTACGATATTACATGTTGAAATTGAGAATATGTGGCGGTTTTACATCCCTAATTGTTAGATATGGAGCCATGCTTAATTTTGTTTGCATATCTTGTTACATCTACCAATGTTTAAAAAGGCGAAAGACATACCGAGGCATTTTTCCTCTGGAGAGACGAGACGTAAGCCTCAAGGCGCACCGAGGCGTAAGCCTCAAATTTTTTCAAGGCCTTTTGGTAAAAAAATTAAAAACAAAAATCAGAATAAATATTATTATTGAATGTGTAATACTATGTGAACTAGATATGCATAATAAATCACAATGTGTTAGAAAATATCTTATATGACACGATTGAGGACTCCATCGAGCAATCTAACAAACAAAATAGAAAGTCAAATTGCTCAAACACGCTTAATTCTTTAATATTCAAGATAATAATTAAAGTAGCAACTAACAAATAATAAACAATATAACATTGTCAAGATTCAAAAAAAAAAAACAATGATACAAATACATGAAAATGGTAAAATACAAAGAAAAAATCATAGAAAAAACTAGTAGAAAAATCAAGATCAAGATCCATACTTCTAAACTTAAAACAAATCTTGATATCTCACTTGTGCTTGGTAAACAATCCACAAAGAAGAAGAAAACAACTTCGGAATCAAAATCGGAAAAGAAATGAGTAGTAGATCTTGATTTTGGGTTTTTGAAGACAAAGGGGTTTCAAAAGCAAAAGAGATCTAAAAGGGTTTATGATGTGGAACAGTGTGTGCGACAGGGAATTCAAGATTCGTTGAGCAGCGACAGGGTCGCTTGTTTGCTCCGAGCCGAAACAGGAAATTAATTTAAACAAACAATATGGCTAATGGTTTTATCAAAGCCTAACAGGCACGCAAACAGGTATCCCAATCTTAATTACCCGAATAACAAATACTTGGTTATATCAGCAGGGTTCTACATGCAATATCAAGGCTAATAACAAACAGGGTAATCAGAATCTCACAACTCACCATTTAAAGTGGGCAGCAGTTTTGCATAGATAAAATATAGGAGAATTGATCTTTGGGGCTACCCTCGAATATTGACCGGGGGAAAAGGAAACTCACCTACTGAGGGTTGTGGGGGACCTCAGGGATCTCAACTGGTGGCGGGGTCGATGTCGATGCGGTGTCCTCGGGTTGGGCCGGGGCTTGAGCGAGGGCCCGGAGTGCTGGTACGTTGGGATGTACGGGCGCGCCGGGATGTCACCGTTGATGGTTCTCCGAAATTCCCAGCCGTGCTTCCGCGTCTTTGGCGACGAGGTAGGTGATGCGCTCCACGTACTCCTTCACGCTCTCGCCGGCGCTGAACTGGAAGTCGAGGAAGGGAGACCGGATATCGAGGAATCCGTCTTCGTCGTCGATCAGGCCGTGATCAACATCTGGATCCGCCATGCCTTCATACCGAGGGGGAGGGGCTTTGCTGGGGTGGAGAGATAGGGGGGGTCGGGTTGGATTGCGGGGAAGGGGATCGGGCCGGGTTAGGGTGGAGAGGAGGGAGGGGTGGGGCTGTTGCCCGGAGGAGGAGGAAGGCAGCCGGTGGTGGGGCACGGGAAGGGGTTCGGTCGGCAGGGGGGGCAGGGGTTTCGGGTGGGTCGCGGGGAAGGGGAAGGGAGTGGGGGATCGGGCGGCAGGGGAGGTGGGGGAGGCTGGGTCGCGGGAGGGGAAAGGGAGGGGTGGGGGTTCGGTCCGGCCGGGTAGGAGGTGGGGGAGGGGGATCGGGGTGACGGCGGCAGGGGAGGAGGGTCGGGGGTCGGGTGGCACGGGCAAGGGTTGGACGGCCCGCGGGGGAGAAAGGAAGGAGGGAGAGAGAGAGGGAGGGATGAGGGTGGCGATGTGGGCTGGACAAGAGGGATAGGGGAGGGACCAACTAGGGTTTCACACATCTAGCCTGGACCTAGGGTTTCACACGCCTAGGGTTTGGGTTTGGGCTTCACACACCTCACCCTGGTTTCTCTCAACACGCATGTGGAGGAAAACAAAAATATTATTCATTGCATACTAAAGGAAAAGATGAAAGGCCTATAAATAGGCTTACAACGACAGACGAAACAGCCCACTAATCGAGGTGGGACTAAAAGTACACAAGCCAAATAACAAAACAGAAAACAACAGCCAACATGGCTAGAACCACATGCTCAGATGTCGCCTCCTGCGCTGGTACACTCGCCAGGGCCGAGGCTCGATGTCCCCATCAGTTTAAGAGGTTTCAATGGGTCAAAAATGGCCCATGGGGGCAATTTACATATCAAACCCTTAGTGCCCTCCCCCCCCCCCCCACCCCCACCCAACCAAACATTGGTTTTAACCCCTCTCTATCCTATGTTTCACGCTTGGAGCAAGAGGCGTACGCCTTGAGGCGCGCCTCAGACAAAGGTGTACGCCTTTTGATGCAGGGCATAGGCTTTTTATATGTGGCTACTGAGACGTGCGCCTCGAGGCAGAACATGACCACCTCGCCTCGAGGCGGGCCTCGAACGCCTTTTTAAACATTGACATCTACAATACACTTATTTGCTCTCTTTATTGTGGTGTTTCAGTGCTATATTGAATTACTTAGAAAAAATGAGCCACCTAGTTTGTTGACTAAAAGCATGCTAAAGTCTTAAAAGTGTAGTGAACCTTTTAGATGTCTACATCTAAAATTAGCATTAATATTTACTTAATAATATTTAATAAAAAAAAGGACAAAACATAGCAGCATAAAAATTAATATTTAATTTGCAGTCTACAAACCTAACCAATGTCCCACCAACCTAGCCGAAGTAAATATAAAAGCATAAGAGAGGAGTGAAAGGAGGAGACGAAGCAAAGAAGAAAAGAAAGTATATAGAGAGCATGAATATAGCGAGTGGCTGGAAGCTGCAAATGTGGTAAGCAATTAGTTAGTTATTCTAGGGTTTGCAAGCACTTAAACATTAAAATTACAATTTGTAATTAACAATTTAATCAACTTAGTGTTTTGGTTGGGGGTATAGGAGTCGAAGGTATGTTAGGGCTCTTACTTCTAAAGCATGTAAATCTAATTTGGTTTCATGAGTCAGTATTCAACGTTTGAAATGCATGCCTATCCAAAGTACTTGATTTGAGTTGATATTAGAAGTTTCTGAATGAATAAAGTTTCTTTTTTTCTTTGATAGGGATTGATTTTCTCTGATTTGTCATTTCTGACAAAACAAACCTGATGTGTATGTTTTGTTTGAAATAAGTGATACATGGTTTGTATATTTATAATTTTCCTTGGCATCAGAAAAAAATACCATTGCATGAGGATTAAGAAGGCTGTATGAAATACCTTGGGTTAAACACCTTGAAGTATCTTGACCAGTTGATTATCTGTCTGTTAGTTATATAGTAGTCAGAGCATTTGTATGTGTGTCCATTAATTTGTGTTAGTTTATGGTAGCCAGAGCATCTATATATGTTCAATTATTCATCTATTTGTTATTCGGTACATATTTATTTGAACCTATTTTGATCGACCCTCGAGCCAAAAGTTAGGTGACAACTGAGAGTATCTTATTTTTTGCACCTCTCCTAATCAACACGCAAACCAAGAGTCGGGTGTCAGTGAAGAGTTTTCGTCTTATGGATATCTGTTGATCAAGTCAAGATCCTAAAGCTAACCACCGGTTGAAAGGCCCTAGGCAATTCAATGCATCAATTAGCTATATGGTAGCATGGCTGTCTATTTGTGTCCAGTTATACTAATCAATGGTGACAAACTCATGAATTTTTATATTTTGAGAAGAAACATGGATTTCTAACATCTATATCATGCAATCATGAATTTTTATATTAGTGATTACATTGTGAAAATTGTATTTGGGCATGTAATTCTCTTGTATTTCCAATGACGTGCATGACCACTTTTGCTCTCTCTTCGTGGTATATGTTTTACCCTATCATATGTTTCTTCATATGCCACTTCTATATACTATCATGGGAATATTGTTTCATTTCAGCTTTTAGACGATAATTTGGGCCACAAAGATGAATGAAATTCCCTATAACAAATCCTGTGTTTTACCCTCTTTGTCTATACTTTTCTTAGTCTAGGGGAACCTTGGAGAGTTTCTCCACGACTACATAGAGCTTCAACCGTGTAACCAGTCTCCCTAACATCAACTAACATTTTAGGTTTCTTGGCATGGCCTTCTCATGTCAAGTTGCCTTGTTTAGGTTTTCGGCACCAATCTTAGAAGAATGATGGTCAGAAAATTCTTGTTAATCTTCCCACTAGCCCATCTTAATGGGATAAGACTTGGATGATGATGATGATGACCCTATTCTATGTAATTAATACTTGTTGAATTGGAGCTCGATACATCTTTTATGCTTCCTACTGCCGAGTTATCAATAGTAGCCAAGATAGCATGTCAAGAGTAATGTACAATAAACAAGAAGGCTTTCTGGATTTTAAAGATATATCATGCCCAGTATCAGGATTGGAGGATATTTACTGACTTCAAATTTTGCTTACATAAACTTTAAGATATGAATAAATTATCTCTAAGCTATGTTCTGTACAATCTTGTGATTTTAATTTTGACCATATTTGATCAACCATGAAGTGACGCTCACACTTCAAGTTTAGGCAAATCCAGAAATTTGAGTGTGACATCTCTTCCATATACTCCACACAGAAGGGTTTAATGAATAAATTTTGCCTTCCATAAGCTTATCAGATACTTAGGTTGCTAGATATGTCCTTAGTGTGGATGCAAAGTACATTCTGCTATCCATCACCGATTCACCAACACACACCTTGCTACATTTGTAATGCTTCGCGCCAAGGGCCTTTGGTTTTCTCTATGCCAGTGATTGCATATACATTTTGGTAGTTGGTCGTGATTCTGGATGTGGCGCAATGCGCTTCCACATTTAAGGTGCAACCCTCTCTTTAGATACCTCTTCAGACCCTTGCTCTTTATTCTCTTCCTACAGGTGGATCTTACACTGTTGTGAGTGTGGTTTCGGAGTTGGTTGTCATCTTCATGGCTGGTTGTCATCTTCATGGCAAACTCATGGTGAAGTGCCCGTAAGTTTGAGAAGGGCAGTGCAGTGCCCTGCTATCTACATAAGTAACATAATGTTCATTCTTTTCCTTCTCATGTGACCTTTTCATATCAAGCCCAACTTGACCCGTCTGCAACTTCTTCGACACAGTTTCAGCTTTGAACGTCATCCTTTCACATTCATACTCCTCTATTGTTGTGTTAGTGTTCTCTGACATCTCGACTTGTCATCAACAGGCCTGATGTTATTCTTGTTGGTGATTTTGTTCAGTTGTAGTCTTTTTGGCAAACCTATAATGGATCACTATCTTGAGTATGAAGAGGGAAGAGATGTTAAAGAAATATGTTGGCGTCTAAGAAGCACGGATACGGATACGAGATACGGGTACGATACGATACGGGTACGGCGATACGGTAAATCTTAAAAAAGTAGGATACGGGTACGGCTAAGGATACGGCAATAAATTATTATTTTGTAAATATAAATTTAAAATAAAATATTAAAATTTTAATTTAAAATAATTGTAATGAAGTGCTTAAACATGATAGACCCATGATGCTTGCTTTTAAGGTTACTCAATATGGGGCTGCTGGCTATAAGATACTTCAAACCTTGCATGATATTTGAACAAATATAATGAATAACACATGAAAATTCGAGATAGTACATGTTTTAGTATTTTTTGATCAAGGTTATTGCATACCTGCAGATCCTAGCGGCGGGTTCGAGGGGCTGCAAATGGAGCTGTGAGGGAGAGAGAGAGGGGCTATGAAGGAGAGAGAAATAGAGAGGCTATGAGGGAGAGAGAGAGAGAGAGAGAGAGAGAGAGAGAGATGGGGCTGTAAGGGAGCAGATAGAGGGGGAGAGAGAGAGAAAGAGATGGGGCTGTAAGGGAGCAGATAGAGGGAGAGAGAGAGAGAGAGAAAGATGGGGGCCTGGGGCTGTGAGGAAGAGAGAGAGAGAGATGAGGCTGTGAGAGAGATAGAGATGGGAGCCTGGGAAGGGCTGCAGTCAGGCAACGGTGAGAGAGAGAGAGAGAGGTTGTGAGGGTGAGAGATAGAAGGGCTGTGAGGGAGAAAGAAATAGAGGGGCTGTGGGGGAGAGAGAGAGGTGCTGTGAGAGAGAGAGAGAGAGAGAGGGGATGTGAGGGAGAGAGAAATAGAGGGGCTGTGAGGGAGAGAGATAGATAGATGGGGGCCTGCGAATGGCTGCAGTCAGGCGACGGTGGACGGCGGACGACCGGCGAGGGCGAGGGCGACGGCGGACGACGGCCGCTGGCGTAGGCTGACGAGGGCGACAGACGACCTGCGAGGCCGAGGGCGACGGCGGGCAACGGTTGACGACGGCCGCGGGCGACGGGCTAGGGCTTGAGCTCGCCTCACGGCCCTCGCCTCTCCCTCTCCCCTCGCTCGTGTACAGAACAGGGTGGGGGGTTTTTTATTTTTGGGTTTGGGTTCGGGTTCGGGTTCGGGTTTAACTTTTAACCGAACCCAAGCCCAAACCTGATAATACCGACTGTATAGTTTGCCTTTGGGTTTGGGTTTGGGTTTGGGTTTGGGTTCGGGTTTAAAAAAAAATTGAATTTCAATCCGACTAAACATTAAACCCGCAACCCGCGTATCCCTCTCATATTCCGCCGTATCCTGGCCGCATCCGGGACGTATCCCTACCGATTTCAGGGTTTTTAAATCCAGGATACGCCCGAAACGTATCGGACACGTATCCGAGCTGTATCCGGGACGTATCAGTGTCCGATACGTATCCAGTACGGATACTTCATGTATTTTGGAGTATCTCTGCTTCATAGGTTGGCGTAGTGATGTATTAGTGCACATATTAGACATAATCATATCTGTATATGAGACCTGTGTATAGAGCTAGAGTGCCTAGGCTTATATACCCCTTAAGTGCATGTGTAGCCTCATTAGCATATGAGTCCTATTATAAGTGCACAAATTGGCTTACCCATAGCTAAAATTCGGGTTCACATCTCCAGCTTTCCTCAAGTCATCACCAACCATTCTTTTCAAGTTTACTAGCCATATCGGCACCAAATAGTTAGGAAGATGGGCAATTCATTTCTTGAGATTTCAAAAGGTTTTTATACCTCACGTATTATGGATTTAGAAAATATTAGGAAACATGCATAATTTATCTATTGCAATGTAAAACTGATTTAACTCTTAAGGTTCTTACAAAGCCTTTCTTGTTTCAAATGGGCACACTTTTTAGTTGAGGTGGAAATATTAATCCCCTTCGTAAATTTACAATTTGGAAATGATAGTGTTGTTGGTTCTTCTTTCATCAATGAACCTTTTTGCATAATAGAAGTACTAAGCAATAAATTCCAATTGCTGCACTGGCACCAAAATAAACCATCACAAAGTTTTGCTCTTGGATGAAGGAACCATTACAAAAAAAGATACCCACTAAATGGGTGCATTAAAGGCTGAGAAGGTTAACCATTATTATATGGGATGCATGATGGAAGCATTAAATAAATCAGGTATTAGTTGGACAAATTGGTTGTTAGAGAATACTGTTGTCTTCCAAGATAATGTCTCAGGCAGAAGGATCTTCAAGGTAATAGGGAATTAAACAGGGTTGTTCACAGATTGCCGGGACACAGGAAGAAGTTCCTAGGACATCAGCATTTAGCTAATTATACTTGGAGCGACTCGCTAAGATTGCTGGGTCACAATTTCTAAGTGCTAATATATGCATGTATCTTTAGAGAATTAAAAACATTCATATTTAATCACAATTTTCATTGGGTTTTTTCGCATACCAGCAGAAAAGCCAAGAAAAATCTGATACACGAACAAGTAAAGAATATTAATGATAACCTGTTCAAGAATGGATAAAGCTTCCTTTGTGGCGCTTTTCTCACGTTCTGGAGAAGAATAAGGAAGACGTAAGTATACCATTTTCTTCCACTAATGAGAAAGATATGTGTTGAGGAATATATATATATATATATATATATATATAGAGAGAGAGAGAGAGAGAGAGGATACAGGGTACAGGCTGGCAGCCTATTTCGACGAAATGGGCAGCCACTCATTTGATGCTCCTATGAGTCTTAGAATGTGCTGATTTTTTGTGGGCATAAGCACCTTACCTTAGATTGAACACCCACAAAAAATCAGCACATCCTAAAACTTATAGGGGCATCAAATGTCATATTTAAGAATTAAGATTAACGGTGACAACGGACGTTCGATAAAACTTCTCACATTTGATGCCCCTAGGAGTTTTAGAATGTGCTGATTTTTGTGGGTGTTCTATCTAAGATAAGGTGCTTATGCTCACAAAGAATCAGCACATTCTAAAACGCCTAAGGACTTCGAATGGGTGGCTGCCCATTTCGCTGAAATAGGCTGGCAGCTCATTTCCCGTTTCCTATATATATATATATATATATATATATATATATATATATATATATATATATATATATATATATATATATATATATATATATATATATATAGGGGAGGGATACTCTTACTAATGAAATCTTACTAATGGAGTTACAAACCGCCTTTTACCTACCCTAGAGGTTTTAGAATTTGATGAAACTTGGTGGGGATGCTATCTATGGCAAGTTGATCATTCTCACCAAAAATCATTAAATTCTATAACCTCTAGGGGCATCAAATATGTTATTCAAATTAACGGTTAAAATGAACGGTCGATAAAGCTTCTAACTTTCGATGCCCCTAGAGGTTATAGAATTTGATGATTTTTGGTGAGGAGGATCAACTTGCCATAGATAGCATCCCCACCAAGTTTCATCAAATTCTAAAACCTCTAGGGCAGGTAAAAGGCGACTTGTAACTCCATTAGTAACCATTTCATTAGTAAGAGTATCCCTGCCCATATATATATATATATATATGAGGAGGGATATTCTTACTTATGCAACTACACACCGCCTTTTACCTACCCTAGAGGTTTCAGAATTTGATGAAATTTAGTCGGGATGCTATCGATGGCTAGTTGATCATCCTCAACAAAAATCATCAAATTCTATAACCTCTAGGGGCATCAAATATGCTATTCAAATTAACAGTTAAAATGAACGGTCGATAAAACTTCTAACATTTGATGCCCCTAGAGGTTATAGAATTTGATGATTTTTGGTGAGGATGATCAACTTGCCATAGATAGCATCCCCACCAAGTTTCATAAAATTCTAAAACTTCTAGGATAGGTAAAGGGCAGTGTGTAATTGCATAAGTAACAATTCCATAAGTAAGAGTATCCCTGTCCTGTGTATATATATATATATATATATATATATATGCCCACCAGTGAAGTTCACAATAACAAAAGCATGCAGGAGCATCAACAGTCCATTGGCAAAAAGAAGACCCAAAGAAATTAACCAAAATAAGAAAGCAATTCAAAGTAGTATGGAGAGCTACACTGAAGGTCCACATCAATTTTGAACGCTACATTTGTCTATACATGGGACTTACCAAAAAGGACATACGAAAACATTTTACTAAAGGTCATAAACTAGTCCAACGTTTGATGAGTCCCATGTTTTTTAATGTATGAAATATGTGGAACGCCCGATAAAGATATGGAACATGTATAATACAATCTCTTCATACATGCAGGGAGATACGATGCACAAGATGAGAATATAAATGACTTGAATAGATATACAGGTCTGTCTACCCCATTATGGTAAATACCATGTTCAATGGGTTGGATAATGAACCTAAGACGTCGAAGCAATCAACCATGTGTTATAGATTGAACTTATCAAGTTCAGGAGTCATATCAATTAGATATGCATGGAGCTTTTTCCAATTTTCCTTAAGTGGAGCTGAGTTTTTCTTTTTCCATGATCTTTTCACACTCTGTCATCCTTTCTTCCTCATAAAGCCATTCTAGATTCAAAGCCTAATCTCCTTTAACAGGAAGGATTTCAATGAAGATGACAACGAACACATGAAAACTGTATATTCATGATTAGATTCTTTAATAGGTTTATTTTTCTTTGGTCAGAAATTCTTTTGAAGGTGAGGCTGCCTATTCCATAAATACTTCCCAAATAAAAAGACCAAATTATATGATAAAGAAAATGAACAAAAAAATCCAAAACATATGATCCTTTTTTTGAACGAGCAATGTAAACATTAATTAGTTAATCACTTCCATGAAATTCAAAGCTAATATACCGTGGGGGTGGGGGACAATGGTGTTTGGTTGACAACAGAGATCACACGTACAATAGATGACAAGAGTAGTCGTGATCCCCCATTATTAATAGACTACGATGACCTTGGGGAGGTTAGTTGATTATAATGGTCATACATGCATGGATGTGACATCGGTGACCTTCAATGAGCGCGCGGGGAGGTGGTTTAGCTGAGATTATGATGCAAAGAATATCAATGATTGTGGTCACTTTAAGAACATGTATAATATCAATCTTACATGAGAGGGAAGAAGAGACTTTTCTTAGTGATGTGATCAAAGTGTGTTGCATATAAGCGGTTATGCTTCTTAGAACGAAGCAGTGTATCAGAGCTATAAAGCTTGGTACTTCAAAACAATAACTTGCTCCATTCGAGATTGATTTATCCATCCATAACAAAATTAGAGTTAATGAATAACAAAAATAAAATTACTCTGGGAAGGGACTCTTTTATCATACCAATGAAAACCAACCATCTAGTATAAGCAAGGTTCGAAAAATCAAAATATTTCAAGAAATTTCGTGAAATATTTTGTTTTTCTCAATTACAAAAAAAAAAAAAATACCGACCTCAATCTCGGCCAGCATGGAAATTGCAGGATATTTCGTGATATTTCACAATATGTTGTGAAATTTCTCAAAGTATTACGAAATGTTATGAAATATTCTCAAAATATTCCGAAATATTCTGAAATTTTTAGGAAACTTTGAGAAAACCCAGAAAATTCATCAGAACCCCAAAAATTCCTTTGTTCGACTTTCTTGACTTGATTTTTCATTCGAATTTGGAATTGGGGTGTTAGATCCTCCATCTAGTACCATTTTGGGGAGATCAAATTAACCAAAAACGCATCAAATCATTCGTTTAGATTGAGACGTTCTTTTTCTTTAAAAAGTTGAAATGGTAAATCTTAGATTTATTTCTATTAATTTTTTTCTAGTTGTTTAATTGATAACACGATGGTGCCAGAACATCATACCTATTAAGATTTTGTATTCTTACACCAGTTTCGGGGATCCATCACTAAACTTATAGGATCTACCTTTCGAAAATTTGGGGATTTTAAAAAATAAAAAAAAATTGAGGTTTTAATGTTGATGGAATCACTTGAATTTTGGATATGTTGTTGATATTTTGCAGATCAACGACTTAATATGATCAGATTTCATAAAATAATACTTCCAACTTTTCAATATTTAGATTGTTATGCATCTGTACAACATACATAGAGATACAAGGTATGTAGAGTTCCACACCCCAAAAGAATGGATAAATGTAATTTAAGTGTTCCAAAGTATATATATATATATATATATATATATATATATATATATATATATATATATATATATATATATATATATATATATATATATATGCTTGATTTATGACAATCCAGCGTTTCACTAAAAAATCCCATTAAAAAAATCAATATTTCCATTATTTCTATAAAATTGC
Source organism: Chamaelirium japonicum (assembly GCA_947650365.1). NCBI lineage: Eukaryota > Viridiplantae > Streptophyta > Magnoliopsida > Liliales > Melanthiaceae > Chamaelirium > Chamaelirium japonicum. The sequence continues at coordinate 25,120,705 of OX393550.1, read as the reverse complement.
AATATGTTCACACTATCGAATCCATATCCAGAGTGTCGAAATACTGGTCGAAATGGAAATTTTGAACCTTGAGTATAAGTACCAATATTGTTAGCGGAGGGAGACAATTAAATATGAAGTGTTACGTAATAAAGTGTAGGTGAAAATTTCATAACTTGAAAGTAATTACAACTTACTTCTAATAGTTTTTACTTATAAAACAGTCGAGACTGGCGTCGACATAGTCACCAAAGTCTTTGACTTTTTCAAAATTTTGTGTTTAATTGCGAATTTAACCCTTGCCAATTATTAGCCGGTTTATATGTTGGAAAGTCAATCCTTTACGGAGCGAATCAACAAACGATCTTTGACAATCGAAAAAAAAAATTCAACCAAACAAGCAACAGATAGGAATCAAAGGGCATAACAACGATGCAAAATCAAACACAGAAAAGGGATAGAGATTTACAGAGGTACATCAATTTGCCTACATCATCTCACCACATCCGCTGATTCCACTATTCTTCAAATCTAAGAGCAAATCATTCGATTACAAGAGCCCCTCTCTATATATATAGATGATTGCAAGACCCTCCTTCAAATACTTGAAACAAGAAACCCTAATATATCCTTTATATAGGACCTCCAACGAAGTGAAGAACAAACATAACACGCAGCCCAGCGCCCGGCCATCCTGTGGGGATCTTGCGCACAATGGGGATATCGTGTGCATGATCTTCCTGATCCGAAATAGTAGACATGCTAGTCCTTCTCCTGCCATCCAGGATCGTGAGCACAATGTCCCCATCGTGCACACTACATATACCTCCAGATCGTCCGCACAGTGGGGAGTGGGGACATCGAGTGCACGTTCTTGCCATGCCATGCGCACGACGATCCCATTGTGCGCACGTTCTTCTGAACTTTCTCCTCCTGGGTTGCTACTCCAAGTTTCAAGGTTGCAGTCTCTTCAATCTCTTGGCTCCTTCTTTCTTGGTCCTACTGGACTTCATCTTGGGATTCATATGGCTCCTCGAACTTAGGCTCCACACTCCAACATTATACCCCAACCTATTCAGGTCACCAAATCATAGCTTTTTACACTGACTGATTCAATGACTCGCGACTTATTCGGCAATTGTGGTGACATACGTTGGACAATCTTGATTCTTGACTAAACCAATTAGCAAATGTGGCCATGGGACTTATTGACGGTCTTATCTGCTTTGGGTTTAAACTTTAAAGGTACCTCATGTGAATGTTGTTTTGTTGATAGTTTGTTGCTTAATATTGTTATATTTACATTTATGTCATATGTGCTTAAATACAGCCCTATGCTATCAAAACCGGAACTAGTCAGTGACTAGTCCCCAGGTGGCATTTTGCCGACTGACTAATTCAGATTCTTTCATAACTGGGCAGAATCCCGACTAAACCCGACTAGTCCCCGACTAGCAACTGGGACTAGCCCCCATATGGCATTCTGTAAAAAAAAAAAAAATTGCAAGGAGTCTTTGCAAGCAATTTTGTTTGGATTTTTGTTCATTGCCTCAAATTCTTGAGTCGCAATTATGGTTCTTTCCTATAATCATCTGTTGAGGACTTGAGAATATGAGATAAAAACATAGACAAATAATTGTTGTTTATTTGTTGATATCCATATAACCCTATAATTAAAATTGGGGTTGTTCACAGATTAAACATCAACAAATAAATATTGTGATGAATTCTTAGTTCTGAGTCTTCAGATATGGGCATAAAACCAATACAACTGTGTTCTGTTACTTATGTATTTATACTCATACTGTGAAGTGTGAAGACATGCATTGTTATTGACCGACTAATATCATATACTTACTGTCATTTATAGTAGTTATATATCATATATGTTTTGGGAGGGGGGAGAGGGGTTAGAATAAGTTTTGGCCGATTAGTCCCGAATTAGTCCTGACTAGTCTCGACTAGTCCTAGTCGGCCCTTAGCCAACTAAAGGCCAATTACTGACTTTGACTGCATAGATATAGCTCAAAAAAGTTAATCCGAACTTGTTGAACATTTTCAAATATCACCCTAGCCAAGTAAACCACGAACCAGATTATTGTCAATTTGTTCATATTTATTACGAATTTCTCATCTTTTGCCAATTTTACCCGAGCTTTAACCCAGGCGGATTATTCTCGAATCCGAACGTGGTCTATGGTCGTCACTCGTCGCCATGGCGTTTCTGCCAGTCTTCCACCATGCCATGGTCTAAGTCGGGTTGCTGAGGTGCTTGGATCAAGGCAGCCACCCAGGCTAGCTCTAGCCCTCTATGGAGGTCTCCATATGAAGCCTCAAGATTGCCATAGTAGTTGCCATAGAATCATGCATGCAATGTAATCAAGTGTACAAATACATGGTCAAGCTTTCAATAGAAATTTACTGGATTTTGGTCAAAGTTCGATCGGTTTTAGTCAAATGTCTGTCAGTTATGAAAAAATTACAGAACGAAGGAAAAAAGATGAAAATTTCACCAAAAATGATGGAATTTTTATTCAAAAATAAAGAAATTTTCAACAAAGTTGTCCAGAAAGGTCGAAATGTCGGATCTTGGTCAAATGTCGGTCATTTCGGCCGATATTTCGTGATGTCGGATCAAAATTTGTTGGTGTTGAAATTTTGGACAATTTCTATGTCGGATGCTTAATAAAGGCATTGCGGTCATCTCTTAGGAAATTTGCTGACATTTGGTTCCATGTGCAGGGTATGGCAGAGCGGGTTGAGGATACCAGGATCAATTCGAGAGGAGAATTTTTTTAATTGTTGAGATAATTACTAGATATGGACAGGGCCGGCCCTGAGCATGGGCGCCATGGGCGACCACCCCAGGTCTAGCAATCAAGGGGGCCCAAAAAAAAAATATTATGTATATTCTAGGACAAATTGGGCACCTAACACCAGTGACTAAGAAAGGATTCAAAGCAGGTCCTCCCCACTTGGAAAAAAGGCCCTCAATCTTGGGGCTTTTGCCTTGTATTTGGACCCAAAACCCAAATAAACAGTTGTAGGCTCTACATGGGACCTCAGTGTGCAAAACAATTCTATTCGCTTACCCATTAAAACTGCTCATTCCTAAAACGGCAAAATGTTAGCGCTGAAAATCTGCACGCTTGCCAAAAAAATATTAGATTTATATCTCTAGCACTCTCTCTTTCGCATTAGCTCAGTGACTATGATATGATCTTTGACCGTTCGAGGTTTGCCATTCTCAACTCCTATGGGTCCTCTTGCCGGTCTTCACCCTCTCGCTCTCGTCGTCACGTAGACTGTATGCCCCAGGTGACAGGCCATAACCTCTCCGTATGTGTGTGTTTGTGAATTGTGACTGGTGACTAGAGACCGCTCACAGTCGACGGCTCTGCAACAATGACCAGCCCCCCCCCCCCCCTCTTCTCTTTCTTTCTCTCTCTCTCTCGCTTGTTCTATGTGTGTGTTTGTGACTGGCGACCGTTCACGGTCGGCGGCTCTACAGCAGTAGGCTTCTTTTTCGCTCGCTCTCCGTGTGTGTGCTTGTGACAGGGCCGTCTCGAATTCGACTTTGAACATTGATTCGCTAATCGCTAGGTAATTTTTGTCATCATCTAATTTTTGCCTCTCGCTAATCGCTATGCAATAGCGGACTTCTTATCGTAAAAAAAAAAATCATATGGATGAACATGTTAATTTTATTGTCTCAAAATTCAGCAAGATATATAAAATGATTATATATTAGTTTTAATTTCTTTTCTATAATTTAATTTCTAAAATTTTTAATTATGTTAGTTTTAATTCAATAAGTTATATAAAGTTATATTTTAATTCTATTGATTTGTTTTACTTCTATGTTAGTTTAATGCCTATTAGTATGTATAAAAAGGCCCTCTTTTTGATCCTTGCCCCAGGCCACAAAAATCCCAGGACCGGCCCTGGATATGGACAATTCCTACTCATCTTGATAATGGTCATCTCAACTACCCTATGTTCAATCACATATTTCACTTCACTAATTCCACAAACAAAGTCCAGCATTGCTCCAATACCTATAGCAATCCAGCAGAAGAATCACATTGCATACAGCAATCAAAAGCAAGAAACCATACTCAATTCTGAGCATGGAAGATCGTGCCCATGAAATTCTTCTTACTTTCAGAACCGATGAGAAACAAGAGGGATTAACCTAGTATACCAAAAAAAAACTTACACTGTGCAAAGATTTGGCAAGTGAGGGGGGAGAGAGACAGATAGAGATCTAACTGATTGGGCAGGTGATGAGAAATCCGGAGTGTGAGCGCTCCAGAAACGAAGAGGGGGCTCTGTAGTCGTAGCGGGGGATGCTGATCACAGCCGAGTGCTGCTCCCATGGCGTCAGGCGCTCCGCCTCCTTCCCCTGCTGCCCTAACCCCGGCTCACCCTCTTCGTTTTCCCTCTCACCCAAACTTGGCTCTTCGTTCCCCTCCCCCATCTCTCTCTCTCTATAACTCTCTCTCTAAAATCTTGCTGTATACCGTTTCAGCAATGGAAGGAGCTTGAGGCGTTCCGCCAGAACCCTTTCCCGGGGAACAGAAACAGATTTTAGCAACCAGGGAGAGTAGGGTCCACTGAAAAGGGATGATCCAGACCGTCCACTCCATGATTCATTCAATTGTAATCGAGTGGTTCACAGTCCACCAAAAGCGAAAGCCCCTACGAAACCTAGGATCTTTATGAAATGAAAAGGAGAATTTTTCCAAAGTAACCACTAAGTATAAAGCGTGAAAACGTTACTTTTTTAACCTCTGAAAAATTTTCGGACTAAAACATCCTTATCTTTATAGTCTTTATTTCGTGTCAAGACTCACAACTCTAACATTTTATCCCGCCGTTTTTTTACTGCTTCCTACCATTTCTGAAATTATATCACCTCGCTAGCTCTCTCATAAGCTTCGCTCACTATCTCTTGACGAGAATCCTTGCCGGAACCTCACCGGAACCCTACCGAAACCTCGTCGTCTCGGTAGATCAGGTACAAATCTTCTCGTCGGAAACTTGTTGTAGCAAAATGTGTAGTGTCTTGCATTTTTTGCATTTATTTCCTTTGCGTTATTTTACGTTTTTTTATTTATTTTTGGGTTTTATTGCGTCCAAATTGCGTTTTATTGTGTTTATATTTGCGTTTATGTTTTAATTGTGTTTTCACTTTGTATGTGTAGAATTACGAAACAATGGATTCAGCACTGCATATCCTTTGCATTTATGATGGAGAGTTCAATTATAAGAAACATAAGTACGATTACATTGGCGGGCAAACTAGAACGCTTCTGTTGTGTACCTCTACTAGTTATGAGCAACTCATTGACAAAATCCATCAGATCACGAATGATTTTGTCAAAGAAGACCACATTACTATTAAAGTATTATATTATAATACCATATCGTATCCTTCTATAGAAATTGTGAATGATGATGATGTAGCTTTATTTATCGTCCATAATGTTTGTAATATGAATAAGAATATTCTATTACTAATAACACGAGTGCTTAAAGGATCTCATTCTATTTATACCATACCATCACCACCATCTGTTTGTAAGAGGAAATTAGATCAATCAATAACAGTTTCGAGCAAAGCTAGTCGTTATCGTAATTTATTTCCTTCATCACCAGCTACTATGATACAAGAAGCAGAATTATTTTCAGCGGGCGACATAGATATTGTGCCATGTTCTTTAGATGTTGAGGCAGAGAACAATGGGAAAGATCAGGTTTCTCTAAGAGAATAGTTGTTGGTGTTAATATAGATCTGAACATCAACCCTATGGATGATGGATGTGGTGTATTAAATACATTCATGGAAACTCCTCGTAAAATAACTTCTCATCAAGATGTACATTTGAACCAAATGCCTATACTTACAGAATCAGGATGCAAAGCTCCAATGCCTACAATATCTGAGTTCATGTATGAAAAATATGTGTTTATCTTTCTCTAATTATATGTGTTTATCTTTATCTAATATTTTTCTATATTCCCTCTAATAATATTACATGTCAATTATTTTCCAGAAGGGTTCCCAATGAATGTAATCGTGATCCGATTACTTCCGATGATCAGAGTTTTTTAAGAGAATGGATGCTGGTGTTAATGTTGATCTGAATGTCAACCATACGGATGATAGATGTGATGTATTAAATGCATTCACGGAAACTCCTTATAAAAAGATTTATCGTAAAATGCATCATTATCGGGATGTACATTCAAAGTCAAGGCTTATGCTTACTGAATCCCGAAGTAAAGCTCCAATGCCTACAACATCCGATTTCATGTAAATATATTCCATTTTATGATATGTTAATAAGAATATATGTAACTTGTTTTATATATTTACAACTTACTATTTTTTTTTTTTTTGAATGCCTCCCAAAATTGATTCGGCTCAACTAAAAGGTAGTCGAGACTATGGTTGGTTGAAAAATGTCAAGATTGAGCAATCGGTAGGATTTGTTGATATATTCAGATACAATGAATTCCTTACAGATATAAAATTTCAGGTTGATTGCCATAAAATTAACCTATATCAAATGTTTAATGATAATGTTAAATATGAATGCTCTACATCAATAATTTAAAATTAAGATTTTGAAGTTAACCAAGACAAGATATACCATAAGATGCAAGTCAGAAAAGTATGGTTGGAGACTACATGCATCGATGCTCACAGGAACCAAAGTGTTCAAGATTAATTCCCTAACTAGTGGACATAATTGCTCAAATGGAAAATATGGTGAGGATCATCAACATTCTACAAGTTTGTTAATCAGTGAATATGTAAAGCATAGATTGGAGGCACATATATCATATACTCCCAAGACAATAATTTGTGATATCCAAAAAGAGTTTGGTGTGAAAATAAGTTACAAGAAAATATAGAGGGCAAAAAAGATTACAATAAAGCTTCTAAGAGGATCATATGAGGAATCATTTGAGATACTTTCAATATATTGTCACGAGATCAAGAAGATGAATCCAGGCACAATTACATATATTTTAAGTGAAGAAGGAAGATTTAAGCGTTTCTTTATGACTCTCGATCCTTGTTTAAGGAGTTTATAGGCATACCTTAAGACAGGTGTAGACACACGAATTTCGTCGGACCCGGACCCGACTTACGTGTGCCGACGCGGATACAAACCCGACGCGCGGACCCGACTTGCACGCACCAGTGCGGACCCGGACCCGATTCGCACCCAGCAAAAGAGGAGCAGACCCCACACTTCAAGGGGGGCTGGCCCCTACTAGGGTCCGAACCCCATAGGGGGGCCGGCCGACCCTGCAAGGAAAAAAAAAAAAAGGAAAGAAAAGAAAAGAAAAGGAAAGAAAAAAAAGGAAAGAAAAGAAAAGGAAAGAAAAGGAAGAAAAGGAAGTAAATACCGCCATGCGCGGGGGGAGGTTGCGTATGACGTCTGCACACACGCGGATCTGCGCCGATCCCTCGATCCGACGCACAAGACGAAGCGCCCGATCGCCATCGATTTCGTGTGCGAAATCCAGCCATAATTGCCTCGCCAGAAAAGAAAAACAAATAAATGTTATTCCCCTCATCAATGGATGAATAAATCCCGGGTAATTATGAGAGAGATATAAAAGGGATTCAAATTTAAAAGTTCCCATATCTCTCTCCCCTCCCCTTTGCCTATAAATAGAGGGGGTGGGGGAAGATTCAAGAGGTCGATGGTTGAAGACTGAAGATGAAGCGCGGGAGCTCTGCAGAAGAGGAGACGTGTCTTCATCGACCCAAGGCTTCACGAGGCACGGTCAAGCCTGTCCCATCGGGATCGGCTTACCGAAAGCTCTCATCAACGTGAAGACCCTTGCACACGAAGATCAAGACATCGACTCCGTGCACGCTTCTTCATCGACCCAAGGCTTCACGAGGCACGGTCAAGCCTGTCCCATCGGGATCGGCTTACTGAAAGCCCTCATCGACGTGAAGACCCTTGCACACGAAGATCAAGACTTCGACTCCGTGCACGAAGAAGAAAGCTCGGGGAAGAAGACCCTTCGACTCCGAAGACGCCAGAAGCAAAGGCCGGAGAAGAAGCTCGGAGCGGCACTACCCCGTCGGCTCCAACAAATCCTCGATCCCGATCAAGCTCCAAAGCCCGGAGGAGAGAAACGGACCGTCGTCACCCCCGCTGTCTTCGATAACAAAAACTGACACCACAACCGTCGCACGGAGAGCGGTGCTACCCCCACTATCTTCGAAAGCATTCTTCGACTCCGCTAAAAAAGATCGGAGAAGAAGAGAAGTCCAGTCGACACGCAAACCGTCGAAGCACCGAAGAAGTAGCCCACATCGTTCGAAGAAGAAGATCGAGTTGACGCTGAAGCTAAAGCCAACGCAAGAAGCCAAAGCAAAGCCCCCGTAAAGCCCGCGCCAAAGCAATGCAAGTGTCAAAGCCAAGCGACTACGCCGGCCACGAGCAAAAGCACTGCACGTTCTAGCCGATACGACGCGAAGTCCAGAAGAACGAAAGCATCGCAAGTCTCTCCCGGCTACGTCCAAGTGCAAGCGCCGAAGCAAAGCAAAAGCCAGAGCCACGCCGGAGCCAAGCCAAAGCCAAAAGGCCGAAGCCAAAGCCGACGCCAAAAACACGATCGACGCCGCGAACCGACGATCAAGGACGCCGAGGTCAAGCAAGGAGCGAGGAAGACACGAAGACCGAGGAACGAAGCCGGAAAACCCCCTAGCCGAGAAAGCGCGAAGCACGGAAGGGACAAAGCGACGGTGGACATTCCTTAGCCTCTCCAAAACCCTCACCCTGTAAAGACCCCTGTCCTGGGCAGCCCCTTCAGAGCTCTCGCACGAACACCACGTGGAGACGCGGATCAAAGGGATCCTCCAGAAGATCTTTCCCACAATCCCCTGATCAAAACTCGCCGCAACCCGGACTCGCTACACCCGAGCCACCCGGGTCCCGGCCACACTTGTAATCTGGCTTTGCGCAATAAAGACGACCCGTGCTTTTTCCAGCGCCACAACAGGTTATTTCTGTTGATGGATCACACCTTAAGGAACAATATAAATGTACTTTATTCACAACGACCACATTAGACAGTGATAATCACATATTTTCGATCACTATAGGAGTTGGAGAATCTAAGAATAACAACAATTGGAGATGGTTTTAACTCAATTGCGGAATGCCTTGGGGATTATTAAAAGGTTGGTGATTATATCGAATCGATATAGGAGTTTACTTACTCAAGTGCCTCAAGTTTTTTTCTGATGTGTTTCATGGTTATTGTACATTCCATATAACACAAAATATGTTTGCCAAATTCAAGCAAACTCGATTGTATCCATATTTTTTTACACAGCTGCAAAGGTGACATGACTGAAAAAGTTTCATCAACTAATAGAAACAATTAAAGGTGTAAACAAAGAGGCATACGATTGGCTGAATAAGATAGATAAAGAAATATGGACTTCGGCGTATTTTTCCAAGAGAATATATAATATTATCACAACAAATACTTCAGAAAGATACAATAATGTTCTAAAAGACGTAAGAGAGCATCCAATCATAATGATTGCTACGGAATTATATCTAAAGCTTCAAGGTATATGATTCAAGCGTAGAAATGTCTCAATGGCATTGACAATAAATCTAACAAGTTGGGGGGAAATGAGTTAGAAAAATAGATAGAGGTTGCACGTAGAATGCAATGTTATCCGATTAATCAAGATGAATTCTTGGTTAAATCTATGGAACATGAGGATCAAGTTTCTTTAAGCTAAAGAAGATATATTTGTCGTAAGTTTGATATGATGGCGATGTCATGCCCACATGCCTTAGCTGAAATTACACATTTCAAGATAGATGCTTACTTATATTGTGTACCCAGCTGAAAATTACAGATCAATGTATCAGGAATCAATTTATCCAATCGGAGATAAAAGCCAGCGAAAAACTCCAAAAGATATTCTATAGGCTAATAAATTGGTATCACCACTGGGCAGAAAACCAGCAAGAAGACTAAAGAAAAAGAAAATTTTATCCCAATGTGAAGAACTCAAAACTGTTAAGTGTGGAAGATATAAAAAATCTGGGCATAATAGAAGTGCTTGTAAGAATCCAATTGAGCAAGGCTGTAATTAATTATCTTCATGTTTTGTAAGTATTTTGCACAATTATTGTGAGTAGAATGAATCAATGAATCAATAAAATGAATATGAAAGAGGTAGGTGTGGGGGGTTCTGAATCGAACCGGGCGGTTCGGGTGGCGAGCACAATCTAACAAGCCAAATAAAACAGACCGAGAATTACGTGGAAAACCCCTTCGCAACGTCGAAGGGGAAAAAACCACGGGCGGGGCGAGAATGCACTAGAACTATCTTTCGGTTACAATCTCTCACCTAAACCCCAATTACATTCCCTGAGGACCGGTCTCCCAAACTACCGACCTCTGTAATTTCACTCTGTCTACAGACCGCTGCGGACAGCGTCTGTCTGCAGGTCGCTTGCAAACAGTGTCTGGCTGCTGACCGACCGACCTCCGCAGACAGACTCTGGGTGCAGACCGACCGACCTCCGCAGACAGCTTCTGGGTGCAGACCGACCGACCTCCGCAGACAGCTTCTGGGTGCAGACCGACCGACCTCCGAAGCTCCGCGAATTCCGGGACGAAACGGGCAGCGTCTCCTCCAGAAATCTTCCTCCTCTTTGCTGAAGGGGTAGGTCCCCTTTTATAGTGGCGGGGTGACGGTTACACTCCGCGAAAATCGGGCGAGTGACGTGTCCCCGCAATGAGCTCAACCGCCGCGGTGACGTGGCGCGCGGTTGAGACCTGGTCACGTTGGGCCGGAAAATACGGAGCATTGTCAGCACTACGGGCCGTGTCAGACTGCTGCTTCACTCCTCATTTCGTTACACATCCCGTCGAGAAGGGGGGCTGCTACCCTCTTTGTGGACCAACCGACCGACCCCCCCCTTTTCTCTGTCTACATGCCGACCTCAAAAGGAGGGGGGGGGGTGTGCTTCCCTTTGGTGACCGGCCGACCCCCCCCCTCCCCTCTCTGGCTACATGCCGACCCAAGAGGGGGGTGTGTTGTTTCCCTTGGTGACCGGCCGACCCCCCCCCTCCCCTCTCTGGCTACATGCCGACCCAAGGGGGGGGGTGTGTTGTTTCCTTTGGTGACCGGCCGACCCCCCCCTCCCCTCTCTGGCTACATGCCGACCCAAGGGGGGGGGTGTGTTGTTTCCTTTGGTGACCGGCCGACCCCCCCCTCCCCTCTCTGGCTACATGCCGACCAAAAAGGGGGGGGGTGTTGGTTCCTCTGGTGACCGGCCGACCCCCCCCTCCCCTCTCTGGCTACATGCCGACCCAGGGGGGGGGGTGTTGTTTCCTCTGGTGACCGGCCGACCCCCCCCCCTCCCCTCTCTGGCTACATGCCGACCCAGGGGGGGGTGTTGTTTCCTCTGGTGACCGGCCGACCCCCTCCGAAAAAGGAGTTGTACGCACAATACCCCCTCCTGACCGGACGGTCTTCGGTCCCGCCCGGTCAGGATGATTAGCCTCGATTTGCGTGCCCGCCTCAGTTCGGGGCTGCTGCAACTCAAAAAAGCTGTCTAGAGTCTCTTCTGATTTTTCGCCACATGGCGTTGCCGGGCGCCGCCACCTCGCCTTTTCGAAATTCGAACCCATCCATCTCCAACTTCGTCTATAAATAGGAGTCAGATGGTTCGTTTCTCTTCTCTGCTTCAAATCTTTCTTCTGCGGCTGAAGGTTCATTTGGGAGGAGTTTCGCCTGAATACACGTCGACGACTTGCGTGTCGGCTCATTTGTATACACGTCGAGTGCCTGCACGTCAGCTCGTTTGTATACACGTCGAGTGCTTGCGCGTCAGCTCCTTGGATACACGTCGAAGACCTGCTGCGAAGATGTCTTTCACCTGGTTCACAGTGCCGAACAAGTTCCCACTGATGGAGGATGTCCGGGCAGCATACGGTATTCCAGATGAAATTACGCTTTCTTTCGCTACCGATCCTCTGGACTCGTCAGACGACGACCACACCGTCGTCACGCTCGGTCAGCTTCGCTGCGGCATGCGGCTTCCCCTGGCGAGTTTCTCTGGTCGTCTACTGGAGCGCATGAGCGTGTCTCCTGGCCAGCTAGCTGGCAACGGCTGGAGGATCCTCCGCTGCATGGAAGAGATAGAGGTGCGGGCGGGGCAGCAGCTTTGCGTCGCGTACCTGCTGAAGAAGTATTTCCTCAAAGACTACAAGGTGACGCCTGGCAGCATCTTCTCATACTTCAGCCTGCAGGCGCGTGTAGGCAGTCGCCCTCCTATTGGGGGTTTAGCTGATTCAGTAAGGACTTGGAAAGAATGCCCCATTGTGGTCGGGGGACCTTGGAGGGGTGGCTTCAACGTCCCCAGTCGTCTCTCCCAACTCGCCGCGACCATTGAGGAGTACTACCCCTCCAGGCAGCTTCAGTGCCCCGGAGCTGTTGAAGAGGAGTTGGACCAACTCATCAAGGAGGTGACAAACAACGACGACGACTGGCGGCAGCTGTTTCCGAAGCTACCGGTCGTCAGGTCCTACAGCTCCACTTCGAAGAAGGGCAAACAGCGTGCGGCGTCCAGTAGGGGAGAAGAACCCATTTCTTACTCTTCTGAGCTTCCTGACAGGTACGTCAGCTCCGTCAGACGATTCAATCCAAACACCGCTACATCTAAACTCTGCGTGGTCTTCAGGCGACGCACGAAGGCGACTAAAGCTGCAGACGAGAGCAGCCGTCCGGCCATGCGCAACGTAGCTGCACCGACGGGGAAATCAAGAAGGCGAGTTTTGCTGGCTGAGTCTTCCAGCGATGAAGAGGCTGGACGCACTCTTCTTGCTCGCTCCATGCGACGGTCCGCTGCCGACAACCTGCGCTCCCTCCCCGACGACTGGGTAGAGGACGTGCCGTCGACAGGTAATCAGTATGTGGAGGTAGAGGAGTCGGACAGCCCTGGTTATAGTCTCTCTCCCTCCCTCGGGCGAGACGAGCGAGCCATACCGTCTGGCTCGGCTGGGTCGCGTAGGCGAGCTTCCCCCCACGGTCCCTCCGCTTCACCTACCGTTGCACCAACTGCTGCCCCTGCCGCTAGAAAGCTTGATCGTGCTGTGGCGCGGGAGTTCCTGCCTTCACCTTGCTCCTCTGCATCTGGGGGCCCTGCCAGGCCATCCCCCCATTCTCCCCTCAGGGCCACTGAAGCTACGTCCCATCGCCGTTCTCCCGGAGCTACTGAAGATTGCGGGGAGGAAGATGACTGTGTGGGTAGTCCTGGCTGGGAGCGTCAGCTCGACGAGTTTCATGAGGTAAGTCTAAGTCGTTAACGAGTTGACTGCACGTCGACGACGTGCGTAACTGCACGCCGATGATATGCATAACTACACGCCAACGATATGTTTTGACCATGTTGCTTCCTTCTTTGTCAGGCGGGCTGTCGACTTGTTGAGGGAGGCATGCAAAGGATGACGCATCTCAAGGTCTCCCTTCGGGCTTCTCGGCAGGAGTCGAGAGGGCTACGCGCTCAGCTGGCGGAAGCTCGACGGGTTCACGCCGAAGAACTTGCTACAGTCCAGGCTCAGCTTGAAGCCGCGCTGGCGAACGTTTCTGATGCCTTCGAGCTCCAAGAAGCGTTGGATTCTGCTAAGGTAGAAAATTACGAGGTGTGGGCAAAGTTCGAGGCGCAGGCGGCTACGATCAGGGAGCAGCGTGCCGAGGCCCATGCCGTCCAAGCCGCTCATGAGTCCGAAATTGCCGCGTTGAAGGCTTCCCTTGATCAGGCTGAAGCAGCGCACAAGGCCTCCTTTGACCAGACCGAAGCAGCGCACAAGGCTGCACTAGACAGGCAGCAGGCTGAATACACAGCGGATTGCAAGTCGCTCCTTGCGGAGCAGGCGGAGATATGGCGCAAGAAGGTCGCGAAGGTGCGCGGCAAGCTCCCGTCAGGATCGTAGAAAGCTGAGGACGGCGACTGACCACCCTTGCTTGCTGCCTTACTTTGTTTCGTGATGTAATAAAACAAAGCTCCTGTTTGTACTGGGATCTCTTAACATTTCATCTGCACTTCATGACTGTTGCTTTTTTCATCAACTCTGCCTCTCAAGTTTACGTCGATGATCTGTTTGTGCTTTTACTATTCGTCGACGATGTGTGTATCTACACGTCGACGACAAGCTGAGCTACACGTCGATGCACGTAACTACACGCCGGCGACGCGCAACTACATGTCGACGCGCGTAACTACACGCCGACGACGCGCTACTACACGTCGACGACGCGCAGCTACCCGTCGACGCGCGTAACTACACGTCGACGACGCGCGACTACACGTCGACGACGCGCAACTACACGTCGACGACGCGCGACCAAAATCCGGTCCTTGTATTAGCACGGCTGATATACCCCGGATTGTTTGCGTGAGTTGATCGGTTGTTCCCCCGCGGGTTTTGCCAACCGATTTTCCCAAGTGTTCACCGGCCTGTCTCGCCCTTCATAGGGTCCTGTCGTCAGGTCGGCCAAGTGGTAGAACTCGCTCGGAGTGTTGTATATCACTTGGTTTAGGTTGGTCAACCGGTCGTACCCCGACGGGGTCTGTCGATCGATCTTTCCAGTTGTTCACCGGCCGGTCTCGCCCTTCGCAGGGTCCTGTCGACCGGTCGGCCAAGTGGTAGAACTCGCTCGGAGTGTTATATACCACTTGGTTTAGGTTGGTCAACCGGTCGTACCCCGACGGGGTCTGTCGACCGATCTTTCCAGTTGTTCACCGGCCGGTCTCGCCCTTCGCAGGGTCCTGTCGACCGGTCGGCCAAGTGGTAGAACTCGCTCGGAGTGTTATATACCACTTGGTTTAAGTTGCCTCAGTTAACCCTTATTCTCTTATATGAACGAAAACACTGAGCAAGTGCATTTTTATTGAATAGATTCGGAGTTACAAAACGGTTACATGCATCTTGCCCATTTAACTACCCTGATAGAACTTGCGCAAGTTGGCTGCATTCCATGGTCTTGCCAGCGCGTCGCCGTCTTGAGTCTTCAGGCGGTAGGCTCCGTTTTTCCCCATACCATCGATGATGTACGGTCCTTCCCAAGTAGCTCCCAGCTTGCCACTTCCCAGCTCCTTGGTGTTGTCGAAGACCTTCCGCATAACTAGGTCCCCTTGTTTGAATACCCGCCTTCTGACCTTGCGATCATATGCCCTCTTGATGGCTTGATGGTAGTTAGCTAGGCGCGCCCTCGCTCTCTCCCTCTTCTCTTCCAGCAGGTCCAGGCCATCAAGCAGGAGTTCGTCATTCAGCTTCGGGTCGGCAGCTACGACCGTTCTCTGTGTCGGGACCAGGGTCTCCGTTGGCAGGACTGCTTCAGAGCCGTAGGTAAGGCTGAACGGGGACTCTCCCGTCGGTCGCTTCGGTGTCGTCCGATATGCCCATAAAACTCCGGGTAGAGCTTCTTCCCATAATCCTTTCTTCTGCTCCAGCTTCTTCTTCAGTATGTCGAGAATGGCACGATTCGTCGACTCTGCCTGCCCGTTGCTCTGGGGGTACCGCGGTGTAGAGAAGAATAACTTGATGTTGTTACTGGTGCAGAACTTCTTGATTGACTCCGCGTCGAACTGTCGCCCGTTGTCCGCAACGAAAGCCCGCGGCAGTCCAAATCGGCAGATGATGCTGCTCCATAGGAACTTTCCTACTTGAACTTCCCCGATCTTCAGCAGCGGGATTGCCTCCACCCACTTGGTGAAGTAGTCGGTGGCGACGAGGAGGAACTTCCTCCGGTTGGGCGACGTCGGGAAAGGGCCCAAGATATCCAACCCCCACTGTTGGAAGGGCCAAGGGCTGGATACTGGGTGCAGCTCTTCTGCGGGTTGATGTATGGAGGGAGCATGCTTTTGACATTGCAAGCACCTTTTCGCATATCCCCCCGCATCTGCTTCCATGGTGGGCCAGTAGTAGCCCTGCAGCTTGATCTTCCGTGCCAGGGATCTTCCTCCGGAGTGGTTCCCGCACCCCCCTTCGTGTACCTCCTTCATGATTTCAGCCGCTTGTTCCTTCGTGAGGCACTTGAGGTACGGTCCACCAAACGAACGCTTGTACAGCTCGTCATCGATGAGGGTGTATCTTGGAGCGTGCGCCTTGGTTCTTCGGGCCTCCTCGACGTCCTCCGGTAGTATCCCATCAAGCAGGTACTGCTTCATGTTGCCTATCCAATCCGCTCCGACCGCAATAGTATGGAGTGTCTCAATAGCATGCGTCCTCCTCGTCAGACAACTATCTTCTGCGGGGCCGACTGTTCGTGGGTCAGCTTGCACTTCGATGAAGACCCGCTTCTCTTTGTTTTCTCCGAGTACCGATGCTAGATTAGCAAGGGCATCCGCCTGCTTGTTTTCCGCTCTGGGGAACTGGTGGAAGCTTATGTCTTCGAATTTGGCGATCAACTCCCGAGCAAGCTTCAGGTAGGCTTGTATCCTTGCATCGCGGGCTTCATACCTACCGGTAATCTGATTGATTACCAGTTGGGAGTCGCCATAGACTTGCAGGCTGGTCACCCCCAGCGCTGTCGCCATCTCCAGTCCTGTCAGCATCGCCTCGTACTCCGCTTCATTATTCGTCGTCGGAAAAAGTAGCCGCACTGATTTTTCGAGCTTCGTGTGGTCGGGGGTTACTAGGACTACCCCCACACCACTCCCGACTGCGCACGACGAGCCATCCACAAACAATCTCCAGCCCTGTTCTTCGTCTTCCTGTCCTGCTGCCACACCGACTCCCACGGGTCGACCGACAGCTATCGACAGGTCTTCTAACGTCTCTGGTACCGGTGCAGTGTCTTCCGCCGGAAAATCGCTGAGGAAGTCCGCAAGTGCTTGGCCCTTGACTGCTTTCCGAGGCACATACCGAGGACCAAACTCTTGCAGCTCTGCAGCCCACTTGCTCAGCCGACCTGCCCGAGTAGAGTTATCCAGTACTTCCTTCAGGGGGTGCTCGGTGATGACCTCGATGGGGTGAGCGACGAAGTACGGGCGAAGCCTCCTTGACACGTACACTAATGCCAGGGCAACTTGTTCGATCCGCGCGTACCGAGTTTCAGCTGACGTCATGATGCGGCTGACGTAGTAGACAGGCTTCTCCACTCCTTCACTCTCGCATATCAGTACCGCGCTGATTGCTGCCTCCGATACCGAAAGATACACCCCCAGCGTTGCACCTGGCCGGGGGGCTGTCAAGATAGGGGGTCGGCCAAGATACGTCTTTAGCTCTTGAAACGCCTCTTCACAGCGTTGGTCCCAGTCGAAAGGTGCGAGCTTACTCAGCCTCTCGAACAGGGGCCGACACCGATCTGAGGACTTGGAAATGAAGCGATTGAGGGCGTTGATCCGTCCGGTAAGCTTCTGGACTTCCTTTCGTGACTTGGGCGACGGCATCTCCTCCAAAGCTCGGATCTGCTCTGGGTTGGCTTCGATTCCCCGTCGGGTGACCAAGTATCCCAGAAATTTTCCCGACGTCACGCCGAAGGCACACTTGGCCGGGTTCAACTTCATACTGTACCTACGCAGGGTTGCGAAGGTTTCCTCCAAGTCTTGCATGTGCGTATCCTCAGCCTGACTCTTCACCAGCAAGTCGTCGACGTAGACCTCCACGTTCCTTCCGATTTGGTCGACGAACATCTTGTTTACCAGCCTCTGGTACGTCGCTCCAGTGTTCTTCAGCCCGAAAGGCATCATCTTGTAGCAGAAAAGCCCTCGACCCGTGACAAAGGTCGTGTGCTCCTGGTCTTCCGGATTCATGGGGATCTGGTGATAGCCTGAGTAACCGTCCATGAACGAGAGCCTCTCGTGTCCCGCTGTGGAATCCACCAGGGTATCGATGCGTGGTAGCGGGTAGCTGTCCTTCGGGCACGCCTGGTTGAGATTCGTGAAGTCGATGCAGACACGAATGGCTCCTGACTTCTTGGGGACGGCCACCACGTTAGCGATCCACTTCGGGTACCGAGCCTCTCTGATGATGCCAGCTCGTAGCAGCTTCTCTACCTCCATGTTGACAGCTGCTGCTTTTTCCGGTGCTAGCGACCGGGGCTTCTGACGTACAGGCGCAGCTCCTTCTCGTATATTGAGGTGATGACAGGCTACCTCGGGGTTGATGCCTGGCATGTCCTCAACTGACCATGCGAACACGTCCAGGTTTGCCTTGAGAAATATCGTCATGGCTTCGGCATGATGCTTCGGCAGCTGCGACCCGAGAAAAGTTATCCTCGGATGACCCGCTTCTCCTAAGTCCACGGGCAGAATTGGCTCGACGGCAGGCGACTCCTCCCACTCCGCGTTCGGGCTCTCCAACTCGTCCGGTTCTTTAAATTCAACCGGTTGGTCGGTCTTTTGGGGGTGCGTCATCCTGCTCAGCTCTTTACCTTCAGCTGGTAGGTCGATCTCCATCGGGTCGCTCGGGCTAGTTAGCTCTTTAAGTTCAGCTAACTGACCGGTCTTCTTCAAGCTCCTTGACGCATTCAGTTCTTTACGTTCAACTGAATGGTCGGTCTTCTGTAGGTCCCCCGACACCGTCAGCTCTTTACGTTCAGCTGACAGGTCGGTCTTCAGCAGGTCTTCCGACACTATCAGCTCTTTACGTTCAGCCGACAGGTCGGTCTTCAGCAGGTCCCCCGACACTGTCAGTTCTTTAAGTTCAACTGACAGGTCGGTCTTCTCAGATGCTTGGTCTCCTCGCGCTCGTACGCTTGATAGGGCGTGGTGCTGGAGCGTGGGTGCTTCTCGACTTTGCCTCGCAGTCCAGAGGTTGAGGATGCCCAACTCATCGCCACCTTCACCTGGCTCTCCCCCTTCGATTTGGCATGTCGTCTTCAGATGGATGGCACTGAGCTCGCACTTGGCTGCTGAGGACTGGTCACCTCGAATGCTCATCACACCCTTGTCGGTCCAAAACTTCACCACCTGATGGGCCGATGAGGGGACCGCATCCAAGTGGTGGAGCCACGGTCTTCCGAGGATAATGTTGTATGCCGAATGAGCTTCGATCACAATGAACCGGGTGAGGTTAGTGAGATGCCCTGTTGTGATCGGGAGGGTGATCTCACCAACCACCCTTGCAGCCTCCCCCGTGAAGCCCGTTATCGTCGATGACGATTCGGTCATTTGTCCGCGATCTAGCTGCATGGCGTCGAAGGCGCTGAGGAAGAGCACATCAACTGAACTTCCGGCGTCGACCAGAATTCTCTTCACTAGGCAATTGGCTATCTGCAGCCGTATGACCAGGGGATGGTTGTGAGGCCTCTCTATTCCGACCAAATCAGCAGCCGAAAATTGTACTGCAGCTTCCACTTTTGGCTCAGGACGGATGACAGGGTCAAGCACCACATGGTGGACTTGCCTTGTTTGTTCAATACGCCGCACCTGTCGGTCGACGGCATTTGCCGACGGTACAGGGCCAGGGTACCCGTAGACGGCGTCTACCTCTCGGAGCTGGCGTCTTTCTGGTGGAGGGCCCGGTAAGCGCTGCGCCGTCGCTCCTCGCTGGACTTCCCCTACTGCTTTAGTCTCTTTGCGTTGAGGGAGGTCAATGAAGCAGCCAATATGGCCGGCCTCAATGAGATCCTCAATATGATGTTTGAGCGCCCGACACTGCAGGGTAGTGTGGCCTTGGCCCTGGTGGTACTCGCAGTACCTTGACGCATCTCTGGCTCCTCTCTCTCCAGGTTCAAGCGGTTGCGCCCACTTGAAGTATGGTTCGCCCTTGATGGCTTCCAGAATCTGGTCAATGGGGGCGTTCAGTACTGTGAACTCCCTGTTCCACTGCGGCCTCGCTGGCCTGTCTTGCCTTTGCCGCTTCGCCTCGTGCCGTGTCGCATCCCCCTGCTGCTTGTTGACGTTCTTCACAGCAGCAGGCTTGGCGTAGCCCTGGTGCGGGACCCTGGTTTCCACCGCCTTCCTCTTGCGGTCCGCGTCTTCAATCTTGATGTACTTCTCAACGCGCCGCGACAGCTCGTCGATCGTCTCCGGAGTCCGCTTGATGAGCGACGCGTTGACGAGTTGGGCAGGCTGGATGGCGTTCTTGAAGGCCGCGATCACCATGCGATCCTGCCCGTCTGCGTCCGCCAAGCTCAGGTACTCGGACCTGAACCTATGGTAGAATTGTCGGAGCGTCTCCTTCTGGGTCATACTCATCCCGAAGAGTGACTCCAGAGTCTTCAGCTCCCGGCGATTACATCGGTACTGGTCGATGAACTGCGTGCTCAGCTCCGAGAAGGAGGAGATGGACGAGGGCCTAAGCTTGTGGAACCATTCGAGGGGGGTTCCCGACAAGCTGTTGGCGAAGGTCCGGCAGAGGATATGATCATCCTCATGCGGGACCAAGGCATCTCGGAAAGCCAGTACATGCTCCACCGGGTCTTTCGATCCGTCAAACTTGGGAAGGCGTGGAGGATTCCATCCTCGAGGGAACGGCTCCCGGAGTAGCCTCTCGACAAGCGGCGACCGTGCGGCTCCTCGGATGGCGACTTCCTCCAACCGGTCGGGAGCTCGGACCCCCGGTCGGTCTCGCTGGATCTCCTCTCGCTCCCCGAGTCGCTCCGACGCATGTACCCGAATGCGCTCGTGTACGCTCCTCCGATCAGTAGTATGAGCCGGCTGCCGACTAGCTGGCGTCATCCGAGTGTGGTGACTATCACTCGGTTGACGATGACATTCTTCATCTCGCTTCGGGCGACGCACTTGTGCCGAGTCCGTCTTCGAGTGATGCTTGGAGGCATGCGGCTGTCGGGGGTGTGCTCCGAGCCGGGACCAGACATCCGAGCGTGCCGACGCCGCTCGCGCATGTTTGGTTCTCTCCGCAGGCTCCGGGCTGCTCGAGTCTCGCCCATCGGGATTTTCACTCTGGACCTCCATCGAGCGATTACCCCTGACCTCCACCTGAGGCACTGGTTGCGGCTGCATTTGCACTGGTGGGGCAGCTTGAGTGGGGAGACTCTGTCCCGCTTGGGCCAACATGCCCTGGTTGAGCAGACCGCCCGCCGGCGTGGCCCGCACGAAGTCACGCAACTCCTCGTAGTTGCGCTGCATCGTTTGGAGCTGGGTGGTGAGAGCTTGCTGGGTCATCATCATTGTTGCCAGAAAAGCTTCCGATAGACCCCCTGTCAGAGGAGCCAGGGTTGCTACCGGAGCTTGACTGGACTCCCCGACCCCCAGTACAGGATTTGCCAACGGGACTACGCGCTCCGTGTCCGTTGGCTGTTGAACAAGACGCCCGACGTCATTCGCATCTCCGAGTGGTGCGGCTTCGGACAGGAGTTGCGACGTCGAGCGAGTACGATACGGTCCACCGGCCATCGTTCTTCAACCGTGTGGTCGTGGACTGCTGGTTGCAGGTAGCTTCGGACTGATCGACACCCACGGGTCTACAGTCGAAAGCTATTAGTAGGAAGTCTCGAAGACGATCCCACAGACGGCGCCAAGATTGTGGGGGGTTCTGAATCGAACCGGGCGGTTCGGGTGGCGAGCACAATCTAACAAGCCAAATAAAACAGACCGAGAATTACGTGGAAAACCCCTTCGCAACGTCGAAGGGGAAAAAACCACGGGCGGGGCGAGAATGCACTAGAACTATCTTTCGGTTACAATCTCTCACCTAAACCCCAATTACATTCCCTGAGGACCGATCTCCCAAACTACCGACCTCTGTAATTTCACTCTGTCTACAGACCGCTGCGGACAGCGTCTGTCTGCAGGTCGCTTGCAAACAGTGTCTGGCTGCTGACCGACCGACCTCCGCAGACAGACTCTGGGTGCAGACCGACCGACCTCCGCAGACAGCTTCTGGGTGCAGACCGACCGACCTCCGCAGACAGCTTCTGGGTGCAGACCGACCGACCTCCGCAGACAGCTTCTGGGTACAGACCGACCGACCTCCGAAGCTCCGCGAATTCCGGGACGAAACGGGCAGCGTCTCCTCCAGAAATCTTCCTCCTCTTTGCTGAAGGGGTAGGTCCCCTTTTATAGTGGCGGGGTGACGGTTACACTCCGCGAAAATCGGGCGAGTGACGTGTCCCCGCAATGAGCTCAACCGCCGCGGTGACGTGGCGCGCGGTTGAGACCTGGTCACGTTGGGCCGGAAAATGCGGAGCATTGTCAGCACTACGGGCCGTGTCAGACTGCTGCTTCACTCCTCATTTCGTTACACATCCCGTCGAGAAGGGGGGCTGCTACCCTCTTTGTGGACCAACCGACCGACCCCCCCCTTTTCTCTGTCTACATGCCGACCTCAAAAGGAGGGGGGGGGGGTGTGCTTCCCTTTGGTGACCGGCCGACCCCCCCCCCCTCCCCTCTCTGGCTACATGCCGACCCAAGGGGGGGGGGTGTGTTGTTTCCCTTGGTGACCGGCCGACCCCCCCCTCCCCTCTCTGGCTACATGCCGACCCAAGGGGGGGGGGTGTTGTTTCCTTTGGTGACCGGCCGACCCCCCCTCCCCTCTCTGGCTACATGCCGACCCAAGGGGGGGGGTGTGTTGTTTCCTTTGGTGACCGGCCGACCCCCCCCTCCCCTCTCTGGCTACATGCCGACCAAAAAGGGGAGGGGGGTGTTGTTTCCTCTGGTGACCGGCCGACCCCCCCTCCCCTCTCTGGCTACATGCCGACCCAGGGGGGGGGGGGTGTTGTTTCCTCTGGTGACCGGCCGACCCCCCCCCCCTCCCCTCTCTGGCTACATGCCGACCCAGGGGGGGGTGTTGTTTCCTCTGGTGACCGGCCGACCCCCTCCGAAAAAGGAGTTGTACGCACAGTAGGTATAAATCTGGTCTTTACATATGTAAACGTAAATTAAACGTAATATAAATGTAATTAACACAATATAAAATTTAAACGTAATATAAACGCAACATAAACACAATATTAAACGCAAACGTAAAATAAACATAAATTTAACGCAACATAAACACAACATTAAATGCAAACGCAACATTAAACACAAACATAAACTAAACGCAAATAAAATGAATGTTTACAAATCAAAATTATAATTACATAAATGTTTACAAGTCATTGTTTAATTAAACGCAACATTAAACACAAACGTAAAATAAACACAAACACAACATTAAACACAAGCGTAAACTAAACACAAATATAAATATAAACTAAACACGAACTAAACGTAAACTTAATGCAAAGTAAACGTAAACACAAACTAAACGTAAACAAAATAAATATTTAAAAAAAAAATTATAATTACATGAATGTTTATAAGTCATAATTGTTTACAAGTCAGAACTGTTTACTAAATGCAAATGAATGTTTACAAACCAAAATTATAATTATATAAATGTTTACTAAACGCAAACTGCTAACAAATCAGATCTATTTACAAACCAAAATTATAATTACATAAATGTTTACAACAAAATGGTCCATCATAGAGAATCTGGTTGAACTAAAACTTCAGCGCGCCCTTTCATTAACTCGTATGCAATGCGCCTTCTAAAACTCATCATCTGACTTTGTTTTACAATATAGTTAGATAAGACATAGTTGGGTCTTTTAATATAAAGAATTGTATAAAAAGTTAGGAACTACCTGACCAAAATCAAGTTTTGTGTTACATGTGACATAGTTGGCATAAGACATTAGGAATATTCCACAGTCATGGGAGGGCTTTCTAGAAAGAGGGGAGGGGTTTTTGGGAGGGCTCCCTAGGAAGAGGGGAAGGGTCCTTGGGAGAAGGAGAGGGCTCCCTATGGGGAGGGGAGGGCTCCCTAGAAGGAGGGGAGGGGTCCTTGGGAAAAAGAGAGGGCTCCCTACGAGGAGGGGAGGGCTCCTTAGGAGGCGGGGAGGGGAGGGGCCCTTAGGAGAAGGAGAGGGCTCCATACGAGGAGGGGAGGGCTCCCTATTAAGAGGGGAGGTGTCTTTGGTAAGTGGGGATTTGGGCATTGGTGTGGAGATTCATTAAGCTTCTCACGCTCTCGGATAACCTAAAGGAGAGATAAGATCATCAAAAGTCAGTAATCCTTCCAAAAGCTCGGTATGATTGAATGAACTTGAAGTTGCAAGATTTTAAAATTGTTGTTGATAATAACTCGTGCTATTCAAAGTCAGCTTGCAACTGATACAAATATAATATTACTAAAGATATGTTAGAAAAAAAATCATTTCACACCTCAATTTTGCTCCTGTAGCAGGAATATCGAGACCACTGATCTGAAAAATACTCAGCATTGATATCATATCTTCTCGTTACGGAATATAACAACGAGTTTTTATTGAAAACCCATGAATATTGTCTAATCCGATTTGCATCAGTACCTGAAGCATATGCAACCTTAGTCTGTGGTCGTGGTAGTGGATATGGTCGAAACGACTATTGAAACTGTGGTTGTCACAAAAATACTTCGTGCCACCAGAAGTCGAACGTAACTGAGACAAATAAAAAATTCTCATAGAATAAATATCCCAAGAATTATGAAGACAGTTGGTCACGTACGTACCATATGCCTTAATATTTGGTCGACTTTTATCAACTATGATCGAATGCACTTGAAAAGCCAATATTATTTTACCAATTGAATATGTTCTCCAATAGAAAGTACAATAACTCATACAATTCTTCGAGATAAAAAGTATTTCTTGAATCTAATATTAGCTGAAGCTAGTGTCAATACCATTTCAGATTCTACAAACCTAATTGAAGGCTTTGGAAGAGCCAACATCGTATTGCCATCTTGAATAGAACTCCATATTGATGATGCATTGTATTCAACCAGACCTAGAAAAAATCTACCCAGTTTTTAAGATATTCGCCAAAATATAACATAATATTAAGACTATAAATGAAGATAATGTATAATATCTCTACATTGCGTCTAGCCCCAAACCGAAGATATCGTTTGGAGAAGCTTTTTGCTTTATCCTATGGGTTGTATCACATAACGGTAATGACAACTGAACCTTATGTCAGAATGAATCAGTAGTTCTCTGACCCAAAGATGTTTATACTTTGGCATAGGTCACCCTGTGTCTACAATGATGCGTAGAATCATTAAAAATTCACATAGGCATTTACTAAGAACCAAAAGATTCGTTTGCCAATTGATTATCCATATAATGTGTGGTCACAATTCAAGTTGATTATTAGACCATCGCCCACAAAGGTTTTCATTGAGTCTCCAACTTTCTTACAACAAATTCAATGGGACATGCGTGGACTATTTCGGTATTTTATGTTACTAATTGAGGTTTTTGCATGATGGTCGCATGTTTACCTTTTATCAACCCACAATGTTGTATTTACAAGATCTCTTGCTCAAATAATCAAGTTACAAGTATAATTTCTAGGTTATCTGATCAAGTCGATCCAACTCGATGGTTTCGATGAATTTACATCCAAACATTTGATGACTACTGCACATCGTTTGGGATGGACATTGAACATTGGGTTGCTTACGTCCATACTCAAAATGGATTGTCGTAATCATTCATCAAACGCTTGTGATGATTGCAAGACCTATACTTATGAGCAAATAATTATCCATTTATGCATAGGGACATGTCATAGTATAGGTTTCAACATTGCTTCACATTAGACCAACTGCATACCACCAATACTCACCTCTCCAACTTGTCCTCGCCTCCTCGGTCATCAACCAAGTATTTACCACTTATGAACTTTTAGTTGTGTTGTCCAAATCCCGATTACCCACTCACAATGTACTAAGATAGGACCTCAACATCGGTTGGGAATTTATATTCGGTTTGATTCACACTCTATTATTAGATATCTTGAATCCCTGATGGGTGATGTTTTTATTACAATATTTATAGACTGTCATTTTGATGAGACAATTTTCCTACTGTTAATGGCGAAAAATCAACCTAAATAACGTCGTGAATTTTCTTGGAACATGTCAATGGTTTCTCATCTTGATCCACCCATAGCCCAATGTGAAACTGAAGTGTAAATGATTACTCATATCCAGAAAGCTGATATTCAACTTTCTGATGCATTCACAAATGCAACAAAAGTTGCCAAATAACATATATCAGCTATAAATACTCCAGTACGAGTAGATATTTTTGTAGGTTAATATTCTAATATGGTAGCAAATGAATCGTCCACAACACACCTGAAGTGTGACCGACCGATAGGTTCGAAGGATTCAGCTCTCCGGAAGCTAAGATCAAATGGACAAACACTTACAACATCTATTAAAAAAAATAGCACACTCGAAGAGATTATAGATGAAATAAAAAATAAATCAACATTCTCTAAGAATTTTTTTTTTCCAAGGAAATAAAATAAAGGAAACAATTTATACAAAAATTCTTTCCACACCATTTAATTTTTACTGTTTTTTTTAGAGGTAATTTTTGTTGATCTTTTATAAGTGAAATGAAGGGAAGAAATCTTACATAATGGAAACCTAATAGATTTCTACTGTTCTTTTTAGCAGGAAAAATAAAGGAAATAAATCCAGTGAATGACTTGATGCATCTCCTCCAAAATCATAGTTTTCTCAATTTTTTCTTAGTTTTTTCTGTAATGAAGCGAGAAAAACCCACATGATCAAAAAGAAGAAAGAATCCCAAATGTTTTGAAGTCAAAACTGTAGAACATATCAATTTAAGACAAACATCGCATCCATGAAACGGTAGGGTTAGATGACATTCGAAATCCGGCAAGGTCTGCACGTCGGAATGATGGCCGGAGTGAGCCAAAGGGGAAGAAGGTTGTGGAGGGAGAGGGGGGGGGGGGGGGGGGGGGGGGGGAGATCGCCCCTATGAAGTCAAGGTTTTCGTGATGAAGAGGAAAAGAGGGAAGAAATCTCTGAACAGATTCAGACCCTCCAAGAGGAAAAGGTACCTACCATTAAAAAAAAGATAAGGAAAAAAAACTTTTTCAACTGAATTACCAAATTGGGTCTAGAAACAGTGGATCGTCCACATGCTGCCCATCCTCTTAACACACACGTGCCTTGCATGCCCATGCATCATTTATTGCTTATCAACCGCGTGATCACCACCGTCCTTGGCCTTGGGGAGTGTGGGCTTACGTGACCGATCCTTGAGTTCCTCCCCTCTATTGTTGGAGCAAGCGCGTGATCACCACCGTCCAACTGTCCAAGATCGCCCCACCAAGGGGCGTCCCGTTCGACGGACACATCTTCCCCATGCCCGATTCCACCACGTGACCACACGTGGCAGACAGCCTCGCGCCCTGTAATACCGGTAACCCGCATCCCGTACAGCGTCCTCACCGATCGGCTCTACCGACACGTCGCACCTTCGCTTTCGTATCGTAGGCTCGTAGCACACAGAGATAACCCCCTTCCCCCCCCCCCCCCCCCCCGTGCCCTCAGATCCCTCGACTTCTAAGATTTTTCCTTACAAGGACACATCCAGGCCTGGTTAAACGAGTCAACCACGGCTCTCCCTACCGAAGAAAGTGCGGGTGACGTGGCGGGCGACGGCCTCCGTATGTGCGGACATGTGTACACCACGACCAGTCAGACTACTGTAACACTGATCGCTCTTTTTCTGGGCCCCACCATCAAAACCCCCACTAAGATCTACGTGCCACGTGTCACCAGCACACTTGTCATACGGCGATCGGTGATCGCCCGGGTGATAACGCTATCTCCTCAGCACTCCACGTTCCTCCTTGCCTCCTCAACCACAGCAAAGGAGCCGTGAAGAGCACTAGAGAGAGAGAAGAATATACTGAGCCTTAGAGTTAGAGAGAGAGAGAGAGAGAGACTCCCCAAGATTCTTCTGACGTTGATGGCTGAAGGGTTCTGGCCTTAGAGCTATTTGATGGGGGTGGTTAGGGCTGAAGCTCATGTGAGCAGCAGCAGACTGATAAGCTTGAGACGAGAGGTGGGTGAGCAGAGGAGGGTGAGAAGTTCATGGGGGTGATGAGGGGCTGACATCTTACTTGGCTTCGCTTTGGTGATTTTACGGGTAAAGCACCGATCTCTCTGCAATGGGGACGGCCTGGACATGGGTGGTTTCGCCGGTGGAGGCCTCGGCCGCCCTCGGGTTTTCCGACGGGAGCGGCCGGCATTCGAAGCCGACCGGCGAGGCCACCGGCATTCGAAGCCGGCCGGCGAGGCATTGCAGGGGGCTGCGAGGGAGGCAGGACAGGTGGGGCCTGTGCTCACTCTACGCCGAATCGAAGCACGAGTGTGTGAGGTTCGAGCCGGAGCAGAGTGGGGATCTGGCCGTACTCGCGAGCTTGGTGTCGGACCCAGCCGCGGACGCGGCGGCGTCGTCGGAGCAGAAGGTGTATGACGTGGTGCTCAAGCAGGCTGCGTTGGTGAGGGGGCGGCTGGCGGCGGCCGGCGCATTGCTCGACGTGAAACCGGAGACTGCGGCCGCCGGAGCGATGGGCTCGATGAAGGAAGCCTACGATCGGTGCGGAGAAATCTGCGGGGAGTACGCCAAGACCTTTTACTTGGGTTTGATCTCTTATCTACATCCTGATTACTAATCTTTGAGGAAATGGATGCAATTTAATTTCCTAACTTCAGTTTTCCCCTGCAATCAGGAACTCTGCTAATGACCCCTGAGAGGCAGAGGGCAATCTGGGCAATCTATGGTAATCAATTGGGACCCTTTATGTGCTACAAATTTACTCTTCTTCATATTTCATTTGAAGTTTAGTCCAAAATCACTTAACTCTTTCTCTGAAGTTTTATTTTTTGTTCCAAATTGGTCCCTATAGTTTTAAATGTTAGCACAAATACCCTCTTTTGTCAACTACTAAATTTCCCAAAATTGAAGTGAAGGGGGCAAAATGTAGTTTATTAACTTCAGGGGGGTTTAGTGTAATTGGAGACCCATATTTCCATTTTTTTTAGGTGGAACCCTTAAAGTCATGGATATTAGGACCCCTACCAATTTATCCGTAAAAATTTTTACTAGATAGGAGTCCAAATTCTTAAGAAAATTTACAAGAGAGATTCAAAACACCCGATAAAGCCATGGGCCAGGGATACGGTTGTCCATCTCCAACTAAATACGCTTAACCAACTAGACACCCGATACGCTTAACCACCTCGTCACGAGAACATAAATTTTGCTTGAAGATAGGGGGTCCCTCTCCTACTAACTATTCCAACAAATGGCTATTGAGTATTGAGAAAATATCACAGATCTTCCGGAGATCAATCTGAATCCTCCTCGGACACCAAGAAGACCATAGGGGGTATTTCTTTGTAGCTTCAACTTGTTAGAGGCAAGGAAAGCAACGTACTCTCTGGCCCTCAGCTCCGGGTATGTAGCCATCCCACTAAATAGCTTTTAAGACAAGGGAGGAGGTTGGGGGACTAGAGTCGATAAGGTTAGGTCTCGGTGCCCTTATGAATATATATTTTTATTTCTAGCTTGTTTTTAGGTTGGCTCTCTCATTTCAGGAACAGAGGTTGAACGGGCTATGGCATTATCATGGTAAATTATTTGGTAAATAGTACTATAAGGATAGTGTTTTTATTTTCCTTCAGTGAGCTAAGAGAAGTTGTTTAGGAGAGAGATGGAGACTAGGGTTTTGGGAGAGAATAAAATTGTATATCTTATTAGAGCCAATTGACCAATATACATAGTACATATATGTGTCTTCACTCCTCACGTGTGGCTCATACACAATAGAAAGATATGTGCACTAGCTTTACATATGACTAATTATGACGATCAAGATCCAACATGCCAATAGCCAAGACGCCTGAGGCCATGATGCCAAGATGAATAAGGTGAGGTGAGGTAAGATGTACAAGGCCACGAGTTAGCCCCACATCGCCTGGAGAGAAGGAGATCCTGAGCTACTTATATAATTTTCCCTCCCAAACATAGAAAACGCGTTTTAAAACCGTGCGACGCTATGGATTTCGTATGAACTTCGTAGTTAAGCGTGCTCGAGCGAGAGTAGTACTAGGATGGGTGACCACCCTGGGAAGTCCTTGTGCGGGCACGGGCAAAGCGGACAGTATCTTGTGTGTTTGGGGCGGATGTTACAAAATAGTATCAGAGCCGACAAAATTTTGTGTGTTTGGGACAGATGTTACAAAATGGTATCAGAGCCGGTTCTCCTCGCAATGGGGGGTCTAACCCACACGAGGACGTGTAGCCCTAAGGGGGGTGGATTGTAACGACCAAGATCCAATAGGCCAATAGCCAAGACTCTTGAGGCTGTGATGCCAAGATGGATAAGGTGAGGTGAGATGTACAAAGCCACGAGTTAGCCCCACATCACGTGGAGAGGAGATCATAAGCTACTTATATAATTTCCCCTCCCAAACAAAGAAGACGCGTTTTAAAACCGTGCGACGCTACGGATTTCGTAAGAACTCCGTAGTTAAGCGTGCTCGGGCGAGAGTAGTACTAGGATGGGTGACCACCCTGGGAAGTCCTCGTGCGGGCACGAGCAAAGCGGACAGTATCTTGTGTGTTTGGGGCGGATGTTACAGTAACACCCCCTTAAACTCATGGCGGATCAAACACCGAAAGTTTGCTAATAAGAAACCGGAACTGAGGAGTCGGGTGTGAAATCAAAAAGAAGTCATCGATCTGTTATGCAGAGGAAACATAAGGGAGATAGATAGTCTTGGTCTCATAGTGTTGTCGCAAGACGTAGCAATCGATCTCTATATGCTTCGTCCTCTTATGGAAAATCAGGTTTCTAACAATATGTATAGCACTCCGGTTATCACAATGAAGAGCTATAGGTTCATAAATCTCAACTCTTAGATCCCCAAGGAGATGTCGTACGTGAATAATCTCCTTGGTGGTGGTAGTCATGACCCTGAAGTCTAACTCGGTGCTGGAGAGAGAAACAACCTTTTGCATATTGCTGCAGCATGAGATGAGAGAATCTTTAAGAAATAGATAGTAACCAGTGACTGAGCGACGAATAATCGGATATCCAGCCCAGTCAGCATCGAATTAAGCACGCAAGACCAAAGATGAAATCGATAACAGAAAGAGGGACCGAGTGATAGTACCTTGAAGATATCGAATAATCTGCATGAGGGTACCATAGTGAGTAGAGTGAAAGGCCTCGACAAACTGGTTGACGATGCTGACTATGTGGGCAATATCGAACCTAATGATGCAAAGGCGGACCTGCTGACCGATAATTTTTCTATACCGAGTAGGATCCGAAAGAGGCTCGTCGTCTGTAGGATGGAGCTTTACATGAAGCTCGAGTGGAGTGTCAAATATACGATCATTGAAAAAACAACTCAACTGAGAATGTCAATGATATACTTCTACTAGGAGAACATAATCCCTCATTTTCCCTGAGCAATCTCAAGGCCAAGAAGTATCACAGAGGGATTCTTCATTCTAAACTGACTCCAGAGATGTTGCTGAAGTGAAGCTATGGCACTCGAGTCATCATTGATGAGAATCATATCATTCACATAGAGGAGAAGGATAGCCCAGCCCCGTAGCAAAGGGTGATCCTGAAAGCTCTGGACGAAGTCGACTCTGCAACTATACGACGAATGCACTTAATCCAGGCTCGAGGGAACTATTTGATCATGTGGATAACTTGGCGGAGGCGATGGACATACTGAGAATGAGTGCTAAAACCCAAAAGAAGCTACATATAGCCAACTCTAAAGAGATCTTCGTGAAGAGAGACATTCTTCACATCCATCTAAAAAAGGGGCCACCGCTGAGCAACAGCGACTGCTAGAAGAGTTTGAATCGTGTTCATCTGCACCACAGAAGCAAAAGTCTCATCATAGTCAATCACGTACTTTTGAGTTAAGCACCTGACAACTAGGTGGGCCTTATGCTGCTCAATGGAACTATTAGGTCGATGCTTGACCTTGAAGATGCACTTGCACCTGATAGGCTCAACACCTATGGTAAGGGAATGCCCACATCCGTGTTTGCTCAAAAGACTGAAACTCTTATGCCATGGTTTGTCATTAATGGGGCAACTGAAGTACCTCTTGGTAGGATCGAGGCTCCCAGTCAGTGTCTAAGGTAGTGAGATATGCATGCAACTGGAGCAAGTAAGTGGTAACCTCAATATGACCAAATTGGTCAGGAAAATAACCAAAATGGTCATGTGGGTTGCGCTCACTCTGGGGGTGGCGAGGAGGGAAATAGGATCCACATCTGCCAGAGATGGGTCAGTCGGAGTATGCAAAGTACCAATAGAGTCTCCCTCAGGAGAAGGGAAGGTAATGGTGTGACAACAAGTACGTGATGTTAAACAGATACTATTAGAGGAGAATAGGGGAGAGGCAGGAGGAGCAATAGGAGTCGTAGGGTGTAGAGGCTCAAGAAAGGGAGCAGGAAGAGCAATTGAGGTGGAGAGAGGTAGTGGTGGTGACGCAATAGGGAGAGACTCAAGAAGGAAGGGTAGGGGGGAAGAGGAATATCAAGAAATGTGAGATCTTGAGTCTCAAAGGAGTAGTAGGGGACATCCTTGATGAAGGAAACATGACGAGCAATGCGAAAACGACGAACCAAGTGGGGTCATAATAGCGATACCCTTTGTTCTTAAAGCTAATCCCAAGAGAATGTTGACTTGGCAGACAGCTTGGTATGCTCATGTGGTGGAGGAACAAAACATGTGTAACATCCGCCCCAAACACACAAGATTTTGTCCGCTTTGCCCGTGCCCGCACGAGAACTTCCCAGGGAGGTCACCCATCCTGGTACTACTCTCGCCCGAGCACGCTTAACTACGGAGTTCTTACGAACTCCGTAGCGGCGCACGGTTTTAAAACGCGTCTTGGCAGGAAAGGTGGTGAGCCCCCAAACACAAGATATTGTCCTCTATTGGTCTCTTGGGTACTCGAACCCTCAACCTCAAGGTTTTGCACTAGCATGGTTACCATCGAACTACCTAGAACGCGTCTTCTATGTTTGGGAGGGGAAATTATATAAGTAGCTCAGGATCTCCTTCTCTCCAGGCGATGTGGGGCTAACTCATGGCCTTGTACACCTCACCTCACCTCACCTCATCCATTTTGGCATTCCCGCCTCAGGAGTCTTGGCTCTTGGCTATTGGCCTATTGGATCTTGGTCGTCACAGACTCACAATCCACCCCCCTTAGGGCTACACGTCCTCGTGTAGGGTTAGACCCCCCCATTGCGAGGAGAACCGGCTCTGATACCATTTTGTAACATCCGTCCCAAACACACAAGATTTTGTCCGCTTTGCCCGTGCCCGCACGAGAACTTCCCAGGGAGGTCACCCATCCTGGTACTACTCTCGCCCGAGCACGCTTAACTACGGAGTTCTTACGAACTCCGTAACGGCGCACGGTTTTAAAACGCGTCTTGGCAGGAAAGGTGGTGAGCCCCCAAACACAAGATATTGTCCTCTATTGGTCTCTTGGGTACTTGAACCCTCAACCTCAAGGTTTTGCACTAGCATGGTTACCATCGAACCACCTAGAACGCGTCTTCTATGTTTGGGAGGGAAAATTATATAAGTAGCTCAGGATCTCCTTCTCTTCAGGCGATGTGGGGCTAACTCATGGCCTTGTAGGCTTGTACACCTCACCTCACCTCACCTCACCTCATCCATCTTGGCATTCCAGCCTCAGGAGTCTTGGCTCTTGGCTATTGGCCTATTGGATCTTGGTCGTCACAACATGTGTACCCAAAAGTGCGAAACATGGTGTAGTCTGGTGGAGTAAAGTGGAGACTCGTGTGGGGGTGCACTGGAGAGGACGGATGAGGGAGTGATATTGTTGAGGTTGATAAAGGTCAAGATAGACTCTACCCAAAAAGTGTAGGTAACAGAGGAAAAGAGAAGCAAAGCATGAGCCGTCTCTAGTATATGATGGTGCTTCCTCTCAGCAACTTTGTTATGCTCATGATTATAAGGACAAGACTGCTGGAAGAGGGTCCCATGAGACTGATTGATCTCGGGTATCATAGAGCAATGACGGAGGAGATAAACCTAAATTTACTGAGAAAAGCCATCAATAAAATTAACATAATAACGAAAGCTAAACATGGAGGATAAAGAAGTCGGGCTCCAAATATTTGAATACACTAAATCAATATGACTACTTGACATAGACAAACTAGAAGAGAAAGGGTGGGCCAAGTGATTAGCTAACTTAAGCCCGTACAAAAAGAGGTGAGAGAAGGAGCATCGACCTAACGCTCTAGGCTGAAAAAAGTTTTTAAGTGGTGGAAAGTACGGAAGTACAAAAGTTTGGTGGAAATTAAGTATACGACATGTGAAAGAACAGGACTTCACGAATTGCAAGGCTCGCGAAAGAGCACGACAAGGCTCTGCAGGTATTGAATTGATTTGAGTATGAAAGTACGGCAAGGCTCAGCAGGTGTTGAATTGGGACAGAACAGGACTTAGTGAATTGCAAGACTCGCAAAAGATCATGTGATGGGCAGTTAATACTAGAGGAAATAGATTGTTGATGGGGATCGGTCGAAGGTTTCGATCCGACCAGGGAAGAGGAAGAGGAGAAGAGTCCTAGCGCGGCACTGATACCATGTCCACTTAGGACAAAGATGGGGCTAGGGTTTTGGGAGAGAATAAATTTTATATCTTATTAGGGCCAATGGATCAATATATATAGATTACATATGTGTCCTCATGTGAGACTCATACACTATAGAAAGATATGCGCACTACCTATACATATGAGTATATGACTAACCGTTTCAATTGAGAAAGGCATTCAAATATGAAAAGACGAGGAACCAACGTGTGTAGGATGCTCTATCTAAAAGGGAAAGGGATGCAACAAACAACAAAAATTCCTAACATCAGAATCTGGTGTGTAGGCCCTTTTAACTCAAGTATGACCATGAGTTCTTTTTTTGGTTTCATTCTCTTATTTGGTTGTGTTAGATACCCTCACACCCCAAAACCCGGATCGTAAGGGGAGGTCCACAGAGGATATATAAAGCGGGTGATAGGTACCCCCTTTACCGATGTGGGACTAACCGGTGGACTTCCTCAACACCCCCCCTCAAGCGGAGCATGCGGAGCGAGGCACAATCGAAAGGGGCTGCACCTGGAGCGAGATGGTGAACCCAGCTCGGATACCATGTTAGATACCCTCACACCCCAAAACCCGGGTCGTTAGGGGAGGTCCACAGAGGCTATATAAAGCGGGCGATAGGTACCCCTTTTACCGATGTGAGACTAACCGGTGGACTTTCTCAACAAGTTGTTTCAATTGCCACATTTCAATGTCACCTACGCAATTTTAATTTCCATTCAAGTATGAACTTCCGTACTCTTTTTCATAGTGAGGTCATTAATGCAATCAGAAGAATTCAATGGAAACATTAGTGTCAAATGTCTAAACTTTGACGATTCTAATAAAATATATACTAGATCGCTACCCGGGAATGTAACTCGATTTGGGGTTTGGCTGATAAAATTTAACGATATCTCGTTACTATTTGTGTCCATGACAACAAAAACTAATTTGAGATTCCAATGGGCTCATGGATTCCTTGTGCGACCATTCTATGGACCTTGTTGGGCTTCTATTTGTGAATCTCGCGATTCTCGGAACTGACAAGTATGCCATTACTTGCAGTGTGGTGCAGGAGGACAGATGAGCTCGTGGATGGGCCCAATGCATCCCACATAACGCCCTCAGCTTTGGACAGGTGGCAGTTGAGATTGGAGGATCTCTTTGCTGGCCGCCCATATGACATGCTCGATGCCGCCTTATCAGATACCGTCTCAAAGTTCCCTGTTGACATTCAGGCATGTAAATTGCCCACACCCGTCGTTAATAATCCTTATGAGATGAACATTTGACTAACATTTGTAAATGCAAAATTCTATCAAACATTAAAAAAAAAAATTTTGCTAATTCCTCCCGTCGAAGAGGCCAATTACCAAAGCCTCCCCCACATTTTAGTATTGGCAGAAACCACTTGTACACGGTTTCGTTAATACATGTCCACAAATTTCACTGATGTGTGTACATAAATGTGTGATTGTGCGTACATGTACCACTGAAATCGTC
This sequence comes from Chamaelirium japonicum, assembly GCA_947650365.1. Lineage (NCBI taxonomy): Eukaryota > Viridiplantae > Streptophyta > Magnoliopsida > Liliales > Melanthiaceae > Chamaelirium > Chamaelirium japonicum. Next base: position 25,084,708 of record OX393550.1, on the reverse strand, counting down.
TGCATGAGGTAGGTTTCTGCAAAAACTGAAATGTGGGGGAGGCTTTGGAAATTGACCTATTAGTTGGGGAGTAATAAGCAAAAAACACTTTAAAAAATCGAAGGACGAGAATGCTTAGAGGACAAGATCTAGAGGTTCAAAATTTGAATCTGCATTATCAATGTCGATCACTAGACCTGACCTACACTTCTCTTAATAAATTTCTTTTCATTCTCTTTGAACTTTTCACCCAATGACCACTGCTACCATTTCTTAAGTTAGGAGTTAATTCATGAGTATGCAAGTACCACGCTACTCATAGTATTCTCTCTCTTGGATATTTTTTTCCAGCCTTTCAAGGACATGATCAAGGGAATGCGGATGGACCTCAAGAAGTCGAGATACAAGAGCTTTGATGATCTCTATCTCTATTGTTACTATGTAGCCGGAACAGTTGGGTTGATTAGTGTTCCCGTGATGGGGATCGCACCAGACTCTCGCGCGACAACGGAGAGCGTCTACAGCGCAGCCTTGGCTTTAGGAATTGCGAATCAGCTGACCAACATACTCCGGGATGTCGGGGAGGAGTAAGTGAAGATCCATTACACTTTGGTTTTGTTTTACCGATACTTCTATCAAAAGCTCACCTTACTTGGCGAGCTAATCTAAGTACATGCATGATTCCAATCCAATTCAAATCTTTGTGCATCTGGCTTATTGTTGGTGGTTGTCGTTTTGATCAGTGCAAGAAGAGGGAGGATTTACCTTCCACAGGATGAGCTTGCACATGCCGGTCTTTCGGATGATGATGTGCTCAATGGGAAGGTGACCAACAGGTGGAGGACCTTCATGAAGAGCCAAATCAAAAGGGCAAGGATGTTCTTCGATGACGCAGAGAGGGGCGTAACCGAGCTCCATAAAGCTAGTAGATGGCCTGTAAGACCAAAGCTTGGGTTTCTTCCTTTGATTCTCATGACATTCATCTAAAAAAGGGAAAAGAAAAAGAAAAATCTACTCTGGATCAATTGGATTCTACAATTGAAGGACCAAAGCTTAGGTCTTCAATGCAGCACATATATATCACGGCCTAATCTGGATTTTTATTGTTGCAGGTGTTGGCGTCTCTGTTACTTTATCGTCAAATCCTCGATGAGATAGAAGCAAATGATTACGATAACTTCACGAAGAGGGCATTTGTTAGTAAATCAAGGAAATTCATGTCACTTCCCATGGCCTACGGGCGATCGCTTATGAGCTCATCATCTAGAAAGCAGCCAACGCTTGCGAAAGCACGTGGCAAAGAATGAATTTCTTAATTATCACTATGAAGTTGGGAGATGAAACTAAAAGCAGCAGATGAGTAGTAGTAGTTTCATTTGTTAAGTCGTCGAATCCGTCACAAGATGCTCTCTCAGATCGTGTCGTTGGTTGATGTACGTGATCAACGGAGCCTTCTACTAGTAAATCAAAAATTTTACTTGCCTTTTCTGAAGTAAAAAATTTTGGCTGACTCTGATTTCCTCTACGCCCCTGAGCCTGAGTATGACTCCGGTTTCCTCTACGCCCCTGAGCCTGAGGATGAATCTGGTTTCCTCAGTGCCTTTGGGCCTGAGTATGACTCTAGTTTCCTCAACACCCCCGGGCCTAAGTTTGACTCCACCCCCGACCTTGAGGATGACTCCGGTTTCCTTTTTCACAAACAATAAGTTAAATGGCAGCAGAAATCTCGAGTCCAACGGCTTGTTGCAGGTTGTTAGATACCCTCATGCCCCAAAACCCGGGTTGTAAGGGGAGGTCCACAGCGGGTATATTAAGCAGGTGATGAGTGGCTCCCTCACCGATGTGGGACTATTTGTCAACACTCCCCCTCACGCGCGGAGCACGCGTGGCAAGGATCCTCCCACGCGAAGTACGTGTGGCAAGGCACGATCGGTGGGGAGCACTGGACCAGGAGCAGGAGACGGGCTAGCTCTGATACCATGTTAGATACCCTTACACCCCAAAACCCAGGTTGTAAGGGGAGGTCCACAGCGGGTATATTAAGCGAGTGATGGGTCCCTCCCTCACCGATGGGAGACTATTTGTCAACATGCACTGCGGATGGGACTTTTGTTCATATTCCGTAGTGTGGATCCATCACTACCACCTCCGATCCTTATGGTCGCTTGACCCTACGCCATGTCCATCATGTTCCCCCGTCTTAACATTAATATGATATCTATCAGCTTTCTTTGCGACTCTGGACTGACTGTCACCTTCATCCACTCCTCGATCTTCACCTAATCCGTCGTCGTCATGGCGTCTCCACTGTGCCTTCTATTGTTGTGATCTTTCCACCGCAGAAGGCTTACCTTTTAGCTGATCTCGGCCAGTGACTGGCCTGACTGGTCGCTCACCGTTGAGGCCGCGCTCTCTAGTCGCGATCTGTGGGGTCACAACACTGGTGAAGACCAGCCTCCGGATGGTTCCTCCTCGGTCACTAGTCGCGCCGCCACCAATGTCGAGCCCTCTGATGCTGCTACTGCCGCCGGGGTTGCTGCCCTTGCATGGCGTTGCCACGATCAGGCCATCCAAGCCTATCTCCTGGACTTCGTTACTCGTCCACTCCTTACTCCCATCGATCGCCTTCCAACAGCGCGCGCGATGTGGGAGTATCTCCCATTTCTCCCGCGCGGCGATGCACACTGGCATCAGCTTATATGCTCCTCACAGTCCGCTCGTCAGAAGGAGCGTACGATCCATGATTTCTTCAGCCTGATGAGTGCCTCCCTCATTGATGTGGGACTATTTGTCAAAACTCCCCCTCACGCAAAACACGCATGGCAAGGATCGTCCCACACGGAGTACGTGTGGTAAGGCACGATCGGTGGGGAGCACTCGGAGTGGGAGTAGGAGTAGGAGACGGGCTAGCTCTGATATCATGTTAGGATATGGAGGCTAGGGTTTGGAGAGAATGGAATGAATGCTTCATTGAGGACAAGCCCAATATATATGTACATCAATACATCTACAACCCGATCCGACTGTACATAGAACCTGACCCATCTCTATGCATTAACACAGGTGATCTTACCACAAAAAAATTCCATCTGACTACCTTGATCCGTCATCGACATAACCGCATTCTCTTCCTTGAGGACAACATGAGAATGCGTGTGACATATCGTTCTTCTCTCGAAGATCTTCTTCTTCTTCACTTCCAGACTTCGTTGAATGCTCGTGGCAATTCTATTGCTACTCGTCCTATTTCCTAGCGGTAAATCGAGGCCACTTTGTTTGCTTTGCCAAAAGGTAAGTCTCTAGGTCCTGATGGTTTCTTTGTTGAGCTATTCCTCTCTAACTAGGATTGTATACGTGTGGATGTGTGTTAGGAGGTATCCCGAAGACTTCCAACTCTTCCTGTCCAGACCATTTTCGCCCGATTAGCTTATGCTTTGTTTTCTTGAAGAAATATTGTAAACTCAAAAAGAACCAACATCGGATTAAAATTTTGCTCATAGTTTGTGAACTACCACTTCAGAGTACCTCGGCAAACAATAAAAATGACGCAAAGCAATTAGTTAGGTCCTTCAATATATGTGTAGTTTACTTTAGTAGTATAATTGATCAAGACACAAAAGTAAAAGGGATGAGATGATACAAGTTGATCTGCATCAGTGCCATTTCATTTATTTTTATCTATAAAAAACCAAAAAAAAAAATTAGATACATGCTGAAAAACATTATAAGTATACTTTTTATCTTATTTTAGATCATTTTATGATGTTTTAGATCATTTTCCGCTTTATCAGCAGTTGTACAACATTGCCTAAATTGCGAGGAATGTCCACAATTGGATTCAGAAGCCTTTGCAGTCCTGTTTTGCTTTTATGTTGTTTTAGATCCATCATGAGAGCAATCGATGGATCAACATGATGTGCTTGTTGCCTTAAACTACTGTAGAAATCAATAGGAGTGTGAGAATTAGGTATAGGTGACAACTAAACTCTCAGAAAGCTACTTTATTAATTGGATATTCTAGTGAGTTATTGAGGCAAATCCATGTGATTCCATTTGTTTCTTATCGTCCTTTCATATTTGTTTAAAGCGCAATTAATGTTAATTTGAAGATTCAATCGATCTTGAAATACTTGATTAGGCGTTTATTTTATTTTGGTAGATTGAAGGGGGGATCACCATCGGATCCCCAAAGAGTCGCTACATGCCGGCGAAGCAGTACAAACCGCCACCAGGCGGGGGGAAGTGCCACCAGAGCACCATCAAGACGCCACAGGCATCAACCGAACAAACCCTAAAAAAAGAAAACAAGAGCCTTACTCCAGCGAAGACAGACGATGTCACACCCGGCAGGAAGCCCCTGTACAGAGGGAAAAAAGTGTAACAACCGATCAAAAAACAAAATCAAAACAAACATGGCGACCACCGCCATCACCGACCGACCAGCTAACAAGGAGGAACCGCTGCCTGGCCACCGATCTGCTATTCAAACCATCGCCGCCACCGGGAGTCAACCACCGGTTAGAGGAGGTGACTAGACATCCACTGACGAAGAAATCCACAACGCCGGGCCAAATCCGACCATCCAACTATTGGATCTTTTGTTCCGATCGATCAACACATTCAATGTGTTTATCCCGGTTTCAAGTCTAGTTGGCTAATATGGAGACATCGTAACCGGTGTGGGTTCAGTTAAAGATAAGATTATGATAGCTTGTTGGTTAACCCAGATAATAGCAGATGGTTATCCCATATCAGGTTAGTTTCTTCATGATGGGTAGGGAGTAACTACCTTCAGATATGGATACGGTGTGTATCTATAAATATGGGAAGTCCCCCTCTCCGCTTCACACATATACGTTCCTCCCATCGGCAGCGAAAGGTCAAGAGAGAGAAGGCTTCCCGGTTCCCGGTTCATCTTCCATTCAGTAATCCTAAAGGTATGTAATAGGTTTTACAGACTTGATACATGAATCAATTGCTAAGATCCTTGTAGATCAATAAAGAAATTTTATCAATGGTATCAGAGCCCGGTTGGGCGTTGATTCATGGTTTTAATTTTTTTTTTTTTTCTTGTCGTCGTTGTTTCATTCGGTTGAGCCCATGGCCAAGTTCATCTTTTGGGGCGGCTGGGATGAACATGGCCGGACTTCATCCAAGGACGGGATGCTTGCGCTCAGTCATTAGTTGCAAGATTTCGCAGACCGGCTGGTCTGCGGTGCGACGGCAATACATGATGGGATGACAACAGAATAAGGGAATTAGGTTTTTATTTATATAGATTTTTTAAACCCAAATCTCACATTACACATAACCCGACCCCAATTTAAATGAATGAGATCCGACTCAAAATGAATCAGATCTGTATAGCGTTTTCTTTTTGGTACAATGTTTATCTGTCTCTGGTTTTCTGCCATTCACAGTTTTGCATATAAGGACAGTCGTCCTTAATTGTAACAGAGATCATTAGATGGTGTTTTTTTTCTGTCTCTGGCTTTTCTGCCATTCACAGTTTTACAAATAAGGACAGCAGTCCTTAATTGTAACAAAAACCATTAAATGTTTATGTATTGCTCGATTCTTGTCGGATTTAAGCATATATATATATATATATATATATATATATATATATATATATATATTCCGAATTTTTGAACTCTACATGTTGTTATATATGTTATTATTATGTTATAAAATTATATGGTTATTATTTAAATAAATTATTAAATAATTATTTATTGAAATAATTATAAAATAAGAATTTCATTAATTAGATAATTATATAAAGAATTATTTAAATTATAATTTTTTAAATAAATAAATATTTATTCAATTATTTAAATATTTATAAACTTATTTAGTAATGAAATATATTAAATGGATTATTTACTTAAACAAAAAAATAATTTAATTATTAAATAATTCCATAGTTAAATAAATAATAATTCAAATAAATTATAATTTTTGAAATAATAAAATAATTTCTGAACATAATAATTGAGTTCATTATTTATGTATTGTGTTGGTCCAATTTTTTAAGGGTTAAGATTAGACCGTAAAGTGATCATTCAAAAGATCGTGATCGATACAAGATTATAGTTAGCCCAAAGGTGACCTTCTTGTTAAAATTGCAAAAATCTGATATGATCACTGGTTGCATTGAATTTTGAAAAAGCTACTAACAAGCCCAAAGGAGATTAGAAAATTTTTTCAAATTTTAGTGGGCAGGATAGTCTGCAAGTGTTAGAGAGAATAGGATAATCCTACACCCAAAGGTGAGGAAATATCCATATTCAACCTAATATTCGTGGATTAGTCTTGTGGGTGACATAAGTCACAATTGGAAAGTGTACAACATGTTTAACGCTTGGCCCAAAGGTGAGGTTAGATGATGCGTCTCACTTGTTCCGCAGGATTGTAAAGATAATATAATAAAACATCCTGGCTCTTCCATCCTAACCCTTGGATAGGAATGAGAATACGTAGTTTATTAGATCTCAAGTTTCTTTTTTGCATGGAAATTATACACAATACATGTAATAATTAAAGAAAGAAATTGCAATAACAGATATGGACGGGTCGCTTATTCAGCAGCATTTGGTCAAACTTCTCATATTGGAAGTTAGAGCTGGAGATCGTTCTAGGGTGTTTGGATTATGACATTGTCCTGACAGAGGACAAGCCTCCTACACCTACTGGGGAGTCCACTGAAACCCAAAGGGCTGCTTATGCCAAGTGGGTAAAGGCCAACAAGTTAGCAATGTTGATCATCTAAGCCTCAGTAGATGAGACCATCAGGGGAGGTATTCCTCCCAAAGAAACTGCTAAGGAATTATTGGAGATCATTAAGGCACAATTTCAAGGGTCTGTCAGGGCTCGCCAGTATTCAAATCTTGTGCAGCTGATCTCACTGAAGTATGAAGGCGATGGAAATATTTGTCAACATATTATGAAGATATCAAAGATAGTCATTACCTTACGGGAGCTTGGTCTAACCTTCGAGGATGATCTCATGGTGCACCTGGCGGTGGCTTCTCTTCCCTCGACTTTTGATACCTTCAAGGTCAATTACAGTTCTCAGGAACGTAAATGGTATCTGAATGAATTGATAGCTGTCTGTGTTTCTGAGGAAGACAGACTCAAGAAGGGGAAAACAGAAGTGACTAATTTGTCTGTCAGAATGGCAAATCTGGCTGTGAGTGCAAAAAGCAGGAAACCATTTAAGAAAAGCTTTCAGAAGAAGGGGTTAAATTTCCATTCAGGCGAGACTTCATCTTCAGCACATAAGAGTAAAGGGCCTAAAGGCAAATCTAATGAAGTAGAGTGCTTCTTTTGCAAGAAAAAAGGACATATGAAGAAAAACTGCTTCAAGTACAAAGAATGGAGCAAGAAGAAGGGAGGTATTGAACAAATCCTAGTCTGTTTTGAATCCAACTTAATTGATGTTCCCTCCAATACATGGTGGATTGACTCAGGGTCGTTTGTTCATATCTCCAATTCTGTTCAGGGGTTCCTCCACCAGCGGGCGGCCAGACCTGAGGAGCAGCTATTTCTGGGGAATGCTCACCAGGCGCGTGTTGAGGCGGTTGGACCTTATCGGTTGATTTTAGCTTCTGGTTATGTTTTAGATATGGATGATGTTTTCTTTGTGCCATCTGTCAGGCGCAATCTAATTTTAGTTTCACGATTAGATTCTATTGGATTCAGTTTCAGTTTCAAGAACTCTGGTTTTTATTTAATGAATAATTCAGATGTTATTGGTTCTGGTAGTTTGGTTGACGGATTGTATAGACTGCATCTTGACTCAGCGTTTGCATCTTCCCTCCTTACTTTTACAATGGAAACAACCTCTTCCTTCGCACCTAAGCGTGCCCGCATTAATGAGAAATCTTCGATGCTTTAATTTGGCACAGAAGATTAGGGCATATCTCTAGGAAGAGATTGGATCCTCTAGTAGAGGATGGAGTTTTGGGTTCACTTGACTTCTCATATTTCCATGACTGTGTGGATTGTATTAAAGGAAAGATGACCAAGAAATCTAGGGTAGAGGTCCATAGGAGTTCCGTATTGCTTGAGTTAATCCATACAGATATATGTGGACCTTTCCCAACACCTTCATGTGGTGGTCATAAATACTTCATCAGTTTTATAGATGACCATTCTAGATTTGCCTATGTCTATCTTCTTCATTACAAATATGAAGCCATAAATGTTTTCAAACTGTACAAGGCAGAAGTAGAAAACCAGTTAGATCGAAAGATCAAGGCAGTCCGTTCTGATGGGGGGGGGGAGAATATTATGGCAGAATCGATCAGAACGGAATAAATTAAGAAAATTTTATTGAGTTCCTACGGGAAAATGGGATTATCCCACAATATACTAATCCAGGTACCCCTCAACAGAATGGTGTATCAGAAAGGCGGAATCGTACCTATCAGAATTCAGTACGAAGTTTGATGAGCCATTCTGACTTACCTGAATCCTTTTGGGGTGAGGCTCTTAAAACAGTCGTCTACCTTAATAATAGAATTCCCTGTAAAGCAGCTCCGGAGACTCCTTACAAGCGCTGGACTGGGAGAAACCCGAGTCTTAATCATCTACATGTATGGGGATGTTTTGCAGTAGCAAAATTATATAACCCAGATATTAAGAAATTAGATCCCAGGACAGTCAGCTACAAGTTTGTTGGTTATTCAGAGAGATCTAGGAGCTTCAGGTTTTATTATCCTTCTCGGTACATAAAAATTGTAGAAACCGATGTTGCCAAGTTTATTGAAAATGATAACAACAGTGGGAGTTCGACTCATAGAGAAGTTGCTTTTGAGGAGAGTAATGATGACAATCCTAGAATCTTACCAAATTTGATCTCTAGCTTTTCAAATTTGTCCTCTTCAGATCATGAGATAACGGCAGAACCACCAGTGCCAGTTGTTGGTATAGCACCGGAGCCAATTGTGCAAGTAGAACTGAGGAGATCTAATAGAGTCAGAAGGCTGCCATCCCTTATGACTTTGTAGTCTACTTGCTAGAAGGTGACATCCCTGAAATTGATGATCCCGTAAATTTTGATAAGGCCATGGGAAGTAGTAGATCGAAGCAGTGGGGTGAAGCAGTAAAGGAAGAGTTAAAATCTATGGAAAAGAATTTCGTATGGGAACTTACAACGTTGCCCGAGAATTTCAAACCAGTAGAATGCAAATGGGTTTTCAAAACCAAGCGTGATTCAGAAAGGGGGGATAGAAAGATTCAAGGCCAGGCTGGTAGCTAAAGGGTTCAAGCAGCACAAAGGCATCGACTACGAGGAGACTTTTTCTCCTGTGTCAAAGTAAGACTCTCTTAGGATTGTATTAACCCTCGTGGCTTATTATGATCTTGAATTACATCAGATGGATGTAAAGACCACATTTCTAAATGGTGATCTGGATGAAGAAATCTACATGACTCCTCTAGAGGGTCTGGTAATACACAGTAAAAGTCTTGTATGCAAGCTAAAGAGATCGATATATGGTCTCAAGCAGGCATCCATACAATGGTATCTTAAGTTTCATCATGTTATCATCAGTTGTGGTTTTCAGGAGAATCTAATGGACCGTTGTATTTATTAGAAATTCAACGAAAGTCGTTCCGTTATTCTAGTTCTATATGTTGATGATGTACTACTTGCTAGCAATTGTGTTCACATGCTTCGTGACTCAAAATCTTTCCTCTCCAAGAATTTTGATATAAAGGATATGGGAGATGCAAAGTACGTCCTTGGCATCAAGATTGACAGAGACAGATCTGTCGGGAGACTAGGCCTATCCTAGAGAGCATATATTGATAAAGTACTGAAGAGATATGGTATGGAAAAATATGCTCCAGGTGAAGTCCCAATCTCTAAGAAGGATGTCTTCAGTAATTCTCAATGTCCCAAGAATCATATAGAAGAGGATCAAGTAGATCAAAGTGAATATGCTTCTGCAGTTGGAAGCTTGATGTACGGCATGATATGTATCAGGCCAGGCATAAGCTTTATTGTTGGGATGTTAGGCAGATTTCAACAAAGTCCAGGATTGATTCACTGAAAGGCAGTCAAGAAAGTCCTTAGACATCTGCAAAGAACAAAGGACTATACTCTGGTTTACAAGAGATCTGAAAAGTTGGAAATTATTGACTTCACTGATTCAGATTTTGCGGGCTGTAAGGATTCCAAAAGGTCCACATCAGGATACATCTTCACACTCGCTGGAGATGTTGTTTCTTGGAAAAGTGCAAAGCAGACCCTGGTGGCTTCGTCCACTATGGAAGCCGAATATGTCACATGTTTTGAGGCAACTCAACAGGCTGTTTGGCTGAAGAATTTTATCAGTGGGTTGAGGGTAGTGGATTCTATCAGCAGGCCAATAAGGTTGTTTTGTGATAATATTGTCGTTGTCAGATTTGTCGATAATCAAATGTTACCAGTAGCAACAAGCATATCGAGATCAAGTATTACTATGTTCTTGACAAAGTCCAAAAGGGATGGATTGAGGTTCCATACGTGTCAACTCATAACATGGTTGCTGACCCATTGACGAAAGGACTTCCGCCTAGTATTTTCAAGGAACACGTGTCCAAGATGGGTATTCTGAAGTCTTTGATTTCAGATCTTTGAGATGTTTATATTTTATGTTTTCAGCAATGAACATATAGTATCTTTCAGTTTAATAAAGTTGACTCTGGTTATTGCATTACATATTTAAAACATGTACAAGTCCATATTAAGGTATATGCAAGTTAATTTATCTTAAAGGTATTAAGATTAATGCCTTGGAGAGTAAGCATGAACTCTCAAGATAGTTTGGACTGGACATGGGTAGACACCATGCCTTGTAGTCTTCACTCTGGATATAAGGTGATGGTCTTCACATGGCGGGTGCCGTAAAGTATCGGAGGTACATGTATGTGGAACAATACATGAAACATGATGATAGATTTATATCATTGTCACACACACATGGACATTTCTATTAAATCGCTTGATTAAAACCATTGAAGGTTTGACTGAATCATTAGTTATGGTACTAGTTCTGTGACATAGAACTGTCTTTGTGCCATGATGAGCTCTCTGTACATCCATGATCCATTGCTAGTAGTATTCTTAATGGTTGGGTAAAAGGAATGAATCTAATCTCCATCTATGCCAACATTGTTTTGATTTTCAAAGTTTTCAAATGGATGGCCATCCGATTTTAAATATAAAGATCCGGGAATATTTATTTTTCTTTAATATTTTTTGTATGTGTTAATCGAGTGGGAGATTGTTGGATCTTTTGTTCCGATCGATCAACACATTCAATGTGTTTATCCCGGTTTCAAGTCTAGTTGGCTAATATGGAGATACTGTAACCGGTGTGGGTTCAGTTAAAGATAAGATTATGATGGTTTGTTGGTTAACCCAGATAATAGCAGGTGGTTATCCCATATCAGGTTAGTTCATGATGGGTAGGGAGTAACTACCTTCAGATATGGATACGGTGTGTATCTATAAATATGGGAAGTCCCTCTCTCCACCTCACGTATATATGTTCCTCCCATCGGCAATGAAAGGTCAGGAGAGAGAAGGTTTCCCGGTTCCCGGTTCATCTTCCATTCAGTATTCCTAGAGGTATGTAATAGGTTTTACAAACTTGATACATGAATCAATTGCTAAGATCCTTGTAGATCAATAAAGAAATTTCATCACCAACTGCCCCCGGCAAGGAACCGACCCCGACGCTGAGCTATGACCACCAACGAGCAAAGGGAGAGCTACGCGACTCCAGCACGACAAGTACAAAATGTCGGCCTCCAGAGAAAGTCCCTAAGTACATAAGGATGGAAAGGGATCCAGATCCCATCCGTCAAACATTTCAGAACCAAGTCTCGGTCTCCCTGAAGCCGCTGTCGGAGGCCAAGGAGCCCAAGATCCTGAGGGATGAAACCTAACCCTAGGGGGAAGTCGCTGGCACCCCGAGTCACTCGTTTCGCCTCGATTAGGAATTTGTTGAAATTAATAATGATCCATTTGCATAAGAAAATAATGAAGTTAAGATATTTATATAAGTTTTAAGGTTGAAATTCTCCGAGTCATTTTAAAAACAATATTGTTCGGAGAGTCGTTGAAAATAAGTTGGATTATTCACATAGCCTATACAACATTTTAATCTAAAGGTTAAAGAACTTAGTTCACTAGCAAAACTGTGAACATATCAGTGAACCTTTTTTTTTTCTTTCTTTCAGTCTTTTGGTTACATTCTGTGTTTTTTTGAGACAGTGAAGGATTCAACATTGAGACTATCGAATCTCAAGGATCAAACAAGCATTACAAGGGAGATGCCCTTCTCCTACATTAAAATATTTCTATTATATGACTAGTCATGCAACAAGGTCTTGGTGAGATTGTCCACAGTTATCACTTTGTTATGAGTTGGAAAAAAATCTAGGAGGTATTAGCCTAAGGCCCTTCTAACTAACCCTGTATTACGATAAACTCTTATGTCTATTGCGTTTAGTGTTGATTCCTTCCTAACTTTTTTTTTAAAAAAATATCTATTTTATCTCTCGATTATTTATTTATTTTTAATTTTGTTGTACGGGATTTGTGCGAAAAAATCTTCAATTCTGAGTATCTTTTTTTTTTTTTTTTTTGAGAACCCCTCCAAGAGGAGGGAGGGTTGGCAGTCCCCGACCAGTATATTATTAATCATCGAACTAAAATGTTACAGAAGGTAGTTGCCTCAATACCAAATTTTTCTCTCCACGGGATAATCCAAAGCTTGAAGATCAAAACCACCGATCTACAGAGCTCGTCCGCTCCCTTGACCTTATTGTTGAAAGTGCAGTTGTTCCTCTCCAACTAAATCACCCAGATAATCCCTATTACAAGGATATTCCATGGCTGCCGGATTGCTTTCGGAATCTTCTTCTGTCTCCACGTGCTCCATAAAACATTCAAGCTAATCGGATGTGAATTGATTCTGAATATCAATTCAATGAGTTAGAGTAACAATTCAGTAATAGTGCATGTACATTGACTACTACAGTGAACTCACTGTAGCAGCTATGGTGATTTCACTGTAACAGAGTATCAATTTAGGCGGGTGTGAGTTTACTGTAGCTATAGTAAAATCATTGTAGCAATCAAATTATTACTCTGCTACCCGAATTGATACTCCAAATTGTTATAATGATTTCATTGTAGCAGTAACAATTCGATTGAAAATGTTTTTACTATTGCTACAGTGACCCAAATTAATACTTCAAATTGTTACATTGATTTCACAATAGCAGTAACAGTTTGATTGAAAGTGATTTATTGTTGCTACAACGAACCGAATTGATACTCCAAACCACTGTAGCAGCCGAATTGATACTCCCAATTGAAATTGCATAGTATAATAGTGAAGGAAGGATATTTTTATCATTTGCAAGGGGTTGAAAAGTCTAAGACTAGCGATTGGATGGTTTGATGTAAACTGTCTCTTCGGGAGGACTGGAGCTCAAATGATATTGTTGTTGGGACTGTAACTCAAAAGCATCTCCCTAAAAGGGCTTTTGACTAAAGTTTTCCTAAAATTTATCCTTTAATAACATGTTATGACCCAATATTTGCTTCCTAATCAGCGACATCACACCCCTATGGCAAGTCTTTTATAGAAAAGTCATGGGGTCTTCTACTAGACTAGAATTCTTATAAGACACTAACAAAGAAATTGTCCTCCCTTCGTGTCATCCATTCAATCTTCGACATAGGTTTTATGTGCTATGCACCACCATGGAGCTTCGACTAGGAAATAGTAGTAAATACTAAGTTATTCCCCGGTTGGTTATAAGATCATGTACAGCACGCGGCCTCCTCAAATGAGCTTGTCCCACCACCATTAAGGAGATCCGAAAAAATAGCTTCCAGTTGACTCCTCAATGGTGGGGTCATATGGTGGCCCTCACCCCAACGCCTCAACGTCCTCCTCAACATTGGAGAGAAAAAATCCCCCTCAATGTTAAAAGATCCACACGAATGTGACTTTGCATTTATAAATCGTAGCTGTACGGTGACAATCGTGCGGTCCAAATGAGGAGGACTGCCATTGTCATGATATATTAAGAAATCGATCGATTCTGAGCGTTAAAATGTAAAAGATAATTTTGAGGAGATCGCAAAAAACACCCACTTACCTCCCTCCTCAAATATGAGGTGATAAAAAATTCCTCGTCAACCTTGTTTTTGAGGAGGCTACTATACATGCTCTGACCAGCATCAATTTTTAATCATTCATTTGTAATTTAGTTTTAAATTTTAAAATGATCATTAAAATTTAATTAACTAGATTCTGTGCCAAGTGAAATATCAAAATATTAAAAATCATTTAAACTGTCATATAATCATTTGTTATAGCCATGTCTATATATCTATATATCTATATATATACTAAAATGGAAGCCTCTCTCCCGTGTTGTGACACGTGGACGTATTTTAAAGAGCTACAATTCTTCTTTCGTGTGTGTGAATGTGGCTCTCTTTTAAATTTATTTAAAAACCTATCTTAAATATGATAAATTTTCATTCAATGGCATTTAATGGTTATTTGATGTTAACCTCTCTCTCTGTCTCTCTCTCTCTCTCTCTAATAAGTGAATCATTCTCACTTCAGATTTCACACTTCTTCGAACAGTTGCGATGTCGTCTTTGCCAAATGACATGTATCAAGCACATTCGGGCATTGTCCGGGTTTCTTACTAGTCTATATCTATATATTTATACTAAAATGAAAGCCTCTCTCCCGTGTGGTGACACGTGGACGTCTTTCAAAGAGCTATAATTCTTCTTTTATGTGTGAACGCGACTCTCTTTTAAATCCATTTAAAAACCTACCATAAAGATGATAAATTTTCATTCAATGGCATTTAATGGTCATTTGATGTTAATCTCTCTCTCTCTAACAAGTGAATCACACTCACTTCAAATTTCACGCTTCTTCGAACAGTACGTTGTGATATTGTCTTTGCCAAGTGACATGCATCAAGCACATTCGGGCATTGCCCGGGTTTCTTACTAGTATATACTAAAATTGAAGCCTCTCTCCCATGTTGTGACACATGGACGTCTTTTAAAGAGCTAGAATTCTTCTTCCGTGTGTGAATGCGGCTCTCTTTTAAATCCATTAAAAATCTACCATAAAGATGATAAATTTTTATTCAATGGAGTTAATGGTCATTTGATGTTAACCTCTCTCTCTCTCTCTCTCTCTCTAACAAGTGAATCACACTCATTTCAGATTTCACACTTCTTCGAACAGTTGTGATGTCATCTTTGCCAAATGGCAGACATCAACCACATTCGGACATTGCCCAGATTTCTTACTAGTATCTATACTAAAATGGAAGCATCTCTCCCGTGTTGTGACACGTGGACGTCTTTTAAAGAGCTAGAATTCTTCTACCATGTGTGAACGTGACTCTCTTTTAAATCCATTTAAAACCTACCATAAATATGATAAATTTTCATTCAATGGAATTTTATGGTCATTTGATGTTAATCTCTCTCTCTCTCTCTCTCTCTCTAAAAAGTGAATCACACTCACTTCAGACTTCACACTTCTTCGAATAGTTTGCAATGTCGTCTTTGCCAAATGGTGCGCATCAAGCACATTCGGGCATTGCCCGGGTTCCTTACTAGTATATACTAAAATTGAAGCTTCTCTCCCGTGTTGTGACACGTGGACGTCTATTAAAGAGCTAGAATTCTTCTTCCGTATGTGAACGCGGCTCTCTTTTAAATCCATTTAAAAACCTATCATGATAAATTTTCATTTAATGCCATTTAATGATCATTTGATGTTAATCTATCGCGCTCTTTCTCTCTCTATAACAAGTGAATCATACTCATTTCAGATTTCACACTTCTTCGAATAGTTGCGATGTCGTCTTTGCCAAATGGCGTGCATCAAGCATATTCGGGCATTGCTCGGGTTTCTTACTAGTTATTCACATATTACAAGACCTATTAAATTTTAAGAAATTCAATTATGAGGGGATAATTTATTATACCATCAAATTTGTTCTCCTTAATTGCAAAAAATAAAATAAAACTGTTCCCTTCAATCTCTCTCTCTCTCTCTCTCTCTCTCTCTCTCTCTCTCTCTCTCTCAAATGCAACCTAGCGGCAGGGAGGCCGCCAGTGGCGTCTTGACTGGCGGCGCTGAGACCGTTGGTTGTGTCGTGACCGGTGGCGAGGCTATTGCACCTAAAGTTGATGGGGAGGCTATCGGCAAGAACACTGCGACCGGATTTTGGACCTAATAGGAGCTGACCCGGTTGATAGGTTTTCGATGTTTACAGTCACTCTTCTAGTAGGTGCTCTCTCTCTCTCTCTCTCTCTCTCTCTCTCTCTCTCTCTCTCTCTCTCTCTCTCTCTCTCTCTCTCTCTCTCTCTCTCTCTCTCTCTCAAGATATGTCGAGGACTAGGTATGTTTGTTTACACAGATTTAATGCTCATGTATTTTCATGGGCTTGAATTTTACTAGTCATGCAACAAGATTTGATTCGTACTCCATATAGGTTTAAAGGGAAAAAAAATTGATTAATGTTCATGAAAAAATATGATTCTATATGGAGAAAATGTTGTGGTAAATACCTTGATGAAAGTTAGTACACAGAGTTCTAATTCTATATGGAGAAAATAATGTTTTTTTTCTTTTGGTACATAGTGGGGCACTAGCCAGACCCATAAGTTACCACCACAGAGTTAACATCACACAGCCACGGGATCCAAACCGGCCAAGAGGAAGGACCCATGTGGCCCACAGGAAGTCGTCACACCAACGAGTGGGAGCGTCACACAGAACAGAAAAGGGCCCACCTAACTCATAGGAATTTGTCAAACCATCGAGCGGTAGAGCCATAGAGGGCGGGGAGCGGGTATCGAACCCGGGTTAGTGTCCTCGAGGAGCAGCGAGCAGCACCATTACCAAAAGCAGTCATGGTGGGAAAATAAAGTTAATACATGGGCATGCAATCAAATGTCCTCGGCTGAAATCACCGACATATGTCGGTTTTTGGAGGATCCGACATAAAAAAAAAAGGAAATATAAGCATTATATTTTGTCGACCGACATTTGACCGAAATGACCGACATTTAATCAAAATTGACCGACATTTGACTAAAATGACCGACATTTATCAAAATCTGACAATTGCTGAAATATTTTATCTTTTTCATATCAAACGAACAAAATCCAAATCTGACCGAAAACGATAAATTTCCATCGAAAAATATCAAAATTTGTTCGAAAATAAAATATTTCCACCAAAATTTGTCTTTCCATTTTATAAATTCTCCACCGACAAATTACCCAAACAAATTTTTTTTTTTAGCCGACCAACATGGACACCGAAAATGACATTTAAAATCTTGTAATGGGAACCCCCAACAAAAAAAAGAAGAAATGATGGTTATTCCATGTGAAATCAATGCCCCCTCACGTATGGCATGTGGCAAGTCACTATCAAGGAGGCAGAGCGGGTCAGATCTGACACCATGTGACATCACCTGGAGTGCTTCAAAATACCGACCTTAGGAGCAGGAGAGCACATCGGGTATATCTAGTGAGGCGGTGACAATCAACAAGAAACGGTTTTGTTACGAAACCGATTCACCCAAAAGTTTAATTTGTTAGGGAATGGGACGACAATGTATATCAAGCTAATAAGTTGCTTTACCATTTTAAGACTATTGCAGAAAGTGCAATCTATCTGTACTATATACTAAAACGGAGCCCTCTCAACCGAGTAGAGCCATGATGAGCCGCTAGAAACCAATTGTGAGCCCAATGGATTCACCTCATTGCGATACCACGCTTGTGCCCCTCTCAAGGTGGGTCGATGCCGGGCCTGCCTGCGTTCATCCTTAAGTATCACTGCCGTCACAGATGACTGTGATTGTGGAAGATCCGCCAACCCTTCTTTTTAATGAGAGAAATGATATTCAGCCTGAAGGTTTTCCCGATTTCGCTCAGAACGACTGACGTGGCAGTGTCTAACTGGTGGTGTTAAAGATTTAAATGTCGCTAGTGAAATTCAGCCACCAGTTGTATGCCGCCACATCAATCGTACTGAGCGGAATCGGAAAAACCTTCAGGCTGGATACTCTCGACCCTCACTGAAATCCACTTTGCCCGCCAAGGCGCCACTGAAATCCACTTTGGCCGCCAAGGCGCCATCACCGTCGAGAAGGACCAAGTCCCACCTCAAATCCCTACACCCCATTGTCCGGTTGTGGCGCTTCTCCAACTGACCCGTCGGGTTCTTTAGTGGTGCGAAGGAGATGCTAGGAATCAAGGAGTAGAATTTTTTTTTCTTCAAAAACTCAAGTAGAGATGGCAGCGATGACGTTTAAAACCGAAAACCTTGATATCGCATCACATTGTGTGGTTTGGGTTTGTCAAAATACAAAACAGTTGCGTGTGGTGTTGTTTCCGTTTTCGGTTTCGGTGTAGCGGTACAGTTTCGATTTTGACCAAAACTACATAAAATTGCACCACTTATACTGTTATAATGATAAATTGCGGTGCATCACATCAGACCACATCCACATGGTGTGGTTTTGGTTTTACATAATAATACACTGTCGCGGTGTGATTTTGGTGTATCATTGCGGTTTCAGTTTTGCCCAAAACCGCACCATTGCCATCCCAAAACACAAGTAAAGAAATAGGGAACAATGTCTCTTCCTTTCTTTGGACCCAGGTGGGGCTGGTAGTGCTCATGTGGTGTTGGGTGAAAACGATTATCTGTGCTTAACTCAAACTTGACTCATAGTCAAGATATATGAAGCAAAACAAAAAAAGAAAGAAGTTGCATCATCTCAACTGAACCTGAACTTGTGGATAGGCTCCTCCCACCTATCACAAACTCACTGCATCCCTCTCTGGTTACCCAAAGACAGCTCAACCTAAACCAGTGGATTCATGTCCCCATTCTGGGATGAGTCCTGCAACATGAAGGAGGCCTGTGCATAAGACCACCTAGACGCCAACATCTGCGCATGAAACACTGAAGCGAAGGCCCTTCTCATCGGTGCATCGCAACTATCGACATCAAGAATCGCCATATAACTTATCCTCTTTGGATCAATCGCGGATAACATCATCGATCCGAATCTCAGTTTTACTTCCAGGCCATAGTGCTTCACTTGCTAGCAAGGAGTTCCATGTGCTGGGATCAGGGATTACATCCATCCCCGCCATCTTCACGAGGAAACCGAAAGCCCTCTCGAAATCCCCTTCCCGACAGAGAGCACCTACCAAGGGATTATAGCTACCAGCATTGGGAGAGCATCCCCTCCCAACCATCTCCTCCAGTAGCTTTGCAGCACTCCTGAACTTGCCTTCTCTGCAGAACCCATGAATCAAAGCATTGAACGTCGAAACCGCCGGAAAGAAACCCTTCTCCACCATCTCATTCATCAGATTGAATGCTTCCCGCACGCTCCCTTCCTCGCACAACCCATCGATCAAGCTGGAGTAGACGATCGCGCTCGGAACACCCCCTTCGGTGATCATCTGATCGAACACCAACCTCGCTTCCACAACCTTACCCTCCTTGCAGAACCCCAATATCTTTGAGGTCCTCTCGACAGCCCTCGGGAACGAGCTCTTCATCCTGTCGATAAATGCGTAAGCTTCTTCCAATCTGTGCTCCTTGTAAAATCCATACAGGATGCTATTGTAAGGGCTGATCCTGTCCCCAAGCCCCCCTCTCTCTTCCTCCATTATACCCAAGACCTTCAACCCATCTCCAACCCTTCCACTGAAGCAAAACCCTCGAACCAACGTCTCGAACGTCACATTATCAGGATTAATCGCATCCGTTCTCATCTCTCGGAAGACGTCCATCGCTGAATCCAGCTTCCCCGAATCACAAAACCCAGCGATCAATGAATTGTAGGTGTGTATGTTCGGCAGGCATCCCTTGCTCTCCATCTCCCTCAACACCAGCAGTCCCGAATGCGGCTTCTCCGCCTCGCAGAACCCCTTGATTAGAGTATTGTAAGCTACGACGTCGACCGCACAGCCCCTCTTCTCCGCTCTCTCCAAGATCTCCACGGCCTCCATAGCCCGGCCTCGGCCACAGAGGAGCTCGACAATCTTGGTGACCGAGATGGCATCCGGGACGAACCCAAGATCGAAGCTTTTTTCCAGCATCACGAGGGCCTGGACCAGGTTCCCCTCGCTGCAGTAGGCCGAGATCAGGATGTTGAATGTGACGACGCTTGGGCTCTCCATCACGCCCATCAGGCTACGGCCCCTCCCCACCTTGCCGTTCCGGCAAAGGGCGTGAATCAGCGTGTTGTAGACCACCGGGTTCGGCGGCAGGCCGGCGGATTTCATGAGCTTCAGCAGCTTGAACCCCTCGGCGATGCGGTTGGTGCGGCAGACGCCCTTCATCAGGATCCCGAAGGTGTGCCCGTCGCAGCAGCCGCGCGGGATCATCTTGGTGCGGAGGAAATGGCGGGCGAGGTCGATGTCGTCCTTGACGAGGGCGTCGAGGACGGCGTTGAGGATCGCGAGGGGCGGGTCGCGGATGCCGAAGCGGGAGGAGATGAGGTCCAGCACCTTGAGGGCGTCGCGGGGCATGCGGGCGCGGGCGAGGCCGCGGACGAGGGCGAGGACGGTGGCGGCGTCGGGAGGGGAGCCGGTGGCGGAGGGGATCTCGTCGAGGAGGATCCGCTGGGCGGCGTCTAGGCGGCGGAAGGAGGCGAGGGCGCGGATGAGGGCTTGGTAGGTGGTGGGGCCGTGGCGGAAGGAGGGGAGGCGGCCGGCCCATCGGAAGGTCTGGAGGGCTTGGGCCGGGGTTTTCTGGTGGAGGATGAGATGGGCGACGTCCTCGTGGGTCGGGGTGGATGAAGAAGAGATGGGCTTCGATGGGAATGGGAAACGGAGGGGGCGTTTCGGGGAAGGGAGGAAGACTGGCATACGTTTGAGAGAGCTGAGAGAGGCATAGCCAAATATCAGTTCACTAAAGAAACCGAAGTCACTCTACTAAGGGGAGTAACAAGTGACGAACCGGTTGGGGGGGGGGGGGGGGGGGGGGAGGGCCGGTGGTCCGCAGGGGTGGTTGCAGGCGGCGGCGACGACTATCAACGGTGTGCGGACGACAGTGGCAGGTGGAGGGTGGTGGCAGGAAGTGGTGACATCCCCCTTGGGTTCATCCCATGGCCTACGACGGGTGGTGGCCGACTGTTGGTAGGGGTGATCACCGGAGACAGCGACCAGCAGGCGACGACAAGTGTTGAGCGACGGCCGGGTGTTGTGGCATACCCCTTGGGTTCATCCCATTGGCCTAGATTATGGTCATTGGTTTTCGGATCGCCATATGTCGCTCCCAAATCGTCAGCGACCGATAAGGGAGACGATCATCAAAGGAGAGGAGTCGAACACTTTACAAAGTCCGTGTTTGGTAGCTGGAAAGTGACATGAAAGGGAGGGGATTCCCTCCCTTAAGTGATGTTGGACGTGTTTGGTAGCCGGAAAAGTGAAGAGGAATCTGAATAATTTTATACCTAATTTACCCCCATATCAGTGTAATCGGGGGGAAAGTGAAGGGTTTCTCTTTCAGCCCACTCCTGGATGTAAAGTCCTTCCCCTCGGGAGGGGAAAGACTTTCCTTTAATAAAAATTTCTGGCTACCAAACGAGGCCTAAGAGCATCTCCATTGATTTTTGTCGATCCGAAGTCCTTTTCCGGCTTCTTTTCATATGTAGTCATTTTTTACATGTACTGTCTTTCTACACTTTCAACACGCAATATTTTTCATACTCCTTGCACCATACCTTACCACTATCGTCGGAATGAAAGTCTCCGCAAAAGCACCCGAACTCTTCCTATGTGTTTCTTCACTCCGTATATTTCCCACAACACCGTCAAACCTCATATTCTCTAAACCGGAAGAATTGCTAACCACCATCACGAGACTATCCCAACTATCAGGTAATCCCGACAAGATCAGTAGATCCCTGATCTCATCATTGAAGTTGATTCAGACAATTTTCAGCTAGCTCATAATACCAATATTGAAGTTGTTGCCATTCTTTGCTATGCTTCCATCATCGAACATCCTCATGTTGAACAATGTCTTTATAAGAAAATTCTTGTTGGAGGCTGATGGTTTCCCATACATCTTGGATAGTGCTTCCATCAAGCCTGTCGTGGTCTTCTTCTTGAAGATATTGAAGGCCACCGTTGAGGTCAGAGATAATTGAATCATAGCCATTGCTTTTCTGGCGATTATCTCCAAATCCTTCTCTAACATCTTATCCAGCTTGCTTGCCAGTCCGCCTAAAGACAAATATGGATCTTTTTTATATAGGACATCCTCTTTTTGTATATTCCATAATTTAAAGTTTGTGCCATTAAATATCTCGATTCTCACCTTGTCGTTTACCATTGCTCCAAAACCTCTTTGAATTCTCACATCGATCCTAGCGTTCAGCTACCACATGTTCCCTAAATCGAAACCAGGAGCTCCTGATACCACTGTTGGGATCATAACTTAGCTCTAATACCATGTTAGGATCAGAATCAAGCTTTGATACAACTGTTGGGGATATTGGTAGATACCACTATTGCACACACAACCCGGTAATTTGTCAAGTCATATCGAAAGCGATAATGATGTTTAGAGAATCAAGGATTGGAGTTATGCAGAGATAACACACAAAAGAATTTGATGCTTCCGCACACCACCCACAATAGTACGAATAACAAAATGTCACCGACAATCAAGGATATTGATTATCACACAATAGATTACACCATGCAGTGGTCATCGTTTGTCGGACCTTGCAAACCTATCTTCTTGACCCTCTCGAAACACCACACAAACCACATAGTAGAGAATATCCCCCACACAATATATATTGAGATTATCGGAGGATCCCGAGATATGAGAGCGCTCGTTAAAGTGTAGACCAAGGTAGATGCGCTGAGGAACCCGGAGTAGACCTCTCATCTCTTCTTTTCTTCCTTCCTCTTATTTCTTCCTTTTCATTCTCTTCTCTTTCCACAAGAAACCCTAGACGTGTTCTTCTTGCTTCTTTAGATGTCTTTGACTCATCTCTGTGACGTCCCAAGATCTCTTCACCGTATTCTCTCAAATCCTAGAGCCAAACGACCATTTTTATATTAGAAAATTGTATGAAAATAGGGCTCAAAACCCGCTACCCATAACACACAGCTTGTACCTGATTCACCTGAGCGAATTCAAGGTCGCTTTGGTGAAATTCCTACTTGCACTGCCTACTTGCACCGTATTTACCCCACGTGAGCCTGATTTCACTTGGGCAATTTTCCAAGATTTTACCTATGTTGGGATGACTTTCAACAGGCCAAAACCAATAACTAGCTCCCCATAACCTGGTTGTCACACTAGTCTATACTAAAATATGTGACAGAGTGAGGAGATGGTTTATTTGACACCTCCCTCGGCCTAGTTAACTTATTGATTTATTATCATTATTATTTATGGATCGACCAGACGGTGTTAGAGGACAGAGCACTAGAGTATGAGCTCAAAGAGGCCCGAAGATTGAAACATGAGACGCAACATAACTACTATTTTTATTAACTTTTATAATCCCATGAATATGATATCAACAACCATTATTCTTTATCATGTTTTCCATTTCATATTTTTGAATGAATCGTAGGCCCAAAGGTTGAATGCAATCCCCTCCCTCTCTCTAAGGCAACTATCGCCCCACCATTGCATGTTACTGGGTGGTGACCCCACCGTCCGCTCGTGGCCATGAATCAATCATCGACATCGGTCGCCTATGGCCACTAATTATCCACCTTCACTACGTCCCACAATCGTTGCTATCAATTGGTTGCCAAACATCGCCTTGCCATCAGTTTTCCATTGTTGCCTCTTTCTGTCGTTAGTTATGGACCTCGTTGGGGTGTCAGATTAGTTACTACAAATCTAAAACTTGAGAAAGAATATTGATGCGTATAGCCCTCTCTTTGACCATCGACCTATTGCTAGTATCATCCATGCCCTATTATTAGCCAGTTACAAGCAGGTCATTTCCTAGGGCGTGGCTGATAGCACTTAGTAGTAGGCCTCGAGTTCGCTGTCAAAAAGTAGACATCCAATCAAATCAAACTCTTTTTAGAAGAATGGACATATTTTTGTTTAGTACAAGAAGGGACTATATCTAATTTAAGAGTAATGATAGGAGAGCCCCATTACATAGGCCCCATCAACAAGCCCCATGAAGTGGCAAACATCCAACGGGTTAACTCTCACATGTGAAAAAGATGACAAAGTTCAAATAACTAAAATGCCCTCAATAAT
Organism: Chamaelirium japonicum; assembly: GCA_947650365.1. Taxonomy (NCBI): domain Eukaryota; kingdom Viridiplantae; phylum Streptophyta; class Magnoliopsida; order Liliales; family Melanthiaceae; genus Chamaelirium; species Chamaelirium japonicum. Next base: position 25,060,378 of record OX393550.1, on the reverse strand, counting down.
AGGCTCTATACGTGGCAAGCATAGGTGGGTCAGCTCCTATATCTATTAGATTTTTTAAATAATATATTTTTTTGAGAGTTGAGTTTTTCACTTTAAAAAATCCATAACTTCTTTATATATATATCAAAATTTTAAAAAATCTATACTTTTTGAATCTACTCATCGAGCTCTAAAAAAACTAGACCCATACTAACACTATGAAATTTTAAGGAAAAAAATCGAATACAAGAATACCTAATAATTATGTAACATTTATCGAATTAAGTGATATTTACTGATAGTTATAAATAACTCAAATATATCACTTTCAAAATCTTTTTTGAGGTAAGTCAATTTCAAAATTTTGATTTCACGTAAAGTAACTAAATATCACTTTCAAAAGCAAATGTCACATAAAAGTAACAATTAAAAAATCAAAAGACACTTTATCGGATGCAAACTATCGATAAAAGTGTCTTACTTTTATAACTGTTAATTTACGTGATATTTGGTTTTGAGAAGTGATATTTAGTTAGTTTACGTGGCAATTTGGTTTTGAAAGTGACATTTTTTGATTATTTGTAACTATTAATAAATGTCACATAATTCGATAAAATGTCACTTAATTATGGGTTACTCTTGTATCCGAGTTTTTTTTTTCTTCTAGAATTTCCTAGTCACCATGGGCATAGTTGTGTAGAGCTCAATTAGAAGATTTCAAACATATAAAATTTTCAAAATTTTGATAAGTATGCAAAAAGTTATGGATTTTTTTAAAATGAAAAAACACAACTTCCAAAAAAACTATCAGCTCATTCTTGAATCCATTTAAAAATTCCGACAACACACTTGGGTTTATAAATGAGTTAAGTAGAGGGATAATATTGCAATCAAACATCTTTTTGAAATCTAACAAACGTTGCGCTTGATGAAGGCCACGTGTAGGAGCCTATCAGGGGTCTATATAACTATGAGACATGAGTCATTTTTCCTAGTCTAATAGTATAGTGGTAAATGGAAGCATCCAACCTATATTCTGACACGTGGACCTTTATTAATACAATGTTTAAATATTCTCACATATCATGTTCACGTGGACAATGATGATTGTTATTTAGAAACGTTCCATATTTTACTATCATTTTGTGAAATTTGAATGATCGTGTGTGAAGAAGAGGCTAAAGGACAATGATTATTAGTGTAATGTCATATCATATAGCAATTAATGAATACAACTCAATCCCTTCAACTTTTCCAATGAGGATTGTTAAGCTCTATGCATGGTTTTTTTTTTTTGCATTAATAATACATTCAAAATATATAATTATTTAATATGGGATGTTTTTAAGCCGCTGTTATTCAACACAATACATTCATTTTAAGCCGTTGTTATTCCACACTAGCTGAAAGGAACCCTAGCATCGCCGAAAACAATTTGGAGGACTGTAGCAGCAATCACTTTATCTGTTTTCCTTCCCCTACCCTTTTTGTTTCTCTCTCTCCACTCTAGTGGCAACTCGATGGCGAAGACAATGGCAATGCGCTCGACGGTGGTGACGATGGTGGTCGTGACTGCCGTCGCCAATGGCGGTGGCCGCCTTGTGTCTACGGTGGGCGGTGGTCACGGTGGTGGTGGCGCCAACTGGTGTCTTAAGATTATCACACTCCACGGACGGCTGGATCTCCGTGATAATCACTGGCGCCCCGATCATCTCTTGCGCTGATTGTAGCCGTCCGTTAATCATCGCACGTGGTTAGTGCCTGCGTGAATTATATTCGACGGCTGTGATAGGCCCTTGTCATTTCTTCAATCCCACAAAACCCCGAAACCCTTCCCCCTGCCGCCTCCGCCCTTTTCCTCTCCCATTCAAACCCCGCGGCGGAGCTTACGCCTGCATCATCCATGGCATCGCCCCCCGCCAAGAAGAAGCTGCATCAGCATCAGAAGAAGAAGAAGAAGCATGCGGGTGGAGAAACCCTAACCTTAGAAGACCTGAAAACCCTAGGCCACCAGCTCCTCTCCTCGAGAGCTCACGTTAACAACCTCCCCGTCCTCCTCTCCTTCATCTCCACCTCATCACCTATCGAGCTCGCCCTTGAAGCTCTCCTATCCCTCCAATCCTTCTTTACCCCCCTCCTCCCTGAAATCCCTTCCTCTTCTGTGAAATTTAGAGCCGACGAGGAGAAGGACCCAGAATCTGTGTACAGGGCGTGGCTCCGATACAAGTTTGATGAGTTCGTGAGCTCGCTCATCGGGATCGCCGTCTCGCCACAATCCACAGAAGTCCTTCGAGTAAGCATCTTTCATCCCAATCACGCAGGGTTTGATATCTTCTCGGTGGTTTGATGGGCCTGTTATATTGAAGTTTTATGCTACTCTGCTTTGCATGATAGTTTTTCTCAAAAAGATCCTTGCTTTCCATTTCTAACCTTGTGCAAGTGAATGTGAGAGCAGTGAATGGGATTTGATTTGATTTTTTTTTTGTGCATTGTGTGTTTAGGATGTCGCTTTGGATGCAATTATGGATTTTGTGAAGCTTGGAAAGGGGGGCAGGTTCCAGTCGGCTATTTACCACAGGTTTCTTCATAGCATCGTAAGTGCTTACGTGAATTGTGGAACATAATATGTTTTTCCCCTTCTCCATTTTTAATTGGATATACTTAAATTAAGAGCATGTGTTGATTACTTTTGGATTTTTTGGCGAGATGCCTTTCGATAGACATTATATTTTTGTCACCTAGTTAAAATTCCCTCAAGCAACAACGAGGAATAGGGAGGTTCCCGTAGCGCGGAGGAAACGCTCGACCTAGTAAAAAATTTATGTCACGATCGCTTGCCTTGGCTGTACAATGCAGACAACCTTTGAATTACAAAATCCTGCTTATGTTCGCTCGCTACTCCTTGCTCCACGAAATATTACTTTTGATTATATGGTGGGGAATGTGCACTCAGTTTCTCCACTCAAGGATGCATTCAATCAAGATGAGGACCTAAGAGGTCATCTATGTGCTACATGGCAGATGCATACAAGGATTATGGTAAATGTAAAGCACACGGACGATTTTTATGTGAAAATCTGAAGGGAAAAACCATACCGGGACGAACCCGGAGGTGAACACAATCACTAGAAAGGTTAAGGGACAAAGTGTGGAGCGTTATCCCGGATTGTCCACGACGATTCACAACCCGATTAGTTCACTGTTGCTCGATCGATTACACTTTTGCCCTTGCTTCGAGATCCCGTAACTTCTTTTTCTTTAACTTTGTCAGTTCCTAATCCTCACCTGAGTCCATGAGCCGCTAGCTTTAATGCTCAGCTTGCATATGCACAATGCAAGCACTCGAATCCTAGGAGGGACCACCACCCAAGCCCCTATGCAGGGCCAAGGGATCTACCCGCTTACTCCAACAAGAGGACCTTTAAACAGTGTTATGAAAGGCTCAAGGCACACATGAGGCGCAAAGGTCTCCTAAAGCCTAGGCGTAAGGCGCAATTCAAGGCGCGCGCCTGATTGAAGTAAGGCGCATATATATATATATATATATATATATATATATATATATATATATATATATATATATATATATATATATATATATATATATGAGGCGTGTTAGGCTGCGGCGTGCGGTGCGTGCGGCGTTGCACCGTAGCCGTCTGATGCACCGCTGCGTGCATCACACGCACCGCAGCGGTGCATCAGACAACTGCGGTGTGACACCGCACGCACCGCACGCCGCATTTTAACATTTCTCTCTCTCTATATATATATCTATATATATAGGGGGATGCTTAGGTGCGGTCCGCAGCCGTCCGATGCACCGGCCGCGTGCATCCGATGCACGGAGTGGTGCATCGGACGGCTGCGGACTGCACCTAAGTATTCCCCTATATATATATATATATATATTCAAAACACACATAACTAGACTAAGAAAATGAATCTTAAGACAAGATAAATTAGATACATTATTGTTGCAACAACATAAATGTTGTAGCCTTGTAGGTTTGAATTACGGCTCTAAATAACCTATTTAAAATATATTAAAATCTTCAAATACGTATAGTTCAAATTCAATAACCAGTTGTAAGTTATCAAATGCGATATTATAGTAAACAAAAAATAAATAGTGAATGATTGAATGTGCTATTTCATCTGTGTGTTTGTGCACATGCTTCTAAATCAGTATGAAATGTGCAAATCGAGAAAGAAAATAAAACTCATTGAATCTTGTAATAGTTGAAATAATATCAAAGCCATCAAATCCAACCCACAATTGCTCATATGGTCCTACCTAAGAACTATAACAAATAATTTTGAATGTAAATAATATTCAATCAATGTGTCAATATTTAGACTATTGTAATCATGAATTAAATCTACTTAATAACTTAATCATATTGCCAAAAATATCAATTGCAAGCACATAATTGCACATGGTTCAACTAGGCGCTCCTTTTTTGCGCCTGGAGCCTAGGCGCGTGCCTTTCTAACAGAGCCTGGCCTTGTGCTTTTTGAGGCGCAGGGGGTGAGCCTGAGCCTAGGCGCGCCTTTACTAATACTAATACTAATACTAATACTAATACTAATTGATCAAAGCGGGTGAGGGAACTTGACAGGTTGCCTGATACGAGGGTGTGCCTTCTGTTAACATCTATTACCACACAGAAGCTATGAGTGACCAAACCGATCAGGGTACGAAATGGTACTATGTAAACCAGGGCCTTTAATAACACTGCTTTTAAAGGCTTTTATTTCTCCCAAAACCCTATTGGAGGACCCTCAAAGAGGGATTTGCTATCCTAGCACTTGGAGCGACCCAACTCAATTGGATTTGAAAGGGTGTTAGGGTTTTGGTCCTAACCTCTATGGAAAGGGACAAAAAGCCCCAAATCATTGATATGATGGGTTCACAAGAGCCAAATCTAACAAGGGAATGGTTCACAAGAAGAAACCTAGGGTATAGTGATGAACGCCGACAAAATCGGGAATCAAATCAGCTCAAAACATATCAAACCCATGGAAGGAAGGAAAAGGGAGCAGGCTTACCCATTTTTTTTTCCCTCTAAGGCTCCGAACTCCACAAGATGGCTGCTCTTCCATAACCCTAAACAAGGTCTCATATAAGGGGCTTAAACCCTCACTCATAGACATTGGATTTGGACATCCAATGGTGGAAAAAACTCTCTTAGTACCTAAAACCCGCAACTTGCAGATTGTGATACACACTCTCGATGCTCACCGTATGCAGGGATGTTGCTTACCACACATTGTATGGTACGTATCATACCACATATGTGGTATGCACCCCGAGTGAGAACCTCATACAAAATAGGCCCCACGCCATGTGTGGTGCGGACCACTAAGGTTGATGCGCACCCACAATGGACATCGAGTCCACTAACACTAAGTATTTTTCTACCATGGGCACTTGCTGGGACTCAATCGTCATTCCAACAAAAGTCCAAAAATCTAGAAAATAGCAAAATAATGCCAGGAACTATTTTTTGGTCTAAAAATATTTTTAATCCGCATTAGAACTTCGAGAAACATGGCGAGATTAAATCGTTCAAAATTATGAAAATCTGGAAACAATTGTGACGAAAAAGACCTAAACTGAAATTCTTTGCACCGCTTAAAGAATAAAACAAGCAAAGTGCTCGTGGGATGAGTAGGTAGTCTGATGACTCTAATCAACTTCTAATACTGTGCATTGCTTCAAGTCTTCAACGGGTTGTGATTGCGCATACTGTACTCTCACTGGATTACACAAACCTCATCGAGTTGGTTTGTACTTCACCAACAAAAAGATGTTCAGCACAATGGTTGTAACATTAGTTTCCGTGATTAGGTGGAAATTGAAGTGAGGGTTCTTGGCTTCTTAGGTCGGTTTACTTATTTTCTCATTTTAGATTAAGTATGGATGCATTCATCTTCTTACCAAAGAGTCAAAATTCACTTAAGACTTATCAGCATTTTCATAGATTCCCTCCTTATGCTGAAAAAGTAATAAACATGTGGTAGTTCCCACCAATAGAACAAAGCCCCTTATACTTATAAACTCAACAATCATATCGGAACCTAAGCTTGCTTATTATATATAGAGCTTACATGATAAAAGGAACAAAACCTTAATGCAATCTCAACACTTAATTTAAAATCAATCAATTCTCATACTCAGAAGTCAGAACTCCTTGCCTACTTGGATGCCCTTAAACTTGTATGGCCTATCCTAAGTAGTAAACAAGTAAAATAAGAAAGGAAAAACAGTAGATAATATCGAGTTGAGATAGGGTTGTGGAATTGCTGTGAATGGTAGAAAAATAATTTTTGTGAGTCAAATCGCTTGTCATCTGCTAACGAAAACATCTATTTCTCTCTTATTCGTGCTTTACTTTAGCAATCCAGAATACATTAGAAAGCTTATAGATGCCCTATGTAGTATAAATTGGTCCATTATTCAATACTTCATGGTTTGGTTCTGGTGTAATCTTCCACTTTTGTTTGTATTATGCTACGTTAGTCACTTATTTCATTGGGCTCATTCTCAAGCATACGTGCCTTGCTAATCTACACTTGGATGCCTATGGTATGGTCCTAAGTTATTCGGTTGCTTTAAAGGAGCCAACTTAATAATAGTGTTCCAGACTAGATAATTAGTACTCTTGCTGTATGATGTAATACATAGTTAGTTTCAAGGATAGAGAGTATGTACTCAACCCCAATTTTGATGGTTTATGTAATCTCTTTACATGGGTAGTGTACCTAGTAGTATATTTACAATTTTCACATGAACAATGTCACAATGCTCTATTTGTAAGGTGTTTCAATGTAAATTGTACCAAACATCATGACATCAATGTTTTTTTTTGTCTTATTGTCAAGCATGAGAACTTGTAGGTACTCGGATGGCTTGACTTTGAGTTCACCCGAGCAACAACACTGTAGATACGAAGTTCTCCCTCCGAGTTCCTCTAGAAAATAATAATCATGAATGATCAATTCTTCCACATCTAAGGAATTATTACAACACCCCTTTTTCCTTGCAAATTGTTATCTTAGGTTTCTTAATATTTGAATAAGCATTTTGTCTTGAAGGTTTATTAGTCTTTCCATGCCTTATATCTTACGAGATTCAATAGATTCTGTAACATTTGTTGAATGAACCCACTGTTGCACATGTGGAAAACTAAATGGTCTATTCCCCAATAATGTAGGCGCTACTTGGTCACCTAAGTCTATTATTTAAATTTAAATTTTAATTTTGAAGGAAAAGGCATTTGCGAGATAGTGGGTGCAAGCACTGCTAGGTAAGAAATCTTCCTAAAACTACCACACCTATTATACTTGTCCTTAAAGTTATAGGCAAAGTTCCAAATTTCCATTTAGACCAATATTTCAACACTCTGGATATGGAAATATTTCGACAGTGTGGAAATATTGCAGTTTTATAGAAATGATAGAAATATTGATTTTTTTTTTAAAATTCACTGAAATTCTGGATAGTCATCTAGGAAGCATGGATACTTCCCCAGGCCTCCCGTACCTGTGTCGGACATGTGTCGGACACCGACACTCATCGGACACTCCCCGGACACGCACCGGACACGCATGTGCCGTGTCCTACGTGTTTTCGAGAGCCGGCTACGGTCGGACACTTCTCGGACACTTGCCGGACACTCCTCGGACACTCGGGACACTGCGGGTTGACGGATTGTTCGATATAGGGTTGGGTTACAAGCTGTGGTGATTCAGGTTTGGTTTCAACCTATTTGGTCCTCTGAGATTATAACCTCAGAGAATCAGATAGGTTGAAGTCAAAACTGAATCGCAGCCGTTCTTTTGCATGCCATTTGGGCCTGAGTGTGATTCACTTGTCAGGATGGTTATGATGGACGGTTACGATTCAGGTTTGGCTTTAACTTATCTTATCCTCTGAGGTTTCAGATAGGTTGAAGTCAAAACTGAAACACAACCATTATTTTCCATACCATTTAGAGTTGTCTGCGATTCACCGATCGGGCTCGATGTAACTAACGATAGTGATTCAGTATGCATTAAAATTTTATTTTAGTTGTTTTCTATGAGGTTTTTTCGGTTATTGAAATATATATGAATTGCGAACACACATAAAATATAAATTTAAAATATTAATTTTTTTTGCCGTGTCCCTGTCGCACCCGTGTCCTCTTTTTTTAGGATTAGCTGTGTCGGCGAACCCGTGTTGTGTCGTACCCGTGTCCCCGTACCAGTGTCAGTGCTTCTTAGATAGTCATAAACCAAGTATAGATACACACTTTGGAACAATCAAATAAATATTTGTACCCTATCTAGGGGTGTAGAGCTTCACATAACATGTATTCTGCTAGTGCATGCCCGTGTGGATTGGCACGAAGCGAGCGCCTTCGGTGCGGGGTCCCCCCCCCCAATGGGGGAAGAAAGAGAGAGAGAGATCATGGGGAAGAGAGAGAGACATAGAGAGAGAGAGATTGTGGGGAAGGGAGAGAGAGATAGAGAGAGAGATCATGGGGAGGAGAGAGAGAAATCGAAATGGGGGGAGAGAGAGAGAGTGGGGATGAGAGAGAGAGATCGAACGGGGGAGAGATCATGGGGAAGAGGGATCTGAATGGATGCGATTGTTCCGAGAAAATAGGGGATAATATGGGGAAAGAGCATCTATGATAACCCTGATCACACCTTTGTATGGACGGTTGTGAAGATGCTAACCGATTTTTTAATAGATCAGATGGTCTGAATTGTCTTAGTCAGCATGGCACACTTGTAATTTTTTGACAGGCTGCCAGCATGTTATATAGATGTATTTTAGTCCGTGAGTCTTGTGTGCTTTTGTGTAGTCTTGCTTAGTCCGGTTTTGATCTATCTTTTTCAAATGTTTTTAAATCTTTTTTGTGGATAAAAATATTTTAAAAATAGGACAAATTTGACTTACCCCCCTAAAATTATATGCAAATCAGTAAGTCACCCCCCTTTTAATCATTATTAGACTTACCCTCCCAATTTGACTTGCACCCCCAAATTACTATATGATAATTAGCCAGAATAGGGGGGTATGCCTAAATATCATTTAAAATTATGGGGGTGTATTCCTAAATATCATATTGTTATGGGGTATAAGTCTAATTTTTAGGGGGGTAAGTCTACTATCGATTAAAAGGAGGGTGACTTACTAATTAACATATTATTTTGGGAGGGTAAATCAAATTTGCCCTTAAAAATAAATATTAGTTGAATGTTAAAATAATGTTTCTGACGATTTTGAAAATAGACTTAAAACAAGAAAGTTATGCAAGTTTGAAATCATGCAAAAATTATGCATTGTGACCATAGTTTTCTATATACCCTTATAGTTCTACATCTTGTGGAATTTTTGAGCTAAAAAGGAGCTGATTTAACTACTTTTCTCAACATGCTGATTTTAGGAAAATCCCTAAAAATTGTTTTCTCCTACTAAAACTGAAATATGCTTTTTGATTCATTTGGGTTTTTAATTTTTTGATATTTTTATTGAAATCAAATGGGGGGTATTCGCTTATTTATATATAATAACTTAAAGCATTTCTTAAATGTTTTATATGTAAATAAGGTGCTTAGAAACAAACCAAACATTTCAAAGAACCCCGGCCCCAAGCCCTCTTTTATAACCTCTCAATCCCAAAATTTCTATGTATCGGTGCTTTTGGTGCGATATATCGCGACGACGAGTATATTCTGCGAAATATTGCGATTTTTCTGCTTTTTCTGTACCACTTGAGACTGACTAGGGAATTTCATGCCGAGCTTTTGGAAAAGCAAGATATTTCGCGAAATATTTCGTGATTTTGATCCTTTGGTTGTACGACATGTGTTATTCATCTCCATATTTGAACTAACAAATTGTCATATCAACCCTGATGGTTGATCTCAATCCTACATTGTATCCCATTGCTAGGACACCTTCAGTTTTTGAGTGCTTGTTGACATAAACCAACTCATAAAATCTTTTGGTGTATTGCTCCATGACTCCACGGTATAATCCCCTTGTTGAGTTTGACTAAATTTTATATGAAGAGACCAAGCATGATTTTTGAGAAAAAAGCATGCTTCAACATGTTTCATCACTTTGTGGGTATTGATTGGACTTTCAATTGAATGAATGTTGATCTTAGATTTTGGGACAACCAAATCCATCCCTTCAACATGATACATATTTTATTTTACGTTTCCTAGTTAATTGATGCCGATTAAAGAAATTCTCTTCTAACAGTTCAATCTAGTGAAAAGCTGAAAATACATCAGCGAAATTCTGCACAACCTTTTTACATGATTGGCCCCAAAATTCGCTAATAATGGTTGATTTAGGTTTACATCCCTTTGGGGTGGGTTTGCACATCTGACTCCACCATATTTAGGATTCCTTACTTCGTTTGGCGACAGAGGGACACAATAGATTCTCTTTCGTGAATCAACATAAAAGGGGTTTATGATCCTCTTATCTATAAGCAGTTGGGTTACGATTTACCTCCACGTTAGATGACACCTTAGGGGATCCAGATGGGGGGCTAAGTTCAGTTTGATCTTTTAACTAATGCTTTTATTCTCTGTACCATCTCCACATAGATACTTCAACTTACCTGCCCATCTTCATGCTATTGCATGTCACCTCAGTATGATCCATCTTTCGGTTGATGGAGGAGATTCAAAGTTTTGACCCATATTTGTTGTATACATGTAAGTAAGCTTCCCCACTCCTCTGATGCATGAACTTGTCTTCAAATAAGATTTGTTTGCCAAAAGAATGATCTACTCTGATAGCAAACTTATGCTGATGCCTGAATAAATCAAATTTCGACAATGGTGAAGAAATCTCCAAAGGAGAAAGTAGGAGAAACAAATTGTAGGTAATGAAATTTTAACCATATAAGTAATAATTCTATGAAAAATTTCTTGAAGAGACTGTATTTCTATTAGATATCCAGTCTCAATAATCATATTTTTTGTTTAAACCAAACCAATTACTGTTCATATGAACAATCCATAGGGGAAAAAGATGTAATGCTTTGAAAGAAGCTAACCATTCGTTGAAAATCATTTATGCTTTACAAGGATTATTAAACTCCTTGGATGCCCTAACTCGTATGCTTAATCTAAATAAGGAACAAGTAAAGCAGGAGGAAAATGTTATATCTTTTATGTAAGGGTGGAATTGTGTTACTGTTGCTGCTAGCACTGGACTTATTGGAAGAATACGAACTTCTGTGCACGGAGGACTGCATGACAAAGCATCCCTTTCTCTCTCATTCGAGCTCCATTTTACAATCTGTATCAGTTGACAAGTGTATTCAGTGCCGATACAGTAGGTTATCTTTTTCTAATTATTCACGAGTTGGTTCAGAGGCATTTTTTTTGGCACTGTTGACATTAGGATGTGCCATCTACACTCAACTTCAGGTACTTCTTTGGTAGTAAATTATGCACGCGGGAGCTTCGGATTGTGGGACGTACTGTCGATATTCATTTGTGACCTGTGAGATATCTTGATTCTTGAATGCAGAATATTGAAAAGTGGTTGATTCTCTGGACATTGAGTTATTTGTCCATTATCATTTACTTTAGGTTTTTTGGACTTCAACTACCTCTGAAGGGTTGGGATTAGATTTATTGTGTGGTTGATTACAGGGGATGTGGTTTTCTTTAAGTTTGAAGTGCCACATCACCAAGATATTAGTGGTGGGAACCCACCTTGAGGCCGTTCAACAGAATGAAATTGCAAAAGAGATTGAGTGGACACATCCTGCATGAAATAGACTCAGGGATCTCTTTGGTTCCCCTTTCTCTTCTCAGTTATCCATGATGGTAATTTAGTTATTGTTTATCCTTTCATCGGCAATTCTGGTTTCTTTTACTAGGGAATGCATGTGTAATAGGCTTTTATCAGATTTTAAAAAATAAGGTGATTTTGGTCACGTGTCCTTTCTATCCTTCTTCCTTCTCATTTTCTTTCTCTTCTTTCCAGCAACTTCTGCCTATATGCATTGCTGTTTTGATGGATTTTCTGCTACGATTATATTGCATTAGTGTTTCGATCTTTTTGTTGCATTGGACCAATTTGATAGAGGAAAGCAAGGAGCTGGCTGCTGTAGTTGTTTTACCCTTTCCAATTTGACTACGATTAAGAGCAGTTTATTAGTTTTCCCCTTTCATAGGCTAACCAACGATAAATTAATGAAATAAATTCCCTATATCCACCCATCCACACACCCACACCTACTTTTACATATCACATGACTAGCACATACCTATATGCATTGCTGTTTTGATGGATTTTCTGCTACGATTATATTGCATTAGTGTTTCGATCTTTTTGTTGCATTGGACCAATTTGATAGAGGAAAGCAAGGAGCTGGCTGCTGTAGTTGTTTTACCCTTTCCAATTTGACTACGATTAAGAGCAGTTTATTAGTTTTCCCCTTTCATAGGCTAACCAACGATAAATTAATGAAATAAATTCCCTATATCCACCCATCCACACACCCACACCTACTTTTTCATATCACATGACTAGCACATCCCTGTCAAATAGGTATACTAACATAGGAATTTTCAGAAAATTTGTTTTACATTTTTTAGGCAATAAAATATACGGAAGGTATATTGTTCCTTAGCAAATAGGTAAACACAAGTGTAAGTTGAATAAATTGTTCATGGTCTTCATATATTCTACTTTTGTTTAAATGATTAGAAGGAGCTTAGATACAGTGATTAGTTCATGATATTGCTCAATCCTACTTTATCAACACAAAGAGAAAAGTATTATTCACATATTTACATAAAATTCTACTAAAATATATTAAAATTTCTGTATATTAGTAGAACTTTATGTAAATGTGTGAAAACTACTTTTCTTTTAAATAGATATTTTATTGGTGTTTGAATATAGAGATCCAGGTATTTGTTAAAGAATTTGTTGCCTATGAAACTTTAACCGACTTCAATGATCTATAAAGAATCAATGGATAAACAACAAAAATATCTCAGAGTATCTCATCTGTTCTATTCATCATTGATGTTTCATTATTTTTTGTTTAGATTATTGTTTATTCTACTTGCTTTGATGTAAATTTATTATGAATTTGGGGTAAATGGTTTTGAAACATCCCTAATCGAAGAAACAAGTTTCAAGACACTTTTCATTGATTATGCACATACCATTAAACAGACACAAAAATCATCAAAATCCGTAGTTAGGTATTTTATGCGGCAATCTTAGAGGGTTGACGTTAGGTTAATAGAAGTTCTGGAAATTCTTGTCAATTTTCCCTATGGTCGATCCCATCTAATGGGATAAGACTTGGATGATGATGATGATGGTGGTGGTCTAATACATGGAATCAAATGTCCAATGTTTTAAAAAGCGCTAGGTGGACCTAAGGCGGTAGGGGAGTTTCAAGGCGGTAAGGCGTATGCCTAGGCGGGCGCCCAGAGATTGAGGCGCCCAAAATTTTATTAAACATTTTACTTCGAATTTGCAGTGTCATCCTACTTCCAGGAGTTCACAATGGGTCAAGGTGTCGTTATCATTATTCTTTCAGGTGGTCACAATGGGTCAAGGAAGTCATTACACACTAGTGTACTAGTTATAAAAGAAAAAGAGAAGATTAAAATAAAGAAGGAGAAGAATGGGAGAAAGGAACATACGAATCACTACTTTTGACGATAACTTCGACGGCCTTTCTATTATGGACATCGAGGAAAGCGGGTCTCAACCTAGGCGATGCGGTCTAAGGCCCAAAATACCTAGGCGGACGCCTAGGCGAGCGCCCGAATCGCTTTTTAGAACAATGCAAATGTCGACAAATTTCCTATCAAATCACCGAAATATGTCTTTTTTTCAAGATTCCGACATAAAAATTGATCGAATTTTTAAAAGTACCAAATTTCCTTCTGACATAACGAAATGTCGGCCGAAATGGCTGACATTTGATTGAAATCCGACATTATGTCTTTTTTCCAAACAATTTCACTAAATTTTTTTATCTTTTTTAACAAAACAAAGCTCATCTTTATTAGTAAGAAATTATATTTTTCCTCAATTTCAATTTTTTTCATAATAGATAATATTTTACTGTCATTTTTATCCTGAATTATTGCTGAAATATTCCATCTTTTTCATATCAAACGAACAAAATCAAAATTTGACCAAAAAATGATAAATTTTCATCGAAAAACACCGAAATTTGAACAAAAAACAAAATATTTCCACCGAAATTTGTCTTTCCAGTTTACAATTTTTCCATGGACAAATTACCGAAAAACCAAAAATTTCCTTTTTTTGGTCGACCGACATGGACACCAAAAACAACATTTAAAATCTTGGTCTTATATCCTCAACACCATTCGCACATACCCCATCAGTATGATACTGTAGGACCTAAGATAGATACCTATTGGACTACACAGAACAAGACACTGCAAAAGTCAGTAACTATTATGTTTTGAAAATCAATGACCGTAACAATTAAGTGGTGAAGTTGTTTATTTCAGATGTTTGTTTCATGCTCTTGTACATCCTTTTGATTTTCCTTTGATTGTTTTGAGGATGATATTCCACTATATCTTAAACTATTGGCTTTCTCTTTGTTAGCTTGGACATTGACATGTTTAGTCATATTTGATTTCTAATGATTATTTTATTAAACGCAGGTCCGTGGTACATCTGGTGATCTTTTGTTAGACTTGCTTGCACCGAAGTATTTCAAGTACATAGATGTTTGGTATGAACTCTTTTTCCCTTGCATTAAATAAAATTTGCTAGACAACATATCGAAGGTAGATATCACGCCACTTAATTATATCATGTTTTTTATTAACCATTTTTTTTGGAACTTTACTGGTGGATTCATCAAGATGGTATAAATTGCCTCAACAGTTTCACTAGAGAAATCTATCAAGAATTTATCTTTCTTATTTCAAACTATTTGATGCGATTGAAGTAATACACATTTTTACTCATAAGAACATATCACACACATTACATCCCAAATCATCTAAAACACTCGAATACCTTTTATCCTACCTTTTTTTATGTAAACATGTTCAAATAGAAGTGAAGCTAAATATTTTGATTCTTTTGTATGAGATAAAACAATAAATTTAACACTTATTTAGATCACACGATTGTTGGTGGAACAACCAAAAAAGACCATAAATCCAATTTACTTTGATGAAGCATTGTTACTAACAGATGATGGCCAATTGAGATGGATCAATCAATGTGCAATAGGGATGAGAGGGGAAATAAGAAATTTATGCGAAAGGGCTGAAATTTGATGAAAAAACAAATATGTTTGTTAAAAGTCTATAGTAATTGGATAAATATGGAGTTTACAACCAAGGTTGTTAAGTGCGATGTGTGATCACATAACCCAGACTTAGCTGATAGCCTGATAGCATATGCGATCACATATGTGATTTTGTGGTCGCACATCCTTGTTGTGCCATTTTTTTTTTGCTGAATTTCAAACTAAAAAATATGAAACACACTACTAAAAATACTACCATATTGCATTCATTCAAGTTAAAAAAATGGTATATTAAAAAAAGATTAAAATACATCTTTCCGCCAAGGAGGGTCCCGAACGATCGACTTCCCATTCCTTCTCGCCTTCAGTCTCACTGGTGGCGTGAAAGGCACCATTTCCTCCTCCTCGATATCCCCTAGCTCCTCCACCAAGCACACACGCTCCTCCTCCTCAGACTTGTATTTGGTGTACCTCCGCCTGTTGCAACGACGCATGCGTATCGGGCCCCTTGTGGTCATCTCCATGTACACCATTATCGCCTTGCGGATGTCGACGATGGGCATGTGGGCCATGTGGCACTTCTTGACGTCTAACCCTGGTGGATGCACGAAGTACTGCTTGAACCTTGCGATGCCACCTTTGGCTTCATAGTTGTAAAGTTTGCCGACCACAATACTTTTCTACATAAGACTTTGGAAGTGTCCGTATTTCCACCCATGATCATTTATCTTGAATGGACTTAGAGATTCGTTGCCACCGCCATCGCCAGAGGATCCCTTATCCATGGTAGCTATCGATGAAATGAGAGACTGAGAGGGTTGGAAGTGGTTAGAGGAGAAAATGGATGGATTTGGCGTGAAGATTGTTGACTTGAAGGTAGGGCTAGCAATTCCGGACCCGACACGGCCCGACACAAAGTTAGCGGGCGAGTTTGGGTCGTAAATGGGTCGACACGGTAGACCCGTTTAATAAACGGGTTGAGTCTGAACAGGGTAGACCTGGGAAGACCCGTTTAAAATTCAACGGGTCATGTCGAGTCTACCCGCAATCTGATACTGTAGTATGTAGTACCAGCGGGTCGGGTCGGGTCGAGTCGGATCGGGTCAACTGAATAGACCCATGTGGTAAACGAATCTACCCATTTATAAGTGGTCGGGTCCGGGTTTAGGGGTTTTGGACACGACACGACCCATTGCCACCCCTACTTGAAGGTCTAGTTATAGGCTTAAGGGGGCAAAAGAGCCGTTGGACTTGCATGACTGCATGCGATTGTACGGCTGCACAATCCTTACGATCAAATTTTGGATCGTCATATTTGCACATAGGTGGTTGCTCAAGCACATCGGTCCAAAATTTGACTGTTGGTTTTGTGCGGCCACACGGACAAATATGCGGGCACACATGACTTGTGTGGCCATATGTGCTTCTTCGCATGTGCTGGCTCCAAATATAAAGTTTTATGCATCCATTTTGCATATGCGGTTGCATATGCGCATATGCGACCGTACATGACAACATGGTTTACAACCCTTTAATTTTACATATGAGGTCGTATATGAATTAGTGGCGACGAATTTAGGCCAGTTGAGGGTCCAATTTTGCTTCTGTTTCAAACTCCTAGGGTTAAGGAGATCATGACTCTGCCGAGAAACAATTGAAAATACTCCTCATAAACTAGTATGGTCTGACTGTCCATCTGAACTCAAGCCGATTCAGATTTTGATTGATTCAATTTTGCTTACCCCTTGCCCAAATTCGAATTGGTTTGGATTTTGGCCGATCATAATATACATGCCAAGTTGAACGCAAAATATGCCATGAATCGAACCCGATTTGGTTGAATCAAAGCCCAAATATGGTTCGAATGGACAAAATTAGACTCGAATTGGCTTTGATTAGACACAAGCCTTTCGAATCGTATGTGAAGTAACCAAATCATTTGTAAATATCTTAATATTGTTTTTTATTAATTTTCTGAAACTATCAAATTTGCTTAGCCCGAACCGAAATCGCCGAACTGGCTAACCTTTTTTCGCTCGGTTCGAACTTGTTCCTGAATTCTCAAACCTTGATCTCTTCGTCTATTTTTATTAGTTGCTCCTTTGCAATTCAGGTGCTTTCTCGAGCATGTCTTATAAGCCATTTTATGTGACTTTAGGGATACATACTTTCTCTCTGTTGGACATTTTAATGTTACATCTAACACTTGATCAAGCGGCTCCATAGACGCAATTGGACGTTTGACTTTGTATCCTTTCGTTCGCCCCTTCATGCTTTGTCACATGAAGAACTCACTTACCTGCATTTTTTAAAATTCACTCTTTTACTGACTCAAATGGAAAGATTCACTCATATATAAACTCAAAATTCGCATAGTCATTGGTGTATGACGCTTAAAGTCTCTATGTACTTACGGGAAATGAATGTTTGCTTGCTGCCGTTCTCTAAAAAAAGACCCTAAAGACTCATGAGAGGAATAAGGTCTCCTAAGTCTTTTGGATTGTATCATAGATTGGGCTAGTGCCACGTAACTATGTTCCTGGCACTTTTGGCACTTTTTTCACCTTGTGGTGTTGGCATGTTAAGAATTGACTAGAAGATCTGGCACCTCATTGATTAGAACTATCCTCCTTTCAGGGTGCAAAGTGACATTCTTACCATCTTTTCAAATTTATAAGTGCTGGATCTAATATTATGGACCGTCTCATGATCTTGCATCCATGATCTAGTAGGTACTATATGAAACAGATTCATGTCTATCACATGATTCACAACACACCACATCTTTAAACTCTCTTCCTATATTGAAAGCCGTTCTTTTGTTTTTGCAGAACCATGCTACTCTGTAGAGAGCTGGACAAGTCATGAACATCCTCAATCATGTTATCGCTAGTTCCCACCATTTTTGATTGCATTGACTACACACAAGAGTTGCTAGTTCAATTCAAGACCCGACACATCATAATCATCCGATGACAGTCACCCTATAGGTGAATCACACTGAGCACTCCCGGAATAGCTCTGATGCTATCGAGCACTGAATCGGCCCATCGGGCAAACAATACTACATGAGAAAACAAAAGAAAAAAAAGACCATGCATATTTGGTTATTTGGTTGGAGGGGGGGGGGGGGGGGGTCATGTATGACACCTTTCTCTCTGTGCCCTATGTTAGCGTATATTACGTCACACACCTTTCCACCATCACACTTTTGTTTGGAAAATATTTTCTCTCATACAATCATCTTTGTTGTTGGCCTTTGGAGAGGTAATAATACGTTGGATAACCAAGCTCTCACCTTGAACTTGCAACAGATCGATGTGGTCCTCGCCATCATTGTCCGCTGCCTCCTAAAAAAATAGGATTGCCTAGGCCTTCTACTACTCTCTCAGTTTCTGTTAAATTTATGCTTCGTTTTGGGCACATGTAGGAGGCATGCGGTCGCTCTTAATAAGTAACAATAAATTGAATTCCCGTAAGTTCCAGTTGTTTGTACAATTAGAAGAGCTATAAGTTAGCTTCTTCTTTCCCTTCCCCGCTCTTCATTTTTCACCCACAATCCGCTTAGATATAGCGTTAATATTTGGACTTGTAGATTTCTTATCTTTGACGCCGAGATCAACAACCGATGGTGTGCCAAGTCTCGTTGGAATCCTCGTAATCATGGGTTTCAGTGAACCTAATCACATCACATGCTCCTTGATTCGATGGCCAAATATATATGCATCCCCAAACGTCATGAGCTACTCTTAACAATCCGCCAAGTGTCTTTCTGTAATCTACTCTAAAGTTTCTGCTAATCCAACTCAAGTCAATAAATTGTTTTAGTTCTCCATGTATTCTTCTACATTATGTGTAACTTGTCGAAGAATATGGAACTTTTTTTTGTGGGAGGTCATGGTATAATCAACGGGATGAGAGAAACTGCTTGCGAAGCTTGTGTCTTATGCAAGGTTCTAAAAAGCGCTAGGGTCTGGTCGGGCGGTGGGGGGCCTCCTAGCGCCTAGGCGGTGCATAGACGTTTTGACTTTTTTTAATTTTAATTATTATTTTGATATTATATATAATATATATGTTTTAAAATTACTATAAATTCAAGATTATCCCAACCATTATTTTGAAGAACAAGTATTGTTTACATAACCATAAATTCAAGATTACCAAAAATAAAAACAAGCATGATATTATGAGATAATATGCAAGACTTTAGTAAAATCCAAACCATAAATTCAAGATTATCAACAACAAAATGAAGCATAATATTACAATAATGTATCCAATATTCTAGTAAAATCCAAAAAAAAGTCACAAAATAAAAACATCATATCCCCTATATGCTACAATACTAGACTCCTAATACTCTTTTATCTCCATATCCCTTCAAGACTCATCTTTATTAGACTTAAACTCCACCTCATCACGCTCTTCGTCCGTCTCCTCAACCGATACAAAATCTTCTTTATGAAGTTCTCTAACTTCACATGATAAAGAGCTACCACTAACATTTCTAGAACTTCTCATAGGCATTAGAACACTATCCGTTCCTACCGCTTCTCCAACCATTCACCAAATAAGTCCCGAACCAGCATCAACCTCTTCATCATCACCACCATCAACAATCCATCATTGAGCCTTACTAGTTTTAGTCGCTAGTAAAACATCTACTCCTTGCTTCTTATTTTCTTTTTATTGATGATCTTGGCATTGAATTGGACATAGACTAGGTTAAAAAATAAGGAAAGGCCAGCCCTCCTGGACCGCCCAGCTCGCTTGGGTCATCCTAGACTCGCCTAGTTCGCCTGGGCAGCCGCCTAACCCAACCTAGGGGCCTGGGCTGCTTTTTGTACCGCCTAGGGGCTAGGCTAGGCGATGGGGAACCTGCTAGCGCCTAGGCGGTCGCCTAAGCCGCTTTTTAGAACATTGGTCTTATATGTTCATGCATCAGGATTTTTCATGTTTCTTTTTTATCTTTCATATGTTTGCACCTCAATGCTCCTTCCTTCAACTTTAGCTTGACATATGAAACCTTGTATTGCTCCTCTATCGGTATCCTTTTGTAGCAGTTATTGTAATATCTCGCCCCACATAGACATGATATTGTCCGCTTTGCCTGTGCTTGCACGAGAACTTCCTAGGTCATCCATCCGAGTATTTTCCTTGCCCAAGCACATTTAACTATGGAGTTCTTATGGGACCTGCAACGGCTCATGATTTTAAACGCGTCATATTTGTTTGGGATTATATTTATACCCCATGATCTCTTTCTGTACAGGCGACGTATGACTAATTCGTGATCTTGGACACCTCACCACATCACACCTCATTGCATCCATTTTGGATTTCTTTGTTTCAGGAGTCTTGGCTATTGGCTATTGGGTCTTGGTTGTCATAATCCACCCCCTTAAGGGCCACACGTCCTCGTGTGGGATTAGACCCCCCCCCCCCCCCCCCCCCCCCCATCGTGGGAAGATTCGACGCTGATACCATTTTGTAATATCCTACCCCACACATATATGATATGACACCCTTTACCTGTGCTTGTATGAGGACTTCCCAATAGGTCACCCATCCTAATTTTTTCGTCACTCAAGCATGCTTTACTACCGAGTTTTATGGGACCCGCAACGGTTCACGGTTTTAAAACACGTTATATCTGTTTTGGATGAGAAATTATATTTATAGCCCATAATCTCTTTCTCTCCAGGCATTGTGGGACTAATTCGTGGCCTTGGGCACCTCACCTCACCACATTTCATCCATCTTGGCTTTCCCCGCCTCATGAGTCTTGGCTATTGGCTCTTGGATCTTGGTTGTCATAGTTATCGACACTAGTTTTCCAGTCAAGTATATCCTATGGATACATCACATGATTATCCAAGTCTTTATTCCATCAAAATGGGGTCGATTATATGGAAGATTGAGAAAAATTTCCCTACCAATTGCCAACCTTGTCTCACCAATCCAAGATGGCTGCCGAAGATCTGTCCAAAGCAACTTGGTCCAAGAGGAGCATGCCAAGACACCTAAATGACAATTGACGGGTAGGTAGACCCACATTGCTGGTTACACAATTTAAGCTCATACAGCCAGAGAGCAACAAGTACAAACAATCATAAGAAAAACAACGTAATAACAAAATACAGATAAATCGATAAAGTGAAGTAGAGTAAAATAAATTTCTATGTACAAAATCAAAGTTATATGCAAACTGGCATTGTATTTATTCACAAAATCATACATTTAAAAATAATGTTAATAAAGTCATAACCATACCATAACCATATCCATCTAGCCCTATTTCATCTATTTTGGGTGGCTTTATGAATCATTCTTCGCCACTCATTCTTATTAAGTGCTATATCTTCTATATGAAACCTTCCCGTAAATTTCGTAGCATTTATTCTTACACCTCCTCAGTTGGATTCCAAAACCGTCACGACACGATCAATTCGTCTGACGGCCTGTGAATTTAGATCTTCACTATCTCTACTCTAGCGTCTTCCTCAAGATCCTCATTGTGGAATTCCATGGGAACTTCACAATCCTCGGTCCTCGATCGTGCTCGGGCATGGAAGTTGCCTCGTGAGTTGCCAGATCTGTGGTAAATCTTCTCACTTTCTTTGTGGACTTGATTAACACAACTTTCCACGTTAATCCTTGGCATTCATCTTTGTTTCACAGTCATCATCTCTAACAAAATTCCTCAATACAATTAGTGGATATGTAACCAATTGATGATAGATTGATACCAATAGGTGCCAAATGAAGATCGAATTGAGATGGATTTCAACACACCATATGCAATAGGGATGAGAGGTAAGAGAGAAGTTCTGTAAAATGGCTGATTTTTATCGAAAACAACAAAATATGCTCCTTTGAAATAAGAATTGGATAAAAAACTAAATTTATACCTTTATAACCGTCATCCTCAAGATCCTCATCGTAGAATTCCATGGAACTTTGCGATTATTGGGTCCTCGATCGTGCTTGGACATCACGTTGCAAAATCTGAACTTGCCTCCTGAGATCTGTGATAAGTCTTCTCACTACCTTTATGAGTTTGATTAACACGGCCTTCCATGTTAATCCTTGGCATTCGTCCTTGTCTCGCGGCCATCGCCTCTAATAAGTTTCTTCAATATAATGAGAGTATATGATACCAATTGATGATGGAGGGATACCAATAGATGCCAAATGTAGATTCAATTGAGATGGACCAATCAACACACCATATGCAATAGGGATGTGAGGTAAGTAAATGGTTTCCGTAAAATGGCTGTTTTTTATCAAAAACAACAAAATATGCTTGTTGGAAAATAAGAGTCGGGTAAAAAACTAAATTTATAGCTTTACAACCATCACCTCAAGAGACTCATCGTGGAATTCCATCGGAACTTTGCGATTCTCCATCCTTGATTGTGCCCGGACATCATGTTGCAAAATTGGAACTTGCCTCGTGAGATATGTGATAAGTCCTCTCACTTTCTTTATGGGTCCGATTAACACGGCCTTCCATGTTAATCCTTGGCATTCGTCCTTGTCTCGTGACCATCACCTTTAACAATATTCATCAATATAATGAGAGTATATGATACCAATTGTCGATGAATTGATACATATAGATTCAGAGTGTAGATTCAATTGAGATGGATGCAATGGGGATGAGATGTAAGTGAGAAGTTTCTATAAAATGACTGATTTTTATCGAAAATAACAAAATATGCTTCTTGGAAAATAAGAAATGGGTTAAAAAAACTAAAATTTAAGCTTCCCTTCTCCCTCCTAGAAAAAATGAAACATAAGATAGGACACAATTCTAAGTCAATGGAGTACATAGCAGAAATTGTGAATTATTTTGCAAGGACATAACATTTTGCTAGCAATTGCCGCAGTTCACTGTCTTGAGTTTTCAGTTAGTTTTGCATTCTAAAAGCCAGGCTGCTAGTACTAAAAGGTTGTCATTTTCTTTTAAGTTGTAGTTATGAGTGTATTTGCTGCTATTTATGCCACTTGTGTCATGACCCATATTGGCCAGTAGGCATTAAATGAATCACTTGGATAATCCTGAGCACCCTTGATTTTGATTGTTGGGGGATGTTTGGATTCTTAGGCGTGCTAGACAAGGATAGCATGGCGTGCCATAAGTTTCTTTATGGTAGTATGCGGCATGGGGCAGAGTAGCTGAGAAGAGGATGAAAGACGGGACAAATCACAGACATGCCCAAGGGAGACCTCTTGATCCCTATATATTAGGGGTATCCAAAACGGTCTTTGGAGTGATTGCAGTATCATGTGATGCATGAAGTTGTAATGTATGTAGCACTTCTGTCCTTGATAGCATGCCTGAGCATCCAAACACCCTCTTACCTTTCATGTTAGGTAGCTTACTTTTGCATAACTTGTGCACGTCTTGGATATTGGTAGTCCTACTTAATTGATTCACACTAGGAAGTTCTGTTGTTTACTCAGTTTCTCTTTTTGGTTGCAGTTATTTTACCTATACAAGTGTGGACAAGATTGTCAAGACTTTTGAATCAACAAAAACCACTGGTAGTTTTTTTTTTTTTTTAAATTTCATCATGTACTTGTTTGAAATTCTGTGGTTGTAATGTTTAACCATCATTATTTTTCTATCAAAGTCACTGTTGATTCACACTTTTGGATTTGTACTGAGTACTGTTCTATTTATTAGATATTTCAATAGAGACCAGGAAAGTGAGTTTGCATGTTGAAGGAGATGTATCTGAGTCCAGGTAAACTTCATATTTTGCAAAGGGACAAAAAGGGTGCTTCGAATTAATACCGGCACACACTGTATGCAATGCCAATCATGGCCGTTCTATTTTTTGTGATCTGTCGCCAGCCCCGCATCTGTTTATTTACTTTAGGGGTTCAGCTCTTGTGCTTTGCTGTGCTCCTTAATGCCATCTGGCCCCACCCTCTTGGCCCGGCTGTATCCCTTCGCAGCCCGATTGTGCGTTTTATTGGATGGGTCCCACTCACCCAGACCAATGAATTACATTCCATCCATGTAATGAAACACACAGTTGGGCTGTGATGGGATTCAACCGGTCAAGGTGGATGGGATTAGATAGTGTTGAGGCCTGAGGGGCTGCACAACACATGAAGTGGACCCGGGAAGGCAATAAAAAGACGTGGGGCACCGGATCACAAGAGACAGACGACCATTATTGGTCTAACAGGTGGGTGTGGGCAAAGTCCGTCGCGTGCTTGACAACACACAGACACACCCAACCTCTTCCCCATCTCTCTCTCTCTCTCTCTCTCTCTATATATATATATATATATATATATATATATAGAGAGAGAGAGAGAGAGAGAGAGAGAGAGAGAGAGAGAAATGCTATAATGCGGCATGTGGTAAGTGCGGCATTGTATCGCAGTCGTCTGATGCACTGCTGCGTGCATGTGATGCACGCAGCGCGTGCATCAGACGGCTGCGGTGCAGTGCCGCACGCACCGCATGACGCAGCATAGCATGCCCCTATATATATACATATATATATATATATATATATATATATATATATATATATATATATATATATAGAGAGAGAGAGAGAGAGAGAGAGAGAGAGAGATGCGGTGTGCGGTGTCGCACCGCAGCCGTCTGATGCACGAACCGCAGCGGTGCATCAGACGGCTGCGGTGCGATGCCGCACGCCGCATCCTAACACGCCTCTCTCTCTCTCTCTCTCTCTCTATATATATATATATATATATATATATATATATATATATATATATATATATATATATATATATATATATATATATATATATATATATATATGGGCAGGGATACTCTTACTAATGGAATGGTTACTAATGAAGTTACAAACCGCCTTTTACCTACCCTAGAGGTTTTAGAATTTGATGAAACTTGGTGGGGATGCTATCTATGGCAAGTTGATCATCCTCACCAAAAAATCAACAAATTCTATAACCTCTAGGGCCATCAAATGTTAGAAGCTTTATCGACCGTTCATTTTAACCGTTAATTTGAATAACATATTTGATGCCTCTAGAGGTTATAGAATTTGATGATTTTTGGTGAGGATGGTCAACTTGCTATAGATAGCATCCCCACCAAGTTTCATCAAATTCTGAAACTTCTAGGGTAGGTAAAAGGCGGTTTGTAACTTCATTAGTAAGATTCTATTAGTAAGAGTATCCCTCCCATATATATATATATATATATATATATATATATATATATATATATATATATATATATATATATATATATATATATATATATATATATGTGTGTGTGTGTGTTTATGAAAAATTCAGATTATTTCATTCCGAGTAGAATCCTGCTCAAGATAAAAAATGAGTTTTTCTCTCTCTTTATTTTCTTATCATTTTGTTGATTATCAAGTAAGGAGGTGGTGTGGCTGGAGCCATTCCTGAAATATTGTAAACTCGCAGAATGATGGATGGGTGGCTATCCGTTCTTCTGGAAGTGGGAAAGGGTTACTTGAGCTAGGATGGAAATTAGTCCTTTCCAACATCACATTGGCGATGTACTATAAAGGACACAAAGAGCTTCTACTATATTTTGTAATAAATAATTAGTGATCTGCATCTCATATACTCATTAATATTGTTTAATTGCTATTTATGTAATTCAATTTTTTTGTTCTTATGGAGAAGTTGTTTGCTTAGTGCATTCCTAATATTCCTGTCTCTTGAATACTCTTGGAGCAGAATGGAGCTTAATATTCACACAATATACAATGTTTTATCACGGGTCCCTCCTTTGGTATTAGCAGATAAAGATTCAAGTTATGAGATGTGGAGCCAATTAGGTAAGTGTTGTCTTTTTCTTGCAATCAGTATCCTTAATGTTAAAAGATTTATGTTTGGATGTATTTTTGCTAGGTTTTGTGCCTCTTCCACTGTGTGAGTTCTTATATGCTAAATCCTTATGACATGCCTACTATCTATCTAGTAAACAGGTTTATGTAGAGCTTCAGTATATGCTATTTACCCTATTCATTTACCTGTTTATGGTTTTTCTTACAAATTGATATGTTATTTTTCATGTTTCAAATCTTCCATATGGCCACGAGAGATTCAAAAACCAAATTCCTAATAGTAGGTGTAAGGTTTGTTTCATAAATCTTTCATACTAATCAGATCGAATATATGGTGTATCTCTGATGGATAAGCCAAATGCAAGCTTCATATCGGTCATATGCAATATCTTGAGCTTTGTTTGGTTAGTGGGAAAGTTTAGGAAGGAGAAGGAATTGAAATTTTCCAAAAAAAAAAAAATTTGGTTCACGGGAAATTGTGGACCCTGATGGAACCAGTTATTCAAAACAGCCTACTTTTCGATCAGAATTCTCTCAAAAAATCATATGGAAACGTGGGAAAAAAAAATACTGTTGTTGCAAACCGATTTTTCGTTTTAATTCTTTCTTTCCTGTTAATAAACAACACTAGGTAAGCCACTTTTCCTTTGGAATTCCCAAGGTTCTAAAAAGCGCTAGGCGCTAGTCGGGCGGTGGGGGGCCGCCTAGCGCCTAGGCGGCCTAGGCGGCGCCTAGGCGTTTTGCCTTTTTTTTATAATTATTTTAATTATTATTTTGATATTAGATAATATATATATATATATATATATATATATATATATATATATATATATATATATATATATGTTTCAAAATTAATATAAGTTCAAGATTATCCCAAACCATTATTTTAAAGAACAAGTATATAACCATAATTCAAGATTGAGTGATTAACAAGAACAAAAGCAAACATGATCCGCCTGACCAGCCTCAACCCGCCTAGTCCGCCTGGCCAGCCTCAACCCGCCTGGCCCGCCTGATCAGCCTCAGCCCGCCTGGCTCGCCTGGCCAGCCTCAGCCCGCCTAGACCGCCTAGGCGGCCGCCTTGCCCCGCCTAGACCGCCTAGGCGGCCGCCTAGCTCCGCCTGGGAGCTTGGCCGCTTTTCTGGAGCGCCTAGGGCCTAGGCGAGGTGGTGGGGGGCCGCCTAGACGCCGCCTAGGCGGCCTAGACCGCTTTTTAGAACACTGGGAATTCCTTTACTATTCTTTTTTTTTCCAACTATTTCTTTTCATGCATAACATTTCCACCAACCCAACATGCCCTTAAGTTATAATACTGTCCTTATTTCTTTGTTAAATCCCATAGGACTTGCTCTTCCTCTTTCTTTCTCACCCCCCTCTACCTACCCCCTCCTTATTCAATGTAGACCTAACTTTTTTTTTTTCAAAACTCTCTCAAAAAAACCATATGGATATGTGGGAAAGGAAAATATATTGTTGCAAACTGAATTTTGGTTTAAATTCTTTCTTTCCTGTTAGTAAAATAACACTAGGTATGTCACTTTTCAACTATTTCTTTATTATTCCTTTTTTGGTTTAAATTCCTTTATTATTCCTTTTTTTCAACTATTTCTTTTCATGCATAACATTTCCATTTTCCACCTACCCAACACGCCCTTGAAGTCTAATCCTGTCCTAATTTCTTTGTTAAATCCTATAGGACTCACCCTTCCTCTCGCTTTCTCAGCCCCCTCTCCCTAGCCCCTCCTTATTCAATGTAGATGTGGTCGTTATTGTTTTGAACACAAATTTATGGCTGAGAATAAAGGGTTTAAACAAATAGTTAAGCAAGCAACAACATCTCTAATCAACTTACTTGGAGGCTTTCACACATGAACATCAAAGCATATGAAAATAAGGAAGTGCAAGTAAGTTCCAAGCATAAGTTTTATATCAATATCAAATCAGAAAATTAAAAGCAATATTCACAGTAAAGACACAACAAAAAGTAAGCAAAGAAATTCAAAGACCAATCGGATGGATAGTGAGATTATCAACCAAACGGAGAGATTTCGGGGCCTAAACAAAGATGAAAAACTGAAATTCCGCATGCAGAATTTTTAGGACAACAAAGGATATTAAGGGGAATTGATCTCGATGAAAGCCAGATCTAGGAAAACAATGGATCAAAGGAAGATACTGTTGATGCAGGACGCCGACCATCCCGAGCCGCGATACGCCGCCAGCTGGAAGCGCCATCTGTGGGAGGACGGTTGAGATCGTCATCCGAGTAGATTGTGGGCCGACAGTAGTTTATTTTGCTGTTTAAGTTATTTAATTTCGGATGGATAATTAGTCGCTGTTAATTCTGCTAGTTCGGTTATGATTATGATTTCGTTTGTTAGGGAGTTGTTATCTCATGTAAGGCTATTTAAAGCCCAGTAAATGTGATTCTAAGTAGTTGATGAATAAAATTTTAGTTTGCTGAAATCGTCCAGATTTTGAGTGCTTTTCTGCGAAGGAAAAGGGGTGCGAGGCCCGCCGGTGTGAAGCCGGAACTCGTCGGTGCGAAGCCGGCGAGCCCCATACCCCGTTCCATCTTCCCCACCCACCACATTCTTCATTACCATCTCCATCAAGGTTTACAACAGTAACAAGGAAGAGAAAAGAAGAGAGAGAAGAGGGGAAGAAAAACCCGATCCGAGATCGGTCCTGTCTCCCGGCCTTGATCCGCGACCCCGGTCGTGGCCCGGCCCCGATCGGCAATCCCGACGCCGCCGGACCCGCTCCTTCGCTGCCGGTCCCGAACCCGACTCGCCACCTGCCGCCGCTCAGCCTCGCCGGTGCCACCTTGACCCGCGGCCCGCTCCCCTCCGACACCTGCTCGGCCTGAGAGTAGAACGAGGGATAGAAGAAGAGAGGGGCAGAGAAAGGAGTCCCCATCTCTTAACCTGTGCCGTGATTGGGCGAAAGAAAAACTGTGAAGTCAAATGCCTTTGAGTCAATGTGGGGTCTGAAGCTTCACGTGAGCCACATCCTTTTCTCTGCATTGCTGTGAGAGAGGTACAAGGTCCATGCGTTGTCACATCCCTTGGTACTTGATGGCAGCCTCTTTGAGATCAAAATCTGCAAGAGCAAAATCTGCAAGAGCCTAACACACAGTAATTGGTGGAATTGGCTTGAACCCCTGCATACATACAAACCAGGTGCACCTCGCTCCGACTCATAATAGGCAACTCCTGTTCCTTGAAAATTACATTTTCAGCCTGTCCTATTATCGTTAAATATTATTACACGTAGAATTTACCTGCTCTTCATTGTATTTGTGATTGCTGGTTTGCAATTAGGGCCCGGGATATTACATGAACCTGCGCCGTTGAAATATATACCTGTTGAGCCTGTTTAATCATTGAAACCCTGTTAAAGTGCAAATTAGATTGCTAATTAAGATCTGGTATTTCCTGTCCAACTTCGGAGGTCTTCACCCCGAACGATCCCCGGTTTTGTAATTTGGGAAAACCGTGACGATTCCCCATCAAATTGGTATCAGAGCATAGGTTGGATAGGAAGCCTTCCATTGCATGCAAACCCGTAGCGGTAAAACCTATTCCATCACAATGGACCATAGTGAACAGATATTGAAGGCCTTAGCTGACCTTAGGGCCGATATGACTGCTAGAGTAGATGGGATAGAGGCCCGCCTGAACACCCGACTCGACCGGGTAGAGACCTCTATCAATACCGACAATGAGTCTTATGTGGATGGAGTCGATCGAGAGCGTGGTAGGCGCAACGAGCCCCGACCACAATTCAACCGTCCGGCGCGTGAAACCCCTGATGAGCGCGCCATGCGCAGTATCAAACTGGACGCCCCTAGTTTTGATGGTCGTTTAGATCCGACCATGTTTTCAGACTGGATGGCAGACATGGACCACTATTTCCAGTGGTACAACATGTCAGATGCCCAGAGAATCCGGTTCGCCAGAATGAAACTAATCGGTGCTGCCAAACTCTACTGGCATAACACCGAAAAGGCATTGGCCAAGAACCGCCAACCTCCCATCGAGTTATGGGAGGAAATGAAGGAGAAACTGTCTGAAAAGTATCTCCCCACCTCTTACCGACCCCGTCTTATAGACCAGTGGCAGAAGATATCTCAGGGCACCAAGTCGGTTTCCGACTATATCACACGTTTCGATGATTTCCTAATGCGGTGTGATGTGCAAGAAGAACCCGAGATGACTTTATCCCGCTTTAGGTTAGGTTTGAGGGAGGAGTTCCAGAAGGAACTCCACTTGCGCGATGTTGTGTCCTTAGAGCATGCCTACCAAGTAGCTTAGGACTTAGAGTTGTACCACAAACCGTCTGCTTACAAGCGAGCTGAACCTCAAGATTACCCCGCTAGGAGCCAACCTTCAAAAGCTCCTGAGTCAATCCCAAGTCGGGAAGACAAAGGAAAAGGAATTTTGGGCGAGCCTCCCAAAGGACCCCCAGGTAAGGGGCAGTGTTACCGCTGTCAGGGGTTCGTCCACTTTGCCCACCAATGCCCATCGAAAGCACCTCCTAAAACTTTAATGGTTAAGTCAGGTGAGGGGCAATGTGAGGATGATCTAGAAGAAGAAGTCTATGTCCCTGACTTTGATGACTGTGAGGAACTTGATGCGGGATGCGATAGGCTAGGTTGTATTGTCACGGCCACCATAACACAAGACTGTGAACCTCAGAGAACGACTAGTATTGGTCACTCACTATGGCTAAGGAACAATACCTTTGCATCTTGGTGCACTGTGTCCGGAAAGTTAGGAGTCCTACATATCGATAGTGGTAGCTCGGAAAATTATTTGGCTCGCTCGCATGTCGAGGAAAATCACTTGGTCATAGAGACACTCGTCAAACCTTGGCGCACTAGTTGGGTAACAAGCGGTCCCACGCTTAGTGTCACCGCACGATGTCGTGTTCGACTCGCCGTGGATGATTACTTTGATAAGATTTGGTGTTATGTTCTTGATATGGACTGTTGTCATGTCCTACTGGGGAGACCATGGGAGTATGACAACAGTACCATCCACGATGGAAGGAACAACACCTACGTATTTATGAAAAATGGCGAGGAAATCACTCTGTATTCCCAAAAAGAGGTGCCACCATCCCTGAAGGAGTTTGCGTATTGGCAAGATGACCTATACAAGCGCATAGACACTAGGATTAAGAGGGAGTTGGAAGCTGAGTCTTCCCAAAGTACAAGGTTGGGTAGGTTGTCTGAGGTTGTAAGTAACCACGTTGTTGGTCGGTGGGTATACCACGGTCCCAATATTAGTTCTCTGTTTGCACTGACAGGTCCAACAATCTCACCCCTGAAACCCAATATTATGATCGAAAGGCTTGCTCCAATTATCCCCTTTCCTTGGTACCCTATTGAGCCCACATTGCCTATTGTTGCACGTGTTTGGATACAAGTGCACTTCTTTGCAGGTGAGCAAGTTGGAAGCATAGTGATCGGCAGCTGGTTACTACATTTTAATCACTGGCAGGATCGTCCGAATTCGCGAGTGATAGAGTTCCTTTGGGACGCTGCCCAGTACACGGTTCGATCTCTTCAGAGGAATGATGACGTCTTCTACATCCTTACTCGACGGAGTCGAGTTCTCGGCACCCCGGGAGAGCTGATGCAGGACGCCGACCATCCCGAGCCGCGATACGCCGCCAGCTGGAAGCGCCATCTGTGGGAGGACGGTTGAGATCGTCATCCGAGTAGATTGTGGGCCGACAGTAGTTTATTTTGCTGTTTAAGTTATTTAATTTCGGATGGATAATTAGTCGCTGTTAATTCTGCTAGTTCGGTTATGATTATGATTTCGTTTGTTAGGGAGTTGTTATCTCATGTAAGGCTATTTAAAGCCCAGTAAATGTGATTCTAAGTAGTTGATGAATAAAATTTTAGTTTGCTGAAATCGTCCAGATTTTGAGTGCTTTTCTGCGAAGGAAAAGGGGTGCGAGGCCCGCCGGTGTGAAGCCGGAACTCGTCGGTGCGAAGCCGGCGAGCCCCATACCCCGTTCCATCTTCCCCACCCACCACATTCTACATTACCATCTCCATCAAGGTTTACAACAGTAACAAGGAAGAGAAAAGAAGAGAAAAGAAGAGAGAGAAGAGGGGAAGAAAAACCCGATCCGAGATCGGTCCGGTCTCCCGGCCCCGATCCGCGACCCCGGTCGTGGTCCGGCCTCGATCGGCGATCCCGACGCCGCCGGACCCGCTCCGACGCTGCCGGTCCCGAACCCGACTCGCCACCTGCCGCCACTCAGCCTCGCCGGTGCCACCTTGACCCGCGGCCCGCTCCCCTCCGACACCTGCTCGGCCTGAGAGTAGAACGAGGGATAGAAGAAGCGAGGGGCAGAGAAAGGAGTCCCCATCTCTTAACCTGTGCCGTGCTTGGGTGAAAGAAAAGCTGTGAAGTCAAATGCCTTTGAGTCAATGTGGGGTCTGAAGCTTCACGTGAGCCACATCCTTTTCTTTGCATTGCTGTGAGAGAGGTACAAGGTCCATGCGTTGTCACATCCCTTGGTACTTGATGGCAGCCTCTTTGAGATCAAAATCTGCAAGAGCAAAATCTGCAAGAGCCTAACACACAGTAATTGGTGGAATTGGCTTGAACCCCTGCATACATACAAACCAGGTGCACCTCGCTCCGACTCATAATAGGCAACTCCTGTTCCTTGAAAATTACATTTTCAGCCTGTCCTATTATCGTTAAATATTATTACACGTAGAATTTACCTGCTCTTCATTGTATTTGTGATTGCTGGTTTGCAATTAGGACCCGGGATATTACATGAACCTGCGCCTTTGAAATATATACCTGTTGAGCCTGTTTAATCATTGAAACCCTGTTAAAGTGCAAATTAGATTGCTAATTCAGATCTGGTATTTCCTATCCAACTTCGGAGGTCTTCACCCCGAACGATCCCCGGTTTTGTAATTTGGGAAAACCGTGACGATTCCCCATCAACTGCCTTGGGAGACAACTAGTGTTGCTTGCGTGCCTTAGACAATTTTTAGGACCAATAAACTCACTCGATCCATCAAGTCAGAAAGATGATTGGATTAAGAGTCAACACCGTCAGGTTCAAGTCGCAGTAAGTTGACATGGATTCGACACCCGAACCACAAGTCGATCAAGCCAAACTAGTTCACTCGAATAACTACCTTTAACCTAAAAAGAAACGTGGAGGAAGAAACCAAAAATTCAAAAGAATAACCACCAATAGGAGTTATAAAACCACTTGATATTTCTTCCAACCATCCAAGGAAGTTAAGAAAACAACTTGATAGTTAGTTCAACCATCCAAGGGAGTTATGGAAACCACTTGGGTAGTTATTCAAGCCATCCAAGGGAGTTATGGAAACCACTTTGGTAGTTATTCAAGCCATTCAGAGGAGTCAAAGAAACTACCCAGATTGTTATTTCAACCACTTGGGGCAGTTATTGCCTACGATAACTATCTTGACCCTTATAAAAGGAGGGGGAAGAAAGAAAAAAAAGAGAATCTTCATTATAGAAGAAAAATCCACAAAAATGTTGGTTCTTGAATAGAAAAAGAATCAACCAGGTTGGTACTTCGATATACAAGAAGAATCGACACGTTTGGCTCTTCTTTATCCAAGAAGAATAAACAAGGTCTCGACTCAAGATACTTCAAAGCTCAAAGAAATTATGGAGAAGAAGTATCGAAGATCGAAACAAATCAAATAGATCAAAGAAGATTGAAGAAGAAAACCGTAGATAGAAGAGGAAGATTGAAGGTTGAAGAAAGGGAAATATCAAAAACCAAGGCAAATCGAAGGACAAGCAAAGGACGAGTAAAGGAACAAGAAGAAGAGTAAAGCAAAGCCCCTACCTGATCATTTGTGAAGCCCGGAAGGATCAAGCACCACAATGCTCTCTTTTCATCTTTTTAAACTTGTTGTAATCTTTGTACTTCAAAATCAAGTATTAAAGGATCATAGACGGATCTCCCCACAACCTCTTTATACACTTGTTCTCCGCTCCCTCAAAGCGAATCTAAAATCGAAATTTGTACTTGAGTAAAACAAAATTTACTCTTACAGCAAGATCTAACAAAATGAGGCTATGGCATGCACATAACGGGTGTATAATCCTTTGCGGTAGCATATAATTAGGACTTGCATTACGACACAAAACATGCAAGGTATACATATAGTATACCCTTTATATATTGTATACCCTTTATATATATACCCAATATAATATTGCACTATATATCTCCAAGAAAAAACTCAAAAGGTGCTAAAGTTTCTCATCATCTTAATGTCATTGTCTGGTTTGATACACTACGTTCTTGGTTTATCTTGCATTCAAAGAAATTCACAAAAAAACGTGTCATATGTGCTATTTTCTACTTGCTGATTATATAAATATCATGGCTGACAACCTTAACTTTTGTAATATTCATATAGGTCTTTCATCCAAAGAGTCGGGAAAAGTATCTTCTGAGGTTTTGGTTGCAGACGCAAAGCCCAAAAGATCAAAGGACACAAACTATGATGTAGGTCCATTCGTCTGTTTATGTCATATCTATCGTAAAACCAGTTATGGATGTGACAATTCTACATATGGATATGCACTACCTAAGTGTCAATGTTTTCAAAAGAAAAGCATGAATTTGTAACCAATGATAACCATATATATATTCACATAATTCTGTCAACTGTTTATTGATCATATATAACCTTGTGGGGCTGCTTGGTTGGTTAGTTTTGACAGAACAGTTCTGTCAAGAGGTACTTGAGTTGTGTTTTACAAGAACAGCGGTTTGGTTGTTCATCCCAAAAGGTTTTGCAAAAACAACAATCATGACCGTGATTAAGAAGCTCGTAAGCTTTATATGCTATATGATGACTTTTCTTTTTTTATGAACAAGAGTTTGTGCTCATAATCATCATCACCATCGAAGTCTTAATCATATCAAAATGGGGTTGGCTGTACGGAAGAATGACAACAGTTTTTCGACCTAGAACCTGATGTAGACCCTCTAAGTTGGTGCTGAAAACCTGACCAAGGTAACTAAGCAACAGAAGGGCATATACCAAGAAACCTTGACTATTATGACAAAATGGGGGCTAATTGGTGTTTTTATTGATACATTGCCAAGGTATCTGATGAGCACGCTTATAAGTTCTTAGCAACTATGTTTAATTGATAGTCATATAAATACCATATTGGTCTGTTAATTGATACATATTATATTCATGAATGCTTTTGAATAATCGCCATTGTATAATATTGGAAAAAAGAAACAATCATCACTTTTAAATTTGTACATTATTAAGATCTTCTGAGGTTCAAATACTACCTAAGTATTATGTATTTCAAGATAGTAACGCCTATGATATTTGGTAATCTGATACATATTAGGTCATACGAGAACCTTGATTTTTACAGCTTCTATACCTCAAATAGTTTTCGTCACTTCTACTTGGTTTTCATTTTGTAGACATCGTAGGAGAATCTGTACGAACCTTGGACAAATTTGAGCTTGTAAGACCTCAATTTTGTTTTCCGTAACAGAGTTCCTGTTTGTTTGAACAAGTCACTAAGCGGTGCATAATTTAATTGCTTAGTGTTGAACTATGTTAGAAACACTTTTCTCTATTCTTTGTTTTGGCAACGAGTAATTTCTTTCATAGATTTATGATTTGAGCACTTTCTAGTTGTCATGAAGGATCACAATAGTGCATATCTTAATATGCGATTTGAAGATTTATAGCCACTAATTAGTTGTGTTTTTTTATCTATTGGAGAGCATGAGTAAAGATAGAATCATCGTTGCATTCTTTAGTGCTAGACTGCTAGTAAGGTCATAAGGGAACCACAACATGTGGTTTAGTGCCCGTTGATGAGAATAGTACTGCACGTCGTGCACGATTATATTGATATTGATGAAGACATGTTTGTAGTTTGACTTGTTAGAAGTAGCTGTCACATGGAGTATTATGTATCCACATCCCCCATGTAAATGATTGCTTGTAAATATTTATGTAAATATTTTTATCGCATATAGTGTGCCTAGGTGTGGGAGCTTGTCCCACCTAAGCATAAGTAATGGATCAAGGTCAACAAGCTAGTGGCATGGGTTGCACCCTGCGTAAGCCTCACAACTCACCCGAAAATCCCTGTTAACTCATGTCCAATAAGAATGGTGTCCACCGGGCTTGTAGCCCCTCCATAGCTATTAAAGCCCAACAGAGGCCCAAGTGAAGAAGAGAGGGAAACGTTCACTTGTGATCCGCGATGTTTAACTGAATCAAGACCCCTTTAATTCTCCTAAGCCTCTTTTAATAGATAATCGAAACCTACCCAAACTTGGTTTACATTTGAGTAGCACCTGGTGTCAAGCATGCTTAACCTGTGTTGCAATCTCTGATCTTTAACACATATTTGTGATCCACAAGAGAGATGGTTCTTCTGACTTTACATTTATGCAAGATAGATTTTCTAGATGGATCCTTATTAACTTACTATCCAGTAATGTCTGCACACGTGCAATATGCCAACATGTTTTACATAAAAAATGAATTGTCTTTTTTGCTTATGCTTTTGCGTTCTAATTGATGATCTGCTCATCTTACTAATTGTTTGATGATTTTTATCTTATACAGGTCTCATCAACTTATATCTCCAAAAAACTGAAGTTAAAATTCACTAAAGCATGGATTTCCTTTCTTAAATTATCTCTTCCTCTTGATGTGTACAAGGAGGTATTCTTTTACACAAGCCCTTATAATATTCTTTTTATTTATTTTCCTTGTTTTGCAGCTTTTGTTTCATGTTTGTTTATTTTCTTACGCTTTAGCCATATTCTTTTCCCTAGTTGATATATAAGACCTCTATCGATTATTGCCTCGTTCTCTTATAGCTTGTGGAATCTGATTTTCAGATGTTTCTTTTCCTGTGTTATTTATGAGGTTGAACTTATCTTTTGAATTCCTTGCATCAATCATTGTTTTCGCTATTTTAATACTATTTCTTGACCATATATTTTTAAAACTATTTGGTCTTTGCTCGTTATGCCAATCTTGTGATACCAAAAGAGAGAGGGCTGTGATTTGTGCTCACTGTCAATTGGTGGAGCAGCCCAAGGTATTTTTATAAAAGCATATAAACATGAGCGGGTGGTTACAAGCAAACAATAAAGAAGAAATTAGACATGGAATGTGGTATAGATATACACCAACACCTCTCAAACTCAAGGTTGATCAAACATTGTGAGTTTCGACAAGAAGTGATGACATTGCAGAGTACGAGACTTTGTGAAGAGGTCTCCAAGATGTAGTTTGGTGGGAGCATGTGGTAAGGTGAGTGTCTGAGCAAAAAAATGCTGCCAAATAAAGATGACAATCAACCCCTATATGCTTGTTACAAACGTGAAAGACAGTCACTATTGTTATGGGCCTTATGGCATTCTGATTATCACAATATTGAGGATAGTAAAGAACGGAATGGTCATACTAGAGCAGATATGTGTCTACTCAAGTTACTAAACTTTTTACTGTAGATTCTTTTTAAGTCTTGTCCATATACTGGCATAAATTTGCATGATCTCTCAATCCTTAGTGTAATTTTGATTGCCTCATGCTTTGTTCACTTACTTTAGTTTGAAATTCAGGTTCTTGTTTCTCTCCAGCAGAATGTAATTCCTTATATGGCAAATCCGGCTATCTTATGGTGAGATATACTTTATTTGCTTTTGCCAAAAGTTCACTAGATATTCATGCGTCTCTGCAGACTTGATGGGAATCTGACCTCTTATCTATAACGATTTCCAGTGATTTCTTAACAAGGTCATATGACATTGGAGGTGTCATAAGCATCTTGGCTCTTAGTGGCCTTTTCATTCTTATGACTCAGTATGGCTTGGAGTATCCCAACTTTTATGAAAGACTCTATGCATTATTAACACCGGCTGTTTTCGTCGCAAAACATCGGGCGATGTTTTTTCAGGTTTGTTAATTCAAGGCAGCAAACTGATGATAGCTGTTAGCTTTCTTTGTTTTTATGAATAGCTTGTAAATACTTCTGAAGAGGCTGAGCCCGGTGGCAAATCTTGGCCCACTGGCACAGTGTTTGATGTTATTTTCACCCTACATGTCTTTTGTCCAGTATTTTCATTTTTTAATATGTTTTACGGAAATTAATTGTTTATAAGCATAGCTGTTCAACCATGGAACCTTATACAGGACATTTCACATTTTCTTCCTAGGTGAACTAATTTGGAGTTCTTGGGGTTTGTGATATATGATCTTATCTGCGGACATGGGAATGAGAGATTTCGGTTAGATGATATACTGTATAAGTAGAATAAAATATGAAAACAATCTCCATTATCGCCAGCAAGGCATATGACCCAACATAAGAAGCTAAAGATAATTTATCGGTCTACCAGCAGGAGTAGAAGCCATGTTAGTTATTATAGGAAATAATACCCAAGTATACATTGATCAACATCTGGAACGCTTGTTTTGTTTACCTTGCTGTTAGTGTCTAATACCGAGATATTGCCCCATACAGAACATTGCAGTCACCATTGTTTTGATGAATCAGTGTTATCTATATGAAGGGATTTACAATGAGGAAAATATTGAGATATCAAACAAAATATGGAAAAATAAGATAGTCATGAGCAAAAATCAAAGATTGTTATGCTTGTCTTGATATTGATTACACTGTTGTTAAACAATAGTTTCCAATTAGATTTGTTTTCATTCTCTTCAGTTTTTGTCGCTTATTCCTTTCAAGGAAGATAATTTGTGAAGCAGGCACTGGCCATCTAAATGATTTTAATTTATTTTGTCAGTAATTCTGTTTCTTTTCAAAATGTTTTGCTACCCATTAGGCTTGGATGAAACAGAATGTCATTTTCATTGTCATCCAAATAACTATGGATTTTTAGTTTTTTCTGTATACCTTTGCCAATCCTTATATCATCTTTCTTCATCTCATGCCATGTTAAATAAAGAAAAGGATAGATAGACAATTACCAACGTGCTTTACATCAGAATTTTATACTATACAATACAACTAATCCCATGATTTCTTCAAACGAACCTTAGGGATGTCGGGGATTCGTTGCTTGAACCTGATCCTAATTGCTAGGCTAATATGGGGAGACCACTTTTTGCTCGATGGCTAATAAAGGAAAACATGCCCACGCTCAAAAGGGAGGGAAGTATAGATAGAAAGAAGACATTAGCCGGAAAAAAATGAAGAAGTATAGACGGAAAGAAGAGATCAGCCGAAAAAAAATTGAAAAGCAGTGATACAGGAAGTCGTTTCCAGTGGAACTATTGACCGAAGAGCCTTAGTACCAAAGCTAGTAAGCTAGCAGAAAAGCTCTGCTCCTAACCTCCTACTATACTGTAATATAAGCTGATAAAGAGCTACTAGGGATCATTGAAGGTCATTCAAAGCAAGAATGTGCTTGAAAGAGAACCTCAGTACAATACCACTTTTGGGCTATATACAATAATCAGCATTAGGAACTTGTTTTAGTAAATACCTTTTAGTCCCTAGGTCTTAATGACTTGATAGGTAATCCATTTTGCTTTGTTACGCTATTTTGAAACCATGAGTGATGGGATTAAGATCTTGAAAAAAGTTTAAATTATTGTAGAAAATCAATTTAAGATGAATGTTGGATATTTAGTTGGACATTGCAAAATATGACCATTGTCTCGTATAATCAATATTTTGCAAGAAATTTATATAGTACAAGTTATAGACCTTTGAAGTTTGAACAACGAGTAAAAAGCTTGAAAACAATTTTCCCCTTTCGCGATATTTGTTTTCTGTCCTTGGTAAATTGAGATAATTATTTGAAATACTAGGTGAAGAGCTATCTTATTATCTTGTAATGCAGATGGTGCACCAAAAAATTTTTGAGTTCTTTTAGGCTTTAGCATCCATTGTTTTTCTGAAGTGAAATTCTGTTGTATTTGAGTTTATTAGATTAATATGTAGCACCCTTTAAATTCTCCGAGCATTGTATGTATTTTTGCTGCAATGTTTCGTGATGCTCCATAGAGGTGTTCCCTAATGATGTATACATATATTATATTTTGTAGCTCTTGGATACTTGTCTGAAATCTTCTTATCTTCCGGCATATCTTGCTGCTGCATTTGCAAAGAAATTGAGCAGATTGGCTCTTTCAGTACCACCATCAGGAGCACTGGTTATTATTGCCATCATTCACAATCTTTTGAGGAGGCATCCCTCAATTAACTTTTTAGTTCACCAGGTATCTCTTTCCCTCCCCCATTCACACACACACACACATCCCTCACCTGACCTTGCCCCCTCTGGAGAAACTTTTATGAAGCCTTATCTTGGAGATTTAACTGGGGTTTTCTTCTATGAGCCATGGTTGTGTAGAACTGCATCTCCTGATAATATGTTACTAATCGTTCATCAAGAATATGCGTATATTGGTTACTCTTCCACTTTTTTTTTTGACTTTATCGACTCATGTGTAAATTTCGCTTTGAAACATGATTCAGTCCTAGGCTATGCTGAAACATTTTAGCTTCTTCATATTTCTAGATGTTCTATCTGGAGCCGACTAGAAGTAGTTAAAGTTGAATGCTAAAGATAAAAAATCTGAAAAACATGATAGATATGGAAAAATCATGAATACAACATAAGAAAATATCATATTTGTTTATAAAAAAAATCATCTTGAGCCTTAATCATATAACTTTTCTAGAAGTAGCTTTAAAAAAAGGGTAATTACACTTTACACCCCTGAAGTTTAGCCCAAAATCACTTAACCCCCTTGAAGTTTTTTTTCCAAATCGGTCCATATAGTTTGAATTGTTACTACAATACCGCCTTTTATCAATAAATAAATTTTCTCTTTTGGTAATTTCTATATAATCAGAACTGAATTTGGGGGGGGGGTGGGGGGTGGGGGGGGATGTAGTTTATTAACTATAGGGGTTTAAGTTATTTTGGGCTAACTTCAGGGGGGGTAAAGTGTAATCTGCTCTAAAATAATGATATATCCAAGAAATGGTGGAAATAAATATCTTAATGCCGTCAATTATAGCAGAAACTGGTGAATAATTGAGAAATCCGAATTGACTGATAAGGGAATAATGCCTTGGTTTGAGGGTTCGTCTGAAGATTCTGAACCTGAACCGGTTTGCCAGAACTGGTTCGGATTGGCCGATCCGAAGCCGCACTATGCCTCCGAATCGGGTTTGATTCGGATATGGTTCGATATCATCATTCTATAAGTTGTCATGATATATATGTAGTTAGTAGTTTTATGAATCTTAGATCATAAGACTTGGAACCTGATTCACGTGAATGAAATCCTATTTTTTAAATTCTTTTTCAGTTTTTTAATATTTCTGGCTAAAACAGTGAAATCGAAACCTGTACCTGCATCTTAGCCAGTCCTTTTGCCGGGTTGGAACCCGAACCGGAATTCTCAAACATGAAAACAACACCTATTTTCTGCATGTTTCACTTTGGTAGGATGTGTGTTTATCGGAGAAATATAAAGCCATATAATCTGCTAGTAATATGTGATATTATGTAAGGTTTGAAGCAATCCTTGACTAAAGCAACATCTGAGGTATCACATGTCATGCTTGAGACACGAAAAAGATAAGCAATGCACATGTTGGCACAAAAAAGATAGGCAAGCTTGTAAGCATATGCATAGCGGAAATAAAATATTATCCAATGTTGACTATTTTTAATCTCCTTATCATTCAAAGTATTATTTTCTCAATACATGGACATGTTTCACTAGCAAATACACATCATACATTGCAATTGTTTATGGATATGGATGTTGTCTGCTGATAAATATCACTAAAATATGAATGCTGCACCATATTAAAGGATTCAAGTGTTAAAACATCAATATAAAGTAAATATCAATAGTAACTTTTGCGATACATTCATTTAAGAATATTGTATTATAAGGACTTAATGTATCATTTTGCAACCTACACATTGTACTATACTGTCTCACACTCTCACAAGGTTAATATGAAGGGATATATATCATATGTAGGCAATTAGAAACAATTACATGTCCTCAGAATATTAGTGCCCGTCCCATCCGTATAAATATGTAAACTGAATGTGTTACATGGTCTTCCTGACACTTGAGCCTTGGAATAAACTTTTCTGTTTTCTCATAAATCATGCTTGCTACCTCTAATGTCTTTTGGGATCCATTTTATTAATGAATTCCAAATCCTTTCCTTGTGAAGCCTTTATTCAAATTTCATAGCTCACGAAGCTGCCTTATTAGTCAGATCCTAAACGCTTCATTTCCCACTTCAAAAATAGCTACAATATATCTCCTGTAATCATTTCCAATGCCTTGTCTTACTGCATAACTGCCTTAACATTATAATGTATATACACTATGCTCATTTTCTTTACCTAGACTCTTTTTGTGACCAAAAGTTATTATTATGTTTAATATCATTGACTTACCACTGCTTTCTAATGTGCATGTGGTTATTATCCATATGACATTGTATGCAAGTTACATGAAAACGTATAATAGTAGATCCTTTCCGCACTTATGTCTAGGTCTTCTTGTATAAAGAACCATTGTTCTTTCATTTGTATTGGGAATGTTGTTTCACTTAAGCTTTTTTGCTTATATTTTTTTTGCCTCAGAGATGAATGCTATTCCCTATTTATCAAATCTTGGCATCTACCCTCTTTGTC
This sequence comes from Chamaelirium japonicum, assembly GCA_947650365.1. Taxonomy (NCBI): domain Eukaryota; kingdom Viridiplantae; phylum Streptophyta; class Magnoliopsida; order Liliales; family Melanthiaceae; genus Chamaelirium; species Chamaelirium japonicum. Next base: position 25,017,498 of record OX393550.1, on the reverse strand, counting down.
TAGAGTCTTTCCTTGTCTAGGGGAACCTTTGAGGGTTGCTCCTTGGTTGCATTAGCCTAAGAATTGAACCAACAAGGCAGGTCTCCCTACCCGCCAACTGGCTTTTATGTTTCTTGGCATATACCACACCATTGCCAAGTTGCCTTAGTCCGGTTTTTTGACACGATTCTTAGATGGTTGGCATCATATGTACCCATTAAGGCTTTTACATTAAGTTAACATGAAGAATGCCATTTTTAAGGCCATGTTTAGGACATCGGATTAAAAGGCTGGATAGGATTAGTTAGGATTAGCTTTCCCAGTGGATAACTATATGTCGTGGCTTACCTTGCTTATCCCTATCCCGCGTTTGGTACAAGTTGGGACAAAACATATGAAATTGTAATGCAATCCCAATTTAGCATTTGATGCATAATATTGGCGTGCCGCAGAAGCACATTTTTCTTATTTCCTTCCTTTAAGAATGAGCATCCTCATTCAACAACTTTTGGTATGCATCTCTGAGTCATATGCATCTTTGTACTAGGAATAGTATGATGTGCATGAATATTAAAAATTTCTAAAGGAAGGGAACAAGTACTTGTCATGCAAGTGGGCCATCTCAAAACTTGTGGCCACATACATTTCAAGCAATAGTCAATCATTATACAAAATTGCAAATCAAACAAATACTGATTCTGACAAGTTGAATCACCTTTTGTAGGCGCATATCGCACAAGTATGCTAATGAGAAGGTAATGCTCGATGCACGGTTTATTGGATTTTAAATTGTACACTTCGATGATTGCAATAAATCCCTTTTGCATGATTGCAAAATGCAACCACTCTCTTAGAAGTATCTATATGCAAGGAGTTTTAATTTTGTGGTTCTACGTTTAAGGTTAAGCAGTCTGACTTAATGCAATGATGAAAAGGTTCGTGGTCGTCATTGTATTTTCCATTGAATAATTGGAACTTATAAGAATATAATGCTTTCGAGTTGCTGAGGGGATTAGAGATAGAAGCCATTGGAGGTTACTATGCTCTCAAAAGATTAGTTGTTCATATATGTGCTTTATTTGGGTTTTAGGAACATTATGGGGACCATGCTTATTTATTCGAAATGTAGGATGTATAGGTGATATTTTCCTTACTAGTGAGCATACAAGTTGTGATCCCCCTTCCTATAGATTGATTAGGGCATGCGCGCGCGCACACACACGGAGAGAGAGAGAGAGAGAGAGAGAGAGAGAGAGAGAGAGAGAGAGAGAGAGAGAGAGAGAGAGAGAGAGAGAGAGAGAGGATGGCCAGTTAGGGTTCTGCGACAAGATGAAGATGGGAACAGGCGGATAGAAAGGAGGGACAATTAGGTTTCGTGGGTGGAGGAGAAGGGGGGGGGGGAGAGATGGGGCTGGTTAGGGTTCTATAGTGTGAGGAAGATGGGAATGGAAGAAGAGTTGGTTAAAGTTTGTTGGTGGATGAGGAGAGAGTAGTGTAGAGGGCTGGTTGGAGTTCGGAGCCAAGAGAAAGATAGGAGTGGGATAATAGAACCGAGATTGTGATTATTTTGTCCTTTGTACTGAGCTATGGTATAACACCATATTTAGGATTATTAGTATATTACATTCTTCTTGGGTCGGCGTTGTGGGCGGGGGTGATATACTATGCAACCGGGTCTGTTATCCCAAGCCTAAATACTGCAACCAAGCACGGCATAATAATTTCTTTATCATATCCCATGCCATATCCATCATACCTAACGTGACCTGATAACTTTAATACAACATATATAATCTAGCTTTCTAGAAAATTACATTGCAGATTTTTCTTGCTACAAGATATTCAGTACTTTCTTTGAGGCACACATAGCAATATTTCTGTTAAATGCTTCGTATGGAGCAAATTCCTCCTTGATTGTCCTTGTTATAACTACCTAAATTTGAATTCTTGAGTGAATATGCTTTGTGCAGTATGTAATGTAAAATTATTATACTTCCCATGAGCAGTCTTCAACAGGAAGTAACTCTGGGACCATATCATTGTTTGATATGTTTCTATGCACATACTGCACATTTTTTCCGAAATCTTATAGATGTGTGATGACATAATTATGCCTGGTGGCCTTGAGTTTTTAATTTCGATACAATGCTGATCCCTTTTAATTGCACAGTCATCTGACAAGAAACACTTTTCACTATGTGCCATTCTTAATTTCTCTAGCTGCAATCTAGCTGCATATTCTCAGGTCAATATGACTACTTTGGAATCCATATTTCAGATTTTGATTTATTATTTTTGTGTTTTGTGATTGATTATCTTTAGTGGAATGTTTCAATTTATTTTCCTGACCTCCTCTGTACTTGAGAAGCTTTATGATACTTTGCTTAGGTACTTATATTCACTTTGGGGTTTCTGCAGCTAGTTGAAGACGAAACTGATGGAGATGCTTCTGTTGGAGGGAATGAACTAAGTAAAGATGCACAGGAATCTGATGCAGGTCATGTTATGCATAGCAAGAAACAATGTGTTGATCCTTTTAACAGTGAGGAGAGTGATCCTGCTAAATCTGATGCCATGCGTAAGCCACTTGGATCCCACTTATTATGCATCTCTCTGTCTCGTTAAAACACCTTATATTCTTATGCATGCCTCTCATCTTCCGAATCAAACAGAGTATGTGTTGATGCAAAATAAAATTTGAAGATGTGGACTGTAGTCTAGGGGCATTTGTACAAAGAAAATTTGAAGATGTGCTTGTTTAAATTTTTAAAAAACTAGATTCATTAACAGATCAGATACATTTAAAAATATTATTACATTCATTTAACAAATTCAAACTATTACATTCATTATAAACAGTACATGTTTCAACAACAAAAGAAGTTCTAATCCTTCCAGCCTGGTCACCAAACAGTATTTTTCTGATTCCTCAGTTGCTTTGGTGGCAAATGTGGTGGAGAGGCCTCCTCTTTCTCCTCATCTCTTTTATCCGTCTCCATCACACTTCTCGTCAAAGTCATAGTGTAGGCGATGGTGATCGGTTTTCTGACGGACGTCTAGTGTATATTCTAATTTCGTTTATGAGTTGTTTTGTTGACATAGTGCACTTTTTTGCGTTACCCTTGGTGGATGTACCAAGTGTTACTTATCTTGTGTTGTGATGCCATTGCTGACACAGCTGCACAAATCACAAACTATGGTGATCTTATAAGACGGACTTTGTAGTGTCCGTACTTTCATCCTGCATCGCTTGACCTCGGAGGCCTAAGAAGGTCATCACCGCCACCAATACTAAAAGTGGAGCCCACATCACCCACAATAGTCATGAAGAAGATCGAGACGAGAGATGGATCCAAGGTAGAAAAAAGTGAGTAAGATGAAGTGTTGGATGAAATGGGGGTTGTGGGTATATATTAGGGTGTTTGTGTGGGTGGGTTTGTGGGGGGGGGGGGGATATAGCCATTGGAAATAACCAATCCGACGCCTACTTTTTGCTGTTGGAATTGTGCGATCATAGTGTAGTGTGGTCGCACAGAATTATAGCCTTGAAACTGCACAATCCAACGATTAGTTTTTTACCTTTGGAATTGTGTGGTCCTAGTATCATGTGTGGTCACACAATTCCAATGGTAAAAAAGCTTGACATGAATTGCGTGGCCGAACGATGCATTGTGCGGCACACTTACTCAAACTGCTTGTGTGAAATCACATATTCACTCCCATGGTTATGGACCACATATGCAACCATATGTGTGCATCTCCAATAGGACATAGAAACAATGGGGTTGATCTAGGGGAGTATATGTATATGTAAAAAAACTCTGGAGGTGTGGACAGTAGTAATAGTTTGAGCTAGGATCAACATCATCAAATGGCATTTGCAAAACTTGCAAACAGTGAAACAGGGGGTTCCAATCTCATATGCGATTGAGTAGTCACAGATCCATCTATGCATTTTTTAAGTTTGTATTTTTTTTTGTTTGAAGAAAAATGAAAACAAATCAAGTGCAATGTCATAATGAAAAATACTAAGACTAAGATCATGATTCACAAGTACATACAATAAGACATTCATACAAATCAGGTTTGGTTATAGTAAATGTATTCGAGAGCATTCCAGGGTCTACATCCTACTTAAGTCTATCAGGTAAGTGCATTTAGGAGACCATCTTGACTCTTACACTTCTTAGATACACCCATTTCTTCTCTTGATTGGTAACCTTTTTCTTGCTAAGAGTCGGTGTATCTAATCACTAGTAAGACCCTTGTCTCTCAACTCTTTGGTCATCTGTCCATTGTTTTTTTTATTACTATCCTCATTTTCTCTTTTATATTATTTAAACCTAAGAGTTGTTGTATCTAATTACTAGTGAGACCTTTGTCTCTCAACTTCTTGATCTTATGTCGATTTTTTTATTACTATCTTCATTTGCTCTTTTATATTAACTTAAATGATGGTTGTGAGAATCCTAAAACATTGGCATCATGATCAAGGGGCTAATAATTAAGTCTCACTAGCAAGAAATAAGTTAAAAAAAAGAGAAACTACAACCAAAACCTGCACCAACCAAGTCTAATGTGGTTAAAAGTCAAGTAATACAGTATCTCAGAATGTGCACTTCCCTGGTATACAAATTTTTTATGCTGTCACGAAGTAGTTTTCTATTTTAGCTGATTTGGTGGATACCATGCAGAGAGGCCTCCTCGCTTTCATTGGTCTCTATGTTCTCCCACTCAGACCACTCCTCTTCGGGCGTGTAGAAGGTGATCCTATGTCGGCGGGGGACGGTGTGCTTCTTTCTCACAGTCATCTCTATATACTCTGATATTTTCCTTTGGATCTCATCAATAACCCCAGGGTGTATTCTTACTTGCCCATAGTGTATGTGTCAATGTGTTTGTATCGTGCAATGGCATCAATGGTGGCAAAGTCACACACCATATTGTTCATCTTTTTGGGACTTTTGTAATGGTTGTACTTCCAACCCGGATTCTTAGGTCGTTTGGTTTAAGTACACCAAAGAAGAACACACAATCGAAGACATGGTGTTGGTGGAGAAAGAGTTGAGAGCTTGAAGAAGAGAGCTTGGAGGTAGGAGTTTAGGAATGTTAGGACTTGGGATAGAATCAGATGAGGTAAAACATAGAGAGATTTATTGCTTGAATAGATCTTGGAGTTGGAATGGTTACAGGGAGCTTTGAGAATGTTAGAAGTAAGTAAAAGAATGGTGAAATGAAATTGTGGGGATATGGGGTACATATAGGGTAGAAAAGTGTGGATGGGGTGTGGTTTAAGAAAGCTGCTGGGGTCACACAACTTATTGTGTGGTCACACAACAAAGGCTAAAAAACTAGCCATTAAGACATGCCGGACAACTTATTGTGCGACCACCCAACTCCATGCAACAGCCAAAAAAATAACCATTGGGTTATGTGACTGCATATGCCAGTGTGTGTCGTACATGAGGTTGTGCAGCTATGTTATGCATTGTGTGGCAACACAATCTAAAGTACCTTTGTGGGATGACCACATATGCGGTTTGAGTGCTGGACTGCATATATGACTGCACATGACAACAAATGGCCATGATAACCAAAATAAATTTTTGGTAAGGCTCAACCAAGCGATTATTAAGGTTGGAGATGTTAGGGTTACAAGTTAAGGGGGAAAAACAAAAGAGAATTAAAGTAATTATGTAACCAACATGGAAACTAGCGATTTTTTGTGGTTTAGATCTAGTTAATGAAGTAGATGCCTAAATAAATAAATTAACATGCAAAGGGATGAAAAAGAAATAAATTGTTGTACTTGCCTTGATAGAGACAACTAGGATGAACCTAGACACTGAAAAATTCTAGTGCTTTTGATAAATGATTGGAATCATTGTATTCATGATTTGTTTTTGACACGACAGAAGAGAAAACACTCATTCTATTTAACTTATGCGTCAATAATATCATGATAGTGGAAAGCCCCTTTATTATGATGGTGGAAAGTCCTTTACAAAACCAAAATAAGGTTTTTCGGATTAAGAGAACTAGGCATCATCAATTATCTCTATTCCCAAGTACATTACATGGATAGCGTATGCAGAACAAGGATGGGATCCTTCAAATGGTAAAGAAGTTTGAACTAATATGAAGAATCATGTAGGAGTATCTTATCATATTTTGTCAGTTACGAAGCACGAATACTTGAAGAACCCCTACGTATCGCGTATCGGATACGCATCAGATACTCAGCAATATGTATCCGATACATTTTAGACTTAACCCTGCCTTGATACTCAACGATACGTATCCGATACATTTTAGACGTAACCTAAATATATATATATATATATATATATATATATATATATATATATATATATATATATATATATATATATATATATATATATATATATATATACTCGGATACATGAGAATACAATATGGATATATGGATTCAGCGGTACAAACGACGGAATACAACTCTCTTGCAGGTTGCGTGCTGGGTGCAGGTGTAGTTTACAGGTCGAATGTTGTTGTAGATTGCGAGTCAAGCGTGGTTGTTGGTCGAGATGCGGATAATTACTTATGTACCTGAAACCCAACCCATATATACCCAAAATTTCCTTTCTTCATTGAGGTCTTCTCCATCCTGGAGTTCAAGGGCTCGTCTCCACCTAGGTTTTCTGGATCGATTTTGGTTTCGGTCCAACCGTCCAAGATGGGATATGCGGTTTCAGGCATGATCGACGGTTTCGACTTCGGTTTATTTTAAAAATTCACAAAATCTAAAAAGTGGAAAATTCATAAAAACAATTATAAAAACAATATAAGCCAAAAAAAAAAAAGAATTTGAACATTATTATAAGAATCATAGATATTTCACGCGCTGCTACAATAGACATACATAACTAATATGAACTCGGGAAGAAATAAAATATACAATAACTATTCTTAAGGAACTCAGAAGTTAACTCACTAAATTAAGCCAACATTCAGTACCACATGATGTAGTGAGGAGGATCGAATTGTGTATCATTGTTATTATCATCTTGCTCTTGTCGACAGTACTACCAAGGATAATAGTGCTAGAGATGCCCGTACCCCAAAAATGAGGAGACCTTATATTCATTTATCTATTACAGTTTCAAAGGCATACTTAATAAGATATTGTTGAGCTATCAACAGACCATCATGTGGTATTTAAATAGATTTAATATTTAACTCATGGAAAAGTTGTTGATCTACTAAATACATCTTGTTTCTTTGCTTGGTGCTGCTTATCAAATTATGGTCTATTGGAACTTATTTGCCACAGGAAGTTCTTTATGGGAAATTGATACTCTTCGCAATCACTACTGCCCAGCAGTCTCTAGGTAAAGAAGCCTTTTACTTTCGTTTCCTGTCATCGTTCTCTCCTCACTTCTCATGATGTTAGTTTTATCAGATTTGTTGCATCGCTCGAGAATGATCTGACGGTCAGGGCCAAAACATCTGAAGTCACAGTGACAGACTTCAGTTCCGGTTCCTATTCCTCGATTTTCAGAGATGAGGTCAGCTTACAACAATACCCATTATGTTGATCCTTTTTTATATGTAAAATAATTTTAGTTCCGGAATTCTTCTTTATCTTACGGTTGATCTGGGGATATATGCCTACAAATATTTTGAAACTTTAATTTGCAGATTCGACGGCGGATAAAACAGGTCCCGCTTGCGTTTTACAAAGTGACACCTACCTCTCTATTCTGGGAACCAGATTTTGCCGGTTGGGCTTTTGCAGATCCGCACATAACTGAAGGAGATGATGTGAGTAACGCACTAGAGAATGATGATCGTGGGCCTACAAAGAGGCAACGGTTAGAAAGGTCTTGATTCAGGGACAAGTGTATCATGTTGTTTGTGTTGAAAGGTAAGAAATTAAATGATGCACACACATAACTCTATTTTTATATTTTTGAGAAATTATGGATAAACATAAATTTATATATTTTTGTATAGGGGACTAGTCCACTGGAGTAGCTTCGCTTCTGGTCCAGTGGACCAGTTGACCACCCTAAAAGTTTCAGAATTTGTTGTAACTTGGTGGGTGTTACCTTGGGTAAGATAATCACCCTCACAAAAAAATTAGCAAAGTCTAAAACTTCTAGAGTTATCAAATGTGCTAAGCAAAATTAACTGTTACAGTGGACGATCGATAAAGCTTTTAACATTTGATCACCCTAGAAGTTTTATAATTTGTTGATTTTTGGCGAAGATGATCACCTTACCCTAGGTAACACACTCACCAGCAACGAAGCTAGTCCAGTGTACCATGCTCCCTTTCCCCATATAATAGTCGATTATTTATCTCATATTCGGCAGATTTTTTGAATCTCTGCGAACTTTATACTTTTTGAAGTTCTGACCTACCTGACCTGGCTGCAGGAGAAGCAAACAACTCCAACAAGGAAGAAAAAATGACGAAATTTCAATTTTTTTGCATGTTGTTGATTCGATGACAAAGCTTGGTCCAGCCAGAAGCAGATTCGAAGCAACGCCTACTAAAACGGTAATAAATTCCAAATCACGTGTCAAGTTATTATGACCAAATTCAGGGTTGTTGAGCAGTGTTACAACCAGTAGACGTTGGTCTCCGCCGTTGGTTCCATCATTCCGAGGGCTACGAAAGACCTGAATACAAAATTTATTTTTTATAGAGAAGTTTATATCATTCTTAGTTTGTTAGGGAAAGATTGTTCTTAATTTTGGCCCATATGGGTGTATTAGATAAACTTTGTATTTTCCGTACGTTGCCACTTATTGTTTTGTTAGGGTTTCTTTATTTTGGTGGGGGGGGGGGGGGGGGGGGGGGGGGGGGGGCGGCGGTATCCATTCCTTGCAAGAGGGGAGGGCAAACATTATTATTGAAATCAATATATAATCTCAATGTAAGTTTCTTACACTTTTGTTTCTTTTCTTTATCCTCTGCTGCTTCTTTCACATAATGCAGGTTCTACTTTTGACTGTGCAGTATATTGCCTGCTAGTGATCAGACCAGGGTTCGAACCATACCAGGTGGGTGGGCCTATATACAGCCCATGAAATACGATAGGCAGCCCTAACTTAAAATTGGAAAAATACCTGATGTGTCCCTTGTCTAAAGGCCATCCCGTCTTTTGCCCACTGCCCGTATCCGGTAACCCACCACAGCTGCCGGGTGGGACTTGGGTGGGTTTGGATCCGAACCTGACCCGCCCAACCCGAACAATGGACAAACATGGGCTGAGCTGGTTAAAAACTTGGATGGGTTTGGACAAAAAAAGATCAACCCAATTTTAATTTGGACGGGTTTGGGCACTGATCTTCTCAACCCGAGGAATCCGAGGAAGTGACACACTAAGGTTGAATGCTTTGGTAGTTTTTTTCATGGAAATCAATGACTGTCTTTGATGTTGAATGCTAAGAATTCCTTTGAAATATTTGAGGATATGGGTTGGACTTTTTGTTATGCAAAATCAAAGATTTTTTTTTTATGCAATTCAAAAATCTGGTGGGCTTTTTTTTCATCTATTTATGTGTACAAGCATTTCTAATTGGGCAGCCTGCCCAATCCATCCATTATTTTGCAAATTGGCAACCCAAGCAACTAGAATGGGTAAGCACGGGTTAGGCTTCCTCCGGTTCCACAGGCAAAATGGGTTAAGGTTTGTGCAAGTCGGGGTTGGACATGGGCAGACCTTTCAACCCCTCCCCCCCCAAATCATGATGCTCAGCCAAACCAGGTCAAATGCATCTACTGTGCATTTGGCCACGAAGTCTGAATGCACAGTAGATGCATTCGGCCTTGTTTGGCGGAGTGTTGGGAAGATGAGGGGGACGAGGAAGAAGAAGGAAAGAAAAGGAAAAGGAAAAGGAAAAGGGAGGAGGAGGGAAAGAAAAGGAGAAAGAAGTGGAGGAGAGAGGCGGCTGCGGTGGGTTGCCAGCAGCGAAAGAAGAGGTGGTCCTTAGACGGGCCTGCCTAATATGTTTCGTGAGCTGTGTATAGCCCTACATTTGGCGGTACGATTTCAATTCCGCCACCCCTTGGAAAACCCTAAATCATACCGGAAGTCATCGCCTTGTACAGCAATCAGAAACCCTAATGACTTGATCCACTCCATATAGTACATCAATATTTCTTGAAGGGGGCGGCAGCCTGTTATGGCTTATGATTGCGAAGGAGGCAGCAGCGCCATTGGCTCGGTGCATCGGACATCGACGACGACACTGCCACAGAGTGTTGGTGTAACAATATAGGATTGCAGAGAAAGATGTGAAGGAGGTACTATACCAGAAACAATTGCCTGCCGACTCCCAATCAATATAAATAATTTTGAATCTCAAATGTACAGGATTAGACTACCTGCCGCCAAAAAACATAGAAAAGAATCACATTTACCCTTGCAAGCTTTATTTCCTGGAGCCTGAATGCCAAAGGAGCCTCACCCTCACCCTACATTTTCAGCTGTAGACCTCAATACATAGAGAAACAAAAACTCCCCTATCAGACATCACTGTCCAAAGCCCCCTTGAGGACATGCAGCCCCTCCAAGGATATGCTCTTCCGGACCCGGGTCCTAGGGATCTCGATGTGCGGGGGCGGGTCTGGCGAGAAGCAGACGACCACCACGGTCAGGTTATCGCAGCTGTTCCGCTTCAGCGCCTCCCGGACGAGCTCCCTCGAGCACGCCTCGGGGTCGTTGTGCGCCATGAGCTCTTTCCTCGCCATCGTCACCGCGCACTGGCTGCTCATCACGTCCCACAGGCCGTCGCAACCGATTATCAAGAACTCGTCCTCCTCTGTGAGGGTCGTCTCCTGCAGCTCCGGCTCCGCGCTCAGGGGGCAGGCCGAACCCTTGGGGCCCTTCATGTGCCAGTCGCCGATGGCCCTCGCTACGGACAGCTGGCCGTTCAGGTACCCGTCGTAGATGACGCCCCCCAGTTTCTCGATCCGGACCCTTTCGATGCTGCAGTTGGGTTTGTGGTCCCGGGAGAGCTCGAACGCTCGCCCGCGCTTCCCTAACACAGCTCGGCAATCACCTGCGTTTGCGACGATCAAAGTCCTGCACGGACGGAATGTGGGTGTTAAATACAAGCAAGCCTTAGCTGTGGTCGATAGAACCAAGTCTTTACAGTTAAGGAAACAAGTATCAGAGGCCTTTCTATACTTATTAGCAAAAGAATTGTCTAACCAGTGTTCAAAAACTCGAAACTCTGACTCAAATTGAAAGCCAGATGTGTCAAGTAAAGCTGGTCCGACTCGGCCGAGATTTATCCTGACTCAGGCCGAGTCTTATCCCAACTCGGTCGGACTCGCTCAAATAACTCGACTGAAAATCTGGCTGAGTCGAGTCGACTCGGCCAAGTTTTATAGAGTTTTTAAAACTGGAGAAATGCCATTCAGCCCGAAGGTTTGTCCCGATTTTGCTGGCCAGATTGACGTGGCAGCGTGCAACTGGTGGCTGAAACCCACTAGCGATTTTAAAATCTTTAACAACTCTGGTTGCATGCTGCCACGCAATCGGGCCAGTGAAATCGGGACAAACCTTCGTGCTGAATAGCATTTCTCTTAAAACAGTGGTCCAATCAATCATGTATACAATGAACAAATCAAATCATTTACTCCAATCATGTACCCATAATATGTTTCATCATGAGTAATCATACGTAAATCAAGTGAACAGCAAATAATAGAAGGCTGCCAATAAAATGATCTTGGAAGTACAAGTTGTGAAAGTAAAACCTATCACCATTGCCTTCAGAGAAATTGGGATTCAGGAGTTGGGCCAGTGAATTGAAAAACTGAAGCTTATATTGGAAAACAAGAAAACAAGTGCCTTAAAGCTGTGCTCTTTTCCTGGGACTTGCAACTCCCAGGAATTGGGCCCAATCCCATACTCTTTCCATTAAAGCACCATGTACCGCGGGATTTACAAATCTTTCCACATCTGGTTTTGTTTACAGGTACATGCTTTCACCACAGGGAAGGGAGACTGGGAGAGGTACAGTTGGATTTATGACTTATGTTTTAGTTGAAAAATGAAATCCACAAAAGGTGGGCTTTCATTTCGCAGGGAACAAGCAAACATATAAGCCTCGTTACAGAGAAGACATAGGAATGGGGCCAATTCCTGGGAGTTGCAACTTGCAAAGCCTTACAAATTTCACTTTCATATAGAACGGGTTTACAATATGTGCCGCAGAGGTAAATCCAGTTTCTATAACAAAATTTGTCTTCTACCCTCTAAGCTTAGACTCTTTCCTAGTCTAGGGAATCTTGGAGGATTGCTCCCTCGTTATATGAGGTTAGTTAAAGTTAAACTGCCTAATCAACAAGGTAGGTCTCCCTAATCGACAACTAACCTTTTAGGTACTTTGGATTTATCCCCCTCTCTGGCCAAGTTGCCTTGGTCAGGTTTTCTCATGAATCTTATATGGTTGACGTCGGGTTAATGGCCAGTTAGAATTCTTGTCGATATTCCCTATAGTCGATCCCATCTTGTTGGGATAAGACCTGGATACCAGCTAATGATAAAAGCAACGGTCGACGCATCCAAGGCCTAAAACTTGTTGGCGATGCACCTTGAACTAATGAACAACAATACATATAGAGAACAATTAAGGTGAAGTCATCGATACAAGTCTCTTGCGTATCAATATCAATGCATTGCAGAGGCCATTATTACTAAGAGCTGCCATGTAGATTTTGATATCAGACCTAACCTTCCGAAAATAAGGGCGGTCAGCGCAGTCGTTCCAGACGAACGATCAAGAGATCGTGAATCAGCAATATCATGATCAGCTCTCACGTACGCACTTCTGATGGCCTTCTCCACACAAGTGGGGAAATGCGTGTCCTCGAGTATGAAGTCGAGAATGTTCTTTCGAACGAAAGACGCTGCATCAGTACCACCATGGCCATCAAATACCTGCATGTATGGACTACAATATCTCAGTATATGCCCACTCAATGCATCTAGTTGTTGAATTCAGAGTTCACATTATAGCCATTGACATCATTAATGACAATGATTCATAATAATCAAAGGTGTTTCTATTAAAGGGTGAACTTATCTATGAACTATAAATATCTCAATTATGATACATACTGACTTGAAACAGCACATAACAAAGAATTAAAGCATTCGGGATATATTACAAAATGTTGCGATATTTATCAATACATCGTGAATATTCGCGACATATTCCATTTCCGTGAAGGAGAAAAATGAGATGTTTCACAGTATATCGTGAAATATATTGAGATTTAGTACCTTGATTGTAAGCCCATTAACATTGAATAGAATCTTAGCAATATCACAATTCACAATGCACAAGGAAAACCATATAAAAGTAGATGAAGGGTAACGCACCCCATAAAAGGCACCGGGTGATGGGAAACCCGCAGGTGCTCCAAGATGTTCGACTAAGTTATCTATACAAATGTGCTCGTCTTCCATGTACGGCTTCGGCCCAATCTCAGAACAGCTTCCGGATCGGAACACAGGCAAGAAGCCAGACTGCCCAGTGAGAGGAGGAGATGCCAATCCCAGGCCCCTCAGCTCCAAATCCTACAAATTCACAAAACGTGTGCTCATCATGCAGTAGTGAAAATACCCGCAGACGAATCGAACCCACATAAACCCTCATGGAAGAAAAAAACATGCTAGTTCTGCCGAGCCTACCAGGCGGGCGCTGCTCATGCAGTGCCGTATGACCGAGAGGTGGCGAGGGGGTCTCGCGACTTTCATCTGCTTCATGCCCTCCGGGGACCGCGGATCCTCACCATTCGGGGAAGACCCGTTACCGCTGCCTCCGTGCCTGCCGCCTAACATTGTGAAATGAGTCGAGAATTCAGCCCCAGCTGCCATCTTCTTCCCCAAACCATGAATCCCACCCTTCAAAGGGGCACCCTACACCTCCACCTCCACCCAATCCTCCCACATTGCTTATCCCCAAGATCGAATCTTTCGAAACCCCACGAGCAAAAGATATAATTTTTTTTGAAAGATTATGAATTTCCAACCCAAGAAAAAGAAATCAACCTCCTTTGCAGCCTAATCCATTATGAAAAACCATGAAATTTATTGGGTACATAGCCCTAATTCACGAAAATCTGAAACTGGAATCAAACCACTCTGATTTCAATTGGATCCCCCCAAATCTCCCCTACCCATCCAAGATCAAAACCCTAAACAACTGCATTTTGATTTTTTTCAAAATCAAGACATGTGTGATCCACAGAAAACCAGAGAACAGATCAAATCTCCAAAATTTCTTGGGAAAAAAGCCCTAAATTGTTGCTAACCAGCGATGAAGTCGGATGATTTGCCATAAGCTGCGATCGGCAGCGATCCCCTTCTTTCTGTTTTAAGGGACGAGGAGAGGAATCAGCCGGAAAGATCGGTGGGGAGGAGCGTGAGCCACCGCAGCTTTGGATCGGGAGGGAAGAGCTGCGGGGGCTTTTATACGCGGCCTCTGGTGACCGACGATCGCACGTCGTCCGGTCACGCCTCCATCCTGACGGCGTGGCAGCCGACGCGTGATGATCGAAAGGGACGCGTGTCGGTATGGCAGTGGTCGAAACAAGGTGATGTTTGTGCGGTTGGATGAGAGCAGCTCCGATGGGAGACTACCTCGTCCAATCATCCGCTAAATTACAAAAATCTCCCCTGAACTATACACCTCGTTTCATAATGGTCCCTCAACGTTTTTTTTTAAACAATGTGATCCCTAAACCAGTAAACCATGCATAGTCTTCAATCGTTTAGCCTCTCTATCAGTTTTTATTTCGAAAATACCTTGTCCTAATAAGTATAATTTGAATATTTTAAAACAATTTTGAGTGTTATAGGAAAAAACCTTTCCTGAACTATACACCTCGTTTCATACTGATCCCTCTATGTTTTTTTTAAACAATTCGACCCCTAAACCATGCATAGTCTTCAATCGTTTAGCCTCTCTATCAGTTTTCATTTCGAAAATTCCCTTGTCCTAGTAAGTATAATTTGAATATTTTAAAACAATTTTGAGTGTTATAGGAAATTGTTAAGGGTGTTTTCGGTATAAAAAGTTGATGGAGGAGGTTAAATGTAATTAGAGCATAGGTCAGGGATCAAATTGTTCCAAAGGTACCAATATATAATGCGGTCTATAGTTCAGGAGGAGGTTTTTATAATTTGCCCTTTTTTTTGGGAAATTTTATTCATACCCCATAAATCTGTAATTAGCCCCCATTTCCAACAAACTTGAACACACCCCATTTTTTTTTTTTCATACCCCATTCCTATCCCAAAAATACCCTTCCCCCTTACACCCCACCTTCAATGCACCCCAGTTAAATGGCCCGCCCCAACTTGATTATACCCCAATCAAACACATATCCCCTTAGATATACCCCAATTATATGCACTCTTGAATACACCCCACTCTTAAATAAACCCCATGCAGTTGGCTGATACTTGAAGGCACAAGTAGAGCTGCAACTTGGGCGGGCCAACCTGAACCCAACCCGAGTCCAACCCGAACCCAACCCGAATTTGGGCGGGCTAATCCGAGCCCAACCCGAATTATTTCTCCTTGACCCGACAGGACCCGACACGAAATTAGCGGGTCTGGGACAAGGCTAAACGGGTTCGGGTCGCAAACGGGTTGACACGATAGACCCGTTTAATATACGGGTCGGGTCCGGGTTTAGGGTCTGGACACGGTAGACCGGGGAAGACCCGTTTAGTATTCAACGGGTCGTGTCGGGTCTGGTCTACCAGCAATCCAATACTATAATATATAATACTAGTGGGTCTTTCGGGTCAGGTCAGGTCAAGTCGGATTGGGTCGGATCGGGTCAACTGAATAGATCCGGGTGGTAAACGGGTCTTACCGGGTCTTATCGTGTCTACCTATTTATTAGCAAGTCGGGTACGCGTTTAGGATCTTGACACGATTAGTTAAACGGGTCGGGTCCGAGTCTAGGGGTTTTGGGCACGACACAAAACTAGACACGACACGACTCATTGCCACCCCTAGCTGCAACTTGGGAGGGCCAACCCGAACCCAACCCGACTTTGGACGGGTTAACCCGAACCCACCCCGCACAACCCGGCCAACCCGACGGGTTGGGCTTGGGCTAAGTTTAAACAAACATTGGGTTGAGTTGGGGGTACAAAAGACGCTGAGCAGGGGCTTTAGGGTTTGGGGTACAAAAAAAAGGGCATTGTTGGTATTAAAGTATTGTTGAGTAAGTTATTGAGAAACGCTAGGGATACGGGGGCTAATTACAGATTTTTGGGGTATGAATAATAATTCCCTTTTTTTTACGTAAGTGGGAGCCACAAGATCCCAACCGTCCAGACCCGGCGACGTTGGGATCAAATGGCCCACCGCGTGGGTACGCCGTGCTTGCTTACGGCTCAACCGGGATATGCCACGTGGAGCATTAAAGGATAATAACCGCCTACACCTGTCACCTATTACCGAACTTATGCTCCGCGCTCCACCGTTATTAATTACCCTTTAGTGGCCCACGTGGCACATCCAGGTTGGGCACCAGTGATCAGTGTGGCCTGGCATGATAGGTGTCTCACGTTGCAATGTGGTAAGGCCTCCCCACCGAAGTTCTCTCTCTTACATGCAGCAGCAGGGGGTGTAGAAACTAGAAAGAAGGGTGGCACTATGTACAGCCGAAATACCCAACATGTACTTGTTTCATCCCTACTCTGTTGTTTCATCCCTACACTAGGACATTCCAGGTTGAATGAACCTTTTGTGCATTTGGCCATGAGGCGGAATACATGTAATATTTAGCCATTGGACACTGAATGCAATTCAAGGGCCGAATGTCTTGTAATTGCATTTGGCCTTCCATGGCTAAAATATACAGAAGGTGCACTCATCTTGGACTGACCGAGTGTCACATATCCTTAGTTGTGGTAATGTAATGGTGTGTGTTCCCTCCTGATATAAGGAGAAGTAGTTTTATGTAATGATGTGAGATAATACAATGAGTTTTCTTTCCAAACCCTAGTCTCTCTCTCCCTTTCTCTTCGTAACATGGTATCATAGCCAATCTTCTGGCCTAGGGTTTCGACGTTCTCCTCTCCGGCCTCAGCCTCCTCAGTCTCCGTCAGCGATGTCGAGGAGGCCGAGTATAATAATAATAAAAAATTTTGTTGTGCCCCCTGTGCGCGGCCCCACCCTATACAGCTGTGCAGCCTCCATGCGATCCCATTGGAGGTAAAGCACTAGTCTCTTTCGCCGGCTAGGGTTTCGGAGGTCCTGCGATTAGGGTTTCCAATACAATCGAGGAGCTAGAAGAAGGAAAGATCGAGAAGGATGTGGGTGGCGTCGTGCCTCGCGTCGGTGTTGCGCCTCGTGCGCATGCGAGTCGTGCCGGTTAGTGGTCGGTGGTATCAGCCGTTGCTCTGCGCGGATCGCCTACTGCGGCCTCTTCACCCTCTCCCTCATCATCTCCTAGATCCTCCGCGAGGTCGCCACTCCTCTCATGGAGAAAATCCCATGGATTAATCATTCCACGAAGACTCCAACAGGGAGTGGTTCAAGACGGACGCCGGGCTATGGGCCAGTCTGGGGAATTTATTGTTCTTCACGATCCTGGCCCTCCTGATGGTGGGCATCAAGGACCAGAAGGATCCCCGCGAAGCCTCACTCTGGGGCTGCTGACGACCGTCCTCTCGGTGGTCAACTCTGTCGTCCGCAGTGGCTCTTCAATGACGCTACTCTCACCCCCGAGCTCACCACACACTGGTTCTAAGAAGCCATTGCTTCACTTTGACAAGGTGGAGGAGCTAGAAGACAGGAAGAAGGATGAGGCGAGGCCGGTCTCCTACTCCTATTCCTTCTTCCACCTCACCTTCTCGCTTGCCAGCATGTACTCGACAATGCTCCTGACCGGCTGGTCGACCTCGGCTGGCCATCCGTGTGGATCAAGATTGTGACCGGCTGGGCCACGGCCACGCTCTTCCTCTGGTCCCTCGCCGCCCCAGTCCTCTTCCTAGATAAGAAGTTATTGTTAGAATTGGTGAGGTCTACAGCTCGTAAAAAAACCTATAGTTTAGCTATGTATGGTTGATAGTATATGATTGCATATTGGTACGTACCTTAGTACGTGTTCTGATTACAGAATAGAGAGCCATAACTACATGGTAATCCACTTGAGTGGGAGACTCAAGGGACTGGTCCCATGTAACCTAAATACGTTCGCAGCTCTGATTAGGGTTGGTCGCCCTATCAGGATAAGCTGTTGGGATGACAGAGCGTGGGTGTCTCCACCACGGTCATTATCAGGCACAGTGTATGTGGCCGAACGGAACCAACACGGTGCACAGATCGGTGAGCAGACACCGGTGCACTAAGCCGTGTTTCTGCTTAGGGTAAAAAGGTCCTAAACCCTGAGGAACCATGTCTGGTGGACTAATCAGTTGTGTGGTGCTTTGGAGCACCAATGTGTGAGGATCCGGATGCATTGATCCAAAACCACGGTGTACTGGGTTACCCGGCTGGCGTTGCATCAGCATGTCACTCCTGCAGGCTATCCACACCCCTAACGGGAGGTGCGTTCCTTGGTCTGACCTACATCGTATTAAACCCTGGCCAGGTGGTCATCAGTTGGACTGGTGACAGATCCGGTTGCTCATCAGAGTAATCGGAGGTACGATGTATGTGGTCAACCTGGAAGGAACCGAGTCATATGAGCACTCGAGTCTGACGGTATTCTCCACCGCTCGAGTTGCATCATGGCACCAGATGGAGGGACAGCGAGTTTACCATACTAAGCGGAGAGCAGGGGTATAAGGGATAACATAGTAAGTCCGGGGGAATTGGAGTACAGCCTGCGTCGCACTCTGGGTGGCTACGCAGGTTAACTCGGACTCAGAGGATCGATGATACACTCGGGTAGTGTGTCGATCGAGTCTAAGTTGGAAGCCATGAACCCTGGTCCCTGAAGGTTCCACCTTATCGACATTATGTACGATTCTTATACCATCTCCTCGAAACACAGAACGTAGTTAGAGGAAGCGAGAAGTCCAAGCCTACGCTCCGTGAGTGCTTCGCACTAGTACACGGTAGATGCGTAGCTACGTGTGTGCACTAAGGGGAAACCCTAGGTTAGTGCAGAGATGCATGTAGCAATTCCTTGCCATAAGTGGACTTTGTCACATGGGTACGAAGTACCGGGACATGTTGCGAGTTGACTAGTTGACTTCACTAGGGGCACCCTACGGGAACCTCAGAGAATAGTGAAATCATTAGTGCACTTCACTTATGTGTGCCTTGCAAAGTCTCGTACACGAGGAACGGCCAACTTGTGGGGGAAAATCTTCGTGCCGACCCGAAGACTCTCGCAGCACCAGTCAATTGGATTCGAAGTTGATGTCGAAGATCGTTGATCGATCGGTTGATTGAAGTCGAAGCCTTTTGATATGCAAACAGAGGAGTGCAATCAGAGAAATTGTGACACGAGATGTGATCTCGGAGTTCAGCCGAAGCCTACGTCTCCGTGCTATAGGGAGCAACCCGAATTCACTAACACTTCAGTTGAAGTGACCTCGACAGGCCGAGTGTCACTGAAAGCTCCCTGATCTCTTCGAAAGAGAAAAGAAGATCAAAGAGAGATGGTAGATCGGAAGTTAGAAATCCCAGAGCTCTGGTTTCTTAGAACTGAGAATTCGATCTTTTTTTCAGAATCGATCCTTTTACATTCGAAGACTCTGCTATTTATAGGATTCTCTGGGAGGGATTCCGGGGCAAATGGCGGTTTTTGCTGCCGTATCTGGGGATCCTCCAGGCAGGGCCGGTGGGTCCCTCGAAAGCCTTCAGGGGCCCACCAGGCAGGGCCGGTGGGTCCCGTTGCGGTCTCTGGGGGCCCACTTGGCAGGGCCGGTGGGACCCGCTGTGGTACTCGGGGGCCCACCAGGCAGGGCCGGTGGGTCCTGCTGTTGTCTCCGGGGGCTCACCAGGCAAGGCCGGTGGGTCCCCCTGCTGTCTCCGGGGGCCCACCAGGCAAGGCCGGTGGGTCCCCCTGTGGTACTCGGGGGCCCACTGGGCAGGGCCGGTGGGTCCCGCTGTGGTCTCCGGGGGCCCACTGGGTAGGGCCGGTGGGTCCCGCTGTGGTACTCGGGGGCCCACCAGGCCGGGCCGGTGGGTCCCGCTGTGATACTCGGGGGCCCACCAGGCCGGCCGATGGGTCCCGCTGCTTGCAGATTTCTTACCAAAATTTGCACCCACAGTTACCCCCTCCAAGTTAGCTAGAGTGCATTCTGGCTGGCTTGGATTCGTGGTGCAAAGCTAACGACCCCCTGTCACACATGAAGAGGAGCTCTTTGTCGAGTGTTAAGCGTTTGAAAATAGACTGATCGGTCAAATTTGATCGATCGGACAAATTTTGACCGATCGGTTAAAATTTGGCCGATCGGACAAATTTGACTGATCGGTCAAATTTTGACCGATCGGTCAAATTTTGACCGATTGGTTAAAATTTGGCCGATCGGACAAATTTGACCGATCGGACAAATTTGACCGATCGGTCAAATTTGACCGATCGGTCAAATTTTGACTGATCAGTCAAAATTCAACCGGTCAAGGATCGGGTGATCGGTCAAAAAACATGGTTTTTTGACCGATCCAGTAGAGATTTTGACCGATCGATTGATTTCTGTTCGATCGGACAAATTTGACTGATCGGTCAAATTTTGACCGATCGGTTAAATTTTGGCCGATCGGTCAAATTTTGACCGATCGGACAAATTTGACCGATCGGTCAAATTTTGACTGATCAGTCAAAATTCAACCGGTCAAGGATCGGGTGATCGGTCAAAAAACATGGTTTTTTGACCGATCCAGTAGAGATTTTGACCGATCGATCGAATTCGACTGGTCAAGTCTGACCGATCAGTCAAAGTGATTGGTCGAAGTGATCGGTCAAATTTGATCGGTCAAATTTGATCGGTCAAATTTTGATCGGTCAAATTTTGATCGGTCAACAAATTTTGATCGGTCAAAAAAGTGATCGGTCAATTTCGACCTATCGATCGAGGTGATCGGGTGCAACTCGCCAAATGGAAGGGGAGGGTGGTATGGTATGTTCGATCAGGTAGAGATCAGATTTGAGAGAAGAAGGTCGTTTTTGATCGGGAGGAGTTATTGATTGGGTGCAAATCGCCGATCGGGTGCAAATCACCGATCAGGTGCAAATCACCGATCGGGTGCAAATCTCCGATCAGGTGCAAATCACCGATCAGGTGCAAATCACCGATCAGGTGCAAATCACCGATCAGGTGTAAATCGTCGATCATGATCAGGCTGCCGATCGGGTGCAAATCACCGATCAGGTGCAAATCACCGATCAGGTGCAAATCACCGATCAGGATCAGGCTGCTGATCGGGTGCAAATCGCCGATCGGGTGCATTTTGCCGATCGGGTAAATTTCACCGATCGGGCAAAAAACAGCCGGTCAGAAAATCGGTGATCGGTAAAATACCCACTTTTGGCACCAGATCCAGTAGTATTTTTCGCCGATCAAATAGAAAACAAAGGGGAATAAGGGGATCGAGTTTGCCGATCGGTCAAATTGATCGATCGGTCAAATTTGACCGATCGGAGGCACTGATCGGGTAATTTTGTGCTAAATCTGGAGAAATAACCCCCTCCGCGACCGATCGCTGAAATCTTGACCGGCTGAATATGCCCGATCGGTCGCCAGCAGCCGATCTGAGGCGGAGTCACCGTTCTCGGTGCAGTGGGAGATGGTGATTGGTAGTGGGACTTCGATCCGTCGGTTGCCGGGGAGTTGCGGCCGATCGGTGATGAGATCGGGAGCGGCGGAGCTGAGGTTGGAGTTGAGGGAGACGAGGGGTTTAGAGCTCCTCTGCTTTGTGGATGCGGGAGAATAGAGGATCTGAGCGGCTGAGCGGAGTCGCTGTGCAGTCACGGGCCGGCTGCTCAGTCACGGGTCTGTTGATTAAGTGGTGAAGGCCTCGCGTGATCGGATGCCACGTCAATGAGTGTAAATTTCAGCCGTCGATGTCTTTTGAAAGGTGGGTAGTGGGCAACAGCTGCACTGCTTTGTTGATATCGGAGAATAAAAGAACTGAGCCACTGTGCAGTCACGGGCCTGTTGATTAAGTGGTGAAGGCCTCGCTGACTGCACAGTGGGATTGAAAATGGGTCACCCACGTGAAGACTTTGCTGATCAAATGGAATATTAAATTCCAAACAAACTGGGTACCCAAACAAACTGAGTACCCAACGTTTCCCTCCACATTCAAATCAAACCTTTAGATGGATTCTCAAGTGGGAATGAGAGGTGGTGGATCGGTGCATATTCATGCATGCTTGCATGGGAGTTCCATGCATGATGGAAAGGAAGGCTGTGATGGCATTGTTTATGGCCGTTGATTTACACCTTTGAGGTTTGCTTCAAGGGTCAAAAGTTGACAACTCAGGTGAAGGCTATGTAAACGTTTGGTGTATACACCACGCGTGCTCCCAACCCGGCACACCATGGTCGTTCGATTTGAATTGTTATTGATCAAACACCATACAACCAAACGGCATTTCAAATGGACTGAACACCCAGATCGGTCAAGTGGGATTTCCTCTTTCTAGTTGGAGGAATCTTTTGTACTGTAATTGGGTCCCGCTACCAATGCGAATCCCGCTCGTTGATGACATGCTACCGGGATTGTGGAATTAATAGACCAAGCTCCCGTCATTTGCGAGCATGGATAATGTCTGTTAATGTAGCGCTCCTGGATGTTGTGATAAGATCCTTATCACAGTTGTTGGTGCCTGCTAACTTAGGAAAGCAATTTGAATTTTTGGGTATTCTGAATAGAATTCGAATGCCTTGCTAATGAATAGTGTTGAGGCCAAATTATCTGGTCAAGGTTCGAGTGATCGGCAAAAAACCTTGGTTTCTTGCCAGATCCAGTAGAAAGTCGACCGATCGAATGATTTTAGCCGATCGGACAAGTTTGTCCGATCGGTAAAAAATTATCCGGTCAAGGTTCGAGTGATCGGCAAAAAACCTCGGTTTTTTGCCAGATCCAGTAGAAAATCGACCGATCGAATGATTTTAGCCGATCGGACAAGTTTGTCCGATCGGTAAAAAATTATCCGGTCATGGTTCGAGTGATCGGCAAAAAACCTCGGTTTTTTGCCAGATCCAGTAGAAAATCGACCGATCGAATGATTTTAGCCGATCGGACAAGTTTGTCCGATCGGTAAAAAATTATCCGGTCATGGTTCGAGTGAGGCCACGAGCGAAGACTTCGATTGAATGCTGAGACTCAGGTCTCGGACTTTACTACCAAATACTAGAACTAAATTTGGACTTTGTTCGAATGCTGCGGTTCATGCCTCAGACTTTACCCTTGAATGGTTGATGAGTTTTCGCTTTTGTCAATCGGCTTTTGAATCTTAGGACGATCTGCAACGTCGGAAGATTTTTGAGGGTTGGTCGGAAGATCACGCGACTCCTGGGTGATAGTCGTCTCGTCGTTGATGCTGGCTATGAAAGATTGTCGTTTCACCCCCTCATCGATGGTGGATTTCCAGAACGAGTCTTCCTCGAGCATGAGAGCACGTGATGAGTGTCGAGTGGTAGAAGTCTTCTGTAGTGACTTGGTAAGTTTGAGAGATGTCCTGCCTCTGGAGTGACATTGGCTGAATGCTGCTCGACGCGTGGGACCTTGATCTTCATGTCGAGATGTGTTGGGGCAAAGAGCTTTAGGCTTTGCTAGGGTGCCGAGAGCAGGTCTCGGATTTTGGACTTGCTGCACGTCGAGGCAGCGAAGGTGTCTTGGATTATGTATCTGAGTGTTGATATTCTGGTAGCTTGAAATTGAGAGTTGTGCTGTTTTACAACCCGAAACCGTTTAACATTTGCACGTAAAGGGTCGTGTCGCAACACGAGGCCCTAAACTTGTTAAACGACCTGGTAGCTTGAAATTGAGAGTTGTGCTGTTTCACAACCCGAAACCGTTTAACATTTGCACGTAAAGGGTAGTGTCGCAACACGATGCCCTAAACTTGTTAAACGACCTGGTAGCTTGAAATTGAGAGTTGTGCTGTTTCACAACCCGAAATCGTTTAACATTTGCACGTAAAGGGTCGTGTCGCAACACGAGGCCCTAAACTTGTTAAACGACCTGGTAGTTTGAAGGTTGAGCTGGCTCAACTTGAATTTGCTTGAAGGTTTGAAACTGAATATTGCGCTGTCTCATAACTCAGAATTTGAACGGACAAGTAGACGTTTGAAAGCAATCTTTATTCAACATTGAATTTTCATCATAGATAGAACAATTTAAGATTTCGAGCATTCCAAGCCCGTGGCAATCGATAGAATCCTTGGCCTCCTTCTGATTTGACTTTGTATAGACCTTCCCAGTTGGGATCTAGTTTCCAGCTGCTGCGTTCTCTGACGATACAAATGGTCGCTTGAAAGTTGATCATCTCCAACCCCCCAGATTTTTCCATCTCGAGGGAGATCTTCACTAGTGATGTTCGAAGGAATGATTTTGCCTGCCTTTGAGAAACTCTTGGAGATGTCCTACACGTAGCAGATCTTCCAAATGATGCCTTAGCCGGTGGCACTGATCAGTTGAATGACCATGACTGCGATGGAAATCACAGTAGACGGTTTTGTCTGCAGTGGCCTTAGTGTCGGGCTGCAGTGGATTAGGCCATCGGAGGAACTCTTCATGCTGAATTCGATCGAGGATCTGTTCGATTGGTAGATTCCATTTGGTAAAAGTAGTCTTCTTTGGAGGAGATCGGCGTCCATCGTTTCTTAATCGCTTGGGTGCGAGAGGAACTTCTGCTTCTGCATTGTAGGCTCTGGTAGCATATTTTGTGGTTTCCCTTTCGGCGGGTCGCCTCTTCGTCTCTCGTCCCTTTCGGGCAACTTGATCATCCTCAACCTCAATTTCCCGTTGGATTCGATCAAACATTGAACCTAGGGAAAGAGGAGGATTGCGAATGAAGTCGTTGTAAATGTGCATGTCGAAGCGGAGTGCATTCTGAAATGCCAACATGATAGCTTCATCATCCAGATGCCTCCCAGAGAGGGCAGCGTGCTCATTGCGAAATCTCCTTGTGAAGCTGCGAAGACTCTCATCCGAACCCATCCTTAGCCGATAGAGGGAATCGAGCTTCTTCTCCGGCTTCAAATTAAGTTGATAATGTTGCACAAAGAGATTGGCTAAGACGCTGAACTGAGTAATGGATCCAGCTCGAAGGTTGTGGTACCAATCGAGGGATGGCTCATCGAGGCTCCCGGCGAAGGTGCGGCAGAGCACGTTGTTCTCTTCTTCATGCGGTGTCAGGGATTGTTTGAAAGAGAGTATATGGAGAGTTGGATCTCCTTTGACGCAATTGAATTTGGGTAGAGTGGGTGTTCTCCATCCCCTTGGAAATGCTGACTCGAATAAGCTTCGATGGAGGGGTCCAACGGAGGAGTATCCATCCCTACGACCCTGCCCTCGACTTAGATGGAGATCGAGGGGTAAGATCGAGAGGTCCTGTTCGGCAGGTTGGAGTCGATGACGAAGGTCCGATCTGAGCCCACGTTGAAGCGGAACGGATGGTGAAACTCTATTCTTCGAGGGCGCACCTTTCATCTGACATCTTCTCGAGTCATCTTGCTTTGAAGGGACTCTTTTGTTGAAGTTGCGACCAGGAGTGGATTGAGAGGATTCGTCGTCGAGGCGGTCCCAAACACTCTGCTTCCACAGGGCAGCAGAGGGAGTTGGATCGCGTCGAACCCTTTCGAGGGTAGTAGTGCCCATTGACCTCTGTTGCTCAGAGTGGATTGAATGTTGCGGAAGATCGACCCTCTCATTTGTAGAGGGGATAGGAAGAGCGATCCCAGCCTCAGAAGCTGCCCTCTTGAGAGCATCCCTTTCAGCGGTGAGGGTGGCGTTTTGCTTTACAAATTGAAGCAGTTGAAAGTCGACCGCTGAAATTTGATATGTCGAAGGAGGGTCTTTAGCAGGAGTGGGGGTTGTTTGACCAATTGATTGTCGTGCAGGGTGGATGATCGGTCGATCGACAGATCTTCCACTCCCTGAATGAACCCCCATCTCTGGGACAGCAAGGGGCTGTCCGAAGTTGAGCCTTTGACTCATTGAACGAGTCTCAGGACGAGGTTGATGTTGAGTGTTACTTCCTTCTGGTTGGCCCTGGTGTTTGGTTCTCGCCATTCAGAGTGCGAAGGGTACAACGAGATTGCCGACGTCCGATCAGTTGTCTGATCAACCGAGGGGGCGAGGAAGTTTGGCTATTGATCTGGTAGTCGAAGTAAAGAGAGAACACAGCTTCTCGCTCGGATCCCACAGACGGCGCCAAACTGTGGGGGAAAATCTTCGTGCCGACCCGAAGACTCTCGCAGCACCAGTCAATTGGATTCGAAGTTGATGTCGAAGATCGTTGATCGATCGGTTGATTGAAGTCGAAGCCTTTTGATATGCAAACAGAGGAGTGCAATCAGAGAAATTGTGACACGAGATGTGATCTCGGAGTTCAGCCGAAGCCTACGTCTCCGTGCTATAGGGAGCAACCCGAATTCACTAACACTTCAGTTGAAGTGACCTCGACAGGCCGAGTGTCACTGAAAGCTCCCTGATCTCTTCGAAAGAGAAAAGAAGATCAAAGAGAGATGGTAGATCGGAAGTTAGAAATCCCAGAGCTCTGGTTTCTTAGAACTGAGAATTCGATCTTTTTTTCAGAATCGATCCTTTTACATTCGAAGACTCTGCTATTTATAGGATTCTCTGGGAGGGATTCCGGGGCAAATGGCGGTTTTTGCTGCCGTATCTGGGGATCCTCCAGGCAGGGCCGGTGGGTCCCTCGAAAGCCTTCAGGGGCCCACCAGGCAGGGCCGGTGGGTCCCGTTGCGGTCTCTGGGGGCCCACTTGGCAGGGCCGGTGGGACCCGCTGTGGTACTCGGGGGCCCACCAGGCAGGGCCGGTGGGTCCTGCTGTTGTCTCCGGGGGCTCACCAGGCAAGGCCGGTGGGTCCCCCTGCTGTCTCCGGGGGCCCACCAGGCAAGGCCGGTGGGTCCCCCTGTGGTACTCGGGGGCCCACTGGGCAGGGCCGGTGGGTCCCGCTGTGGTCTCCGGGGGCCCACTGGGTAGGGCCGGTGGGTCCCGCTGTGGTACTCGGGGGCCCACCAGGCCGGGCCGGTGGGTCCCGCTGTGATACTCGGGGGCCCACCAGGCCGGCCGATGGGTCCCGCTGCTTGCAGATTTCTTACCAAAATTTGCACCCACACAACTAGTGACATAAGGGCGTTTTGGTCATACCATGCGCCACTATGCACTAGGGGGGCCGGCCCTAAGTGTTGAGAGACTGGTCAAGGCCGGCCCCACTAGTTTCAGGAGGTTGTTGCCTCCGATGAAAGGGCCGGTCATGAGGCACAGAAAACGGGCTAGTTTTGACCGTTTTCAAAACCAAGGAAAAGATAGAGATAAAGAAGAGATATATAGGGAGAAGGTTTGAATCAGTCAACCCTATCCATCCTAGCCTTATCCATAAGGATAAGGCCGGCCCTATATAAGGAAATAGGAGAAAGGGGGGCAAAATTATGAGGCCATGCAAGCCCTAGGGCCGACCCAAGCCATGGGGAAACCCTAGCCACCCCTTCTCATCTCTTCGCATCTCTCCTCTCGTCTCTCTCTCCCTCGGTTGCGCCATTGGATGGCGACTCGTCTTCCTCTCATGGTGTTTTATAGAAGGAGAAGGCTCGTCGTATGGAGGCACTCAGAGATCCATCGATGAGGTGCCGTGCATCGTGTGAGATCGGGTGAACTAGAAGGCATCTCCCGTAACCTTTTGCTGTCTAGAATCTGCACAGAAAATCAATATTGTTTCTGTGATTTCGGGATCTAAAGAAGTTCAAATGAGGTGAAACTTGTTGAAAAAGTTGCGTCTCGAAGTTGGCTACGTGCAGTCCAAATTTCAGCCAAATCGGAGTTCGGAGCAGAAAGTTATGGCCGTCGCACCGAAGCTATATTGACTAGATCCGAGCCCGTCTCCATCGACAAAGAAGAAACTTGTCGCGGTGAAAGATTCCGCACGCAGGTATGATCTCTAACATGTACATCTAGCATAGATAAAACATGCATACATGCTATATTGTTCTTTCACGTTAGATCGTCGTTAGGGGTTCGCGTAGTTGCCATGCTAGATTCGTACACGCACGTGTAGATCGTTTCGATGAAAATTTTGATATGTAACGCACACCGCTCACGGTCCTCGGACCTATTCTTTGCTTCCGCTGCGGGCCTCTACCATGGATCTATTTCCAACAATTGGTATCAGAGCCACGCTAGTGGTGTGCGTTTCATGTTTTTCATGAAACCGTCATGTGAGCGCATGCATAGTATGTGCCACCATCGGGGTTCTACGAGTAGATCATGCATAATATATTTTGTATGTTCTATGAATTGTTCTTACAGGGCGCCGCTTCTAAAATTATCTAGATTTGTGATTGCTTGCTATCGGGGGTCGGACCCCATGTTAGCAAATATTGTCTGGATGTTTTTTATTCTGTGTGTGGATAAGTCTTAGAGCTGTAGTCGGGCAAGTGGTGGAAGTTGACCACCCTTGATTACCAGACTTGTTGCTAGGTTTGTTTTCTTTTTCATTCTAGGAAATTGTATACGAGCGAGCACTTGCTCGAACCGTACTAGAGCTTTTTCGGTTAAAGATTGAAGAGGAGGACTTGCCGTGGAGATCCACCACCTGGAGGATGAGCAAAACCTTGGAGGACGATGGCGATCCGACGAAGCGTACATGATAACGGCAAAGGGCATAAAGCGCCATGAGATCGTATACAGAGGCTTGCACCGGATCGAGGAGCTTTGCGAAGGAGACAAAGAGCCTACGCTGTGCCAGTCAGGTTCAGGGGTCGGACCCTAAACTTGATTCAGTTGTGTGGTTGTTTTTTTCTACTGTTCTTTATATTTCTATAGAGAACCCCGATGCGATAATTTGATTATCTGTGTTAGAGGGATGCCCTTTCCCCTTGGGTCCTAGCGACCTTATTAGGATAGGATTCCACTAGTGACGTCTATTATTTAATTGACCCTTGATGATAGCAAGAATTCCTCACATTTGGTTATGCCACCATTAGGTCAACACCCGATTAGTTGGGTGTGCCTATTTGGCCAGCATCGAAACCTAGAATAAGTTGGAATTCTACTATGACATCAATCGTCAAATTTATAAGCGAGGCGCCATAGTAGTAGGAGACCTTTCCAGTTAGTCTGACCTTAGGCTAGGCTCCAGGGCATTAGCGTGATAGCCAAGTTTGCAAAGCATCGATGTTCTTGGGATATGTAATGTGACCCTTGAGTGAAGAAATCCACTCGAGGCAGGGACTATGATATTCCGAGATCGATTAATGCTAGGCGAAAAGCTTGAAACGCTAGTGGGAGCACGGTATGACCAGGGTCTAGTGTATAGGTTGTCGTGACCTTAATGTACACTCATACTTACATAAAATAACCCTCAAATTTAATAAGGGATGCTAGAGGGGACTTTTAGAGATCCCCTGGCCTCCACGGCCAATCACTTCGTACTCGGGTGGGAGGGCATAACTCAACAACCCCCTCGGGTGAGAGCTGTGTTTTTCCATGCCAAGCTACTTAGTGATCTCCCTTGGGATATGACGGTTATGGCGCCAAGGGTTCAGGCTTTACTCACCCTCGTGGGGGCCGTTAGAACTTTCGTTCCGTAATTGCCTAGGCTCGTGGTTAAGCATCCGAAGTACATGTGAGGTATTCGTTGCGAAGACAATGGTGATCACGTGGTACTGGCCAAAAGATAACCATGGTCCATCAAAGCCCTTAGTTGGCAGATTTGGACTGGGTCAAGGAAAGACCCGTGTAAGCGGAAGACCTGCACACTGCCCCCTCGGACAGGTGTAGCCTATTCTGAGATCTTACATACATGGTTAATTAATCCATAGATGTGTCTTCGCTGTGAGGGTAGCGCTGACATTTGGATATAATTAGCTTGTTTTAAAAATCCATAAAATAAGTTATTTTGCATTCATATTCATTCAACCATATAGTTCCCCTATCCGCTATCCCATAGAACCAGTTATCGGGTCTCCAACTACGTAGAACGGAAGCGCTTTCTCTAGTTTATGCATAGGGTACTAAACGTACATTGACTAGCAATCTAAATATCCATGTACTAGACCTAACGGGTTCAGATATCACTAGGGCACTAACTAGGGCATATGATGACTAGCGAGAGTATGAGGAGATATGTAAGTTCTATGTTATAGCAGACTTGCGGACAACTCTTTAGAAGCGAGTCAAAGATATGCCGGGTCTTCTCAAATAAAGTTTTACTTGCATTAGATGTCTGCTAGGCGAAGTCGGTAGACTCATCGCTTATCCACCAAGATACTTGTCGGTACTGAGATGTCAGTGGGAATGCTTGTTCGGGAACGCATACTTTGAGTTCCAGATCGAACTAGATTCCAAAGACATGGTGCCAGATGACGAGGTGGTGGAAGACGTCTGTCTTGCATCCTTGTCTGGAACCTTCGAAAGTGTTATCAGAGACTTTAGCTTTAACAAGCTAGAGATGACAAACGCAAAACTTCTAAGGAGATTTTTAAGAGACAAAGGATAGGATCAAGATTAAAGGCAATGCCTTTAGTGCTTAACTTAGGTCTTCTTTAGAAGAACCTAAGGGAGTAACTTATCAGAGATCGAAAACTATTATAGTGCAGAAACTGGTGTGGACTCCTAAGTCTAGTGACGCTAAGGACGAAAGTATTTTCGCTTTGGCAAGTATAGGGGATATTTGAAGATTGATTACGGTCTCAGGGTGTTAGGAGTTCAGTCACTATCTAGTAGCCGTTCTTATGCTTCTTGGAATATAGACTTCGGGTCTACAGAGATTCAAAGAAAGTAGAATGCTACTTTATAGTGAAGTAATCATAACATAGGTACTGATGCCATAAGCCGCTGCGGAAGCTGTTAGATATGATTATCTTAGTTTTTTCCGAAACACGGATTTTGTTTTTTAGAGATATAGTTCTGTTTCCACCTTGGTAAATAAAGTTTTTAGTTTTATACAGCACCGTAAGTGTGTATCTTAAACTGAATAGATAGCTTTATTACTAGAGGAATAGATCAGAATAATCTCTTTGTATTTAATCTAAATTCGGAAATAGATTTCATGACAGCTGTAGCGTCTAATTGAAATTCATCTAAATCCTTCGGAGAATCTATCCCATTTGTGATCCCTCTGTGTAACACCTGTGGTGTTAGATTTGAGAATAATAGAAATCCTCCATGGCTAGTTTCGTCTTTCTACAGCCAGACTTTTTCTTTGGGCTTTTTCCCAATAAATGGATCGTAAACCTATGAGATATTTTATGTTCACATTCTCCGTAACTTCGAGCATGTCACGATGGTGCGTTCCGTGCAACGATCATGTGTATGCGCAGGCAGTTTCGGCAGCCCGGCAGGTAAACCCTAGAAAAACGATAATTAGTCGATAGTTGTAGCTGTTTTGTTTCTTGCAAGAGATCGGGTGATCGGATCGTAACGAAACAAGATACGCTAGATGAGTCTCTGAGAGAGACTTCCAATGAGCCTAAGTTAGGGTCGATCTGACACCCGGGTGAATAGTTATTGCTATTTTAAGTTTTGGAGTCTTTCCTTCTTTTCGGGAGATCCAGAAGTTAGAAAATTATGTACCAAGCGCTAACGCGTTCGCGTTGACGAGACCTTTCCAACGAATCCTCTCGGGCCCTATTCCGATTTCCGGTTTGATAGTTACGACTTATTATTTTTTTCAGCCCGGTTGATGGACGAATCGCACCCGGATTCCAACCGAGCCCGGTTCAGGGCTCGGGACCGAGCCCGACCAGCCTTGGAGCCTGCCTCCCGGTCTCCTAGCATAATTTTAGGTCTCTTGACCTCCCTCCCCATTTATTTTAATCCAAAATTCGGATGGGAATGATCGGGTAAGATTTGGGGATGGTAAACCCATATCTTCATATCTTTATCCCCTCCCGCTAAGTCTTAACCGACCCTATCCGCCCAGCCTATCTCCCCAACCCATATCCACAACAGCCCCCTTTATATAGAGATAGAGAGAGAACGGGAGAGAGAGAGAGAGAGAAGGACGTAGTAGAGAGAGAGAGAGAACGGGAGAGAAATAGAGAGAGAGAGAGAGAGAGAGAGAGAGAGAGAGAGAGAGAGAGAGAGAACGGGATGCAGAGAGAGATAGAGCGAGACGGAGACGGAGAAGGAGGAGAGATCGAGGGAGATGGAGCACCGACCCGCCCCTCGCCGGAGCCCCGGCGAGCACGCCGAGACCCCCAGGTCAGCCACCCTTCTCCTTTCATCCCCTCCGCGACCCAACCCCGCGACCCCGGCCCTTCCTTCTCCCTTGCCGCGGCCCGCACGGGCGGACACCGCCGCCGCACCGAACCCCTCCCCGGCGACCACCGACCTCCGACCAACCCCATGCGAACCCATCTCCGACCGACTTCTCGGGCCCCGACGACCGCTCCGGCCGCCTCCCCCCGCGCCTCCTCCGTGGGGGTGGTGCGGGAGAGGCCGGCCGAGCGCTCGCCGGCGCTCCAGGCCGCCCCTCCCGCCGGCCGCCGGCGCACAGGAACCAGCCCCTCGGGCTGGTCTCGTGGAGAAGAAGGAGAGGGGGGGTAGTTTTGTAATTTTCTAGGTTTTAATTAAACCCTGAACCCGATCCGTTTAGCCCTGAACCCGACCCGACCTAACCACTGCAGACCCGACCCGACCCAACCAGCAGGCTTGACCCGAGCCACATAGTGAACCGGTCTGGTTCACCTGAACCAGACCCGTGAACCAGTCGATTTTGGTTCGACTGCCATTTCTCCGTCCGAACTCGGAATTGGACGAAACCAGCGCCATTTCGACCGGCTCGAAAAATACTACCTGTTGGCCATAGTTTAACATAGTAATATTACTGTTTAATACCCTGTTTTATCCTTGGACCGAATCTTATCGCGGTACCGTGGTTTGATCGCTGTTTCATCGTCCGAACTCGGATTCGGACGAAACCAGCGATATCGTGCTCAGAACTTTGAGTCCTACCTATTAAACCTAGAATATAATCCTAGAACCTCTTCTACCCTAGTGAACCAACCATGCGATCGGTTTCACCGGTTCTAGGTGGTTTGACCCGAAACCATTCGACCGAAGTCGGATTCCAGCGAAACTGGAACCATCGGAAAGGGTTCTTCGAGCCCGATTCGATGAGTAGGTTTAGCTTCTGTTTACTTGATTAGCCTAGTATTGTTTAGGTTCGAGTTCTTCAGTCGCACGGATTTGCGTGCTGTCGACTCAATGTTGGTCCCCTATCGAGGGTGC
Source organism: Chamaelirium japonicum (assembly GCA_947650365.1). Lineage (NCBI taxonomy): Eukaryota > Viridiplantae > Streptophyta > Magnoliopsida > Liliales > Melanthiaceae > Chamaelirium > Chamaelirium japonicum. The sequence goes on along the minus strand of OX393550.1, from coordinate 24,984,102 downwards.
CCGACTATCCTTGGCATAGAACCCTCGTCGTTGATTCTTCTGTTTTAATCGATAGCATTGTGATATGGAGCTGTGGTTATTATCAGACCTTGATCGTGGTGATCCAGCGGAGACGGATCAGAGGCAGCTAGCAGGAGTCATGTGTAATCGACAGCCATGTGACATCTACTACCCTTGCGTGGTCTTTAATAGTGGGAAATGAGAATGACTAAGGGTAGGTGTCCATGACACTGCATGCGGGCCCCGCCGGGCATCGTCGCATGTAGTCAAGTGGACCCCGCCTTGCATGCGGAGTCGCGAGTCCGGCGACGCATGCTTAAAATATTAATAGAATGATAATAATGATTGCTTTTGATTGTATGGACACCGTAATTAGGATTCCCTTAAATTAATCAATAAATTGAATAACTAATAATTATCGGGACCACCCTCCTGAGAGGAGTATGGCAACCCTAGCACACGGGTCACTAGGATGAGTGTCTTACTTTATTTATTTATTATGTCGCATGGGTTGCGAGAGCAGTACGAGACCAGGGGTAAATTGTTGGAAATTGTTAAGCATTAAATATACCTTTTGTAGCTAGCTTCAGTATATATGTTGAGAGATGTTATGTGTGAATCTACCTGGTTAGAGGGTAGGGACCCCGTGCGCGCAAGGGCCGTGAACCACCCTGCGCGTACAGCCGAAGTTAAGTAGGTTAGGGGTCACGGGCAAGGGTTGTGGTAAAGCCAATAGGAGGTGCCCTCGAGTAGGGATTGGCCTAGCAACCCTGTCCCGGGGAGTTGAAGTCCCCATAGTAAAGCAAGCTGGGCGGTAGAGCTCCACCGTTAAAGACGGGAAACCCCTTATGATCATCTGGGTGATTTGTGCATGGTGTTGGTGGATGCACGGCGAGAGAGTTGGCCCTCTTCATCGAAATAAAAGGCCCTATAGTAATGCCCGACCTGGGGCAGGATGAACAAAATATCCGGGGTTCACATTTTGTTAGTGTGTGTTTTATCTATATATGAATTTAGAATTGAGTGACTGTTTACATGATGACTTCGTGACTTTATCTGAACGTCTTATTTAATTTGTTCTTTAATACTGTAGAACATTGAATGGACTTCATGTTAGATAACCTAGTGACAGTAGGAATTGCATGTGAATATAGACTACTGATAGGTTTAGGTATCATTCTGCAAACTTTGATTCTACTAGAACTGATAGATCTTATCTTAATTTATTAAGATTGGTCGTCTCATATTATTATAGACTATTAGGATGTCACTAGCCATTAATTTGGCTAATCTCCCAATTTCCTATTGGGGGCTACTCTTTCCCACGAGTAGGCTCAAGTGCAGGTCAAGAGGCTCAGGAGTAGCAGTAGGATTCCAGGGGCGGAGTTGGAGTAGCAGCTTTATCTTTCTGCTTAGTACGTCCGTTTTGTCGTCTTTTCTCTTTAGACATTGTAATTGTATTGGAATAAGTGTTTTTATCGGTTAGTTAGTATTCGATGGTTGTAGTTGCAATGGTTCCAGCTGAATTCTTTTGGGTAGGCCTCTCCTCAAGGCCCCAAGCCTAGGATAGATCATGATGAAAATATAAGTGCATATAAATGACTAAATTGATTAACCTTATAGATAGGAACCCTAGACTGGTGCACTTGAGTGTTAGGTAGTGGGTAAAACCACTTGGCTAGCCGTAGGAGGCTTGAGCCTCGTGCTCCCTCAGATAGACTCTTGTCAGTATGTAGTGGCACCGACATGTCACTCATACTGAGAGGATATGACTTTTGAAGGTCGAGCTTGACTAGATAATGTCTTCTCTCTATTGACATTTCTCTTTCTCTGTTTTTTTTAAATAAAAATGTTTTCGAGAAATCAAATTTAAAAGATTCCCCTCTTGTTTCTCCCTCCTCCTTGTTTTTCATATTAGAGAGCGTAGAAGAAGCCCTGTGAGAACCCAAATTGGTATAGTTAAGTAACCAGACCCAAAATCCCATCCTTTTCTCATCTCACACCCCAGGGATCGGTCTTCAGATTTCTGGGGCGTGACAGCTGGTATTAGAGCTTAGGGATATGTTCCTAGTGGTATTGTTAGGATGTGATTCGTGTCTTGTTGTTCTTTCTTCGGAAAGTTTAGACTCTAGTGGTGTTAGAATGTTTTCTAGAGATTGTATAGATAGTGAGTCGATAGAATTCTCGTAGTAGCTAGTGGTGGTATAGCGATTATTTCTAAGGATAAGGACCTAGGTTTAATCATACTTGGAGAGCTGGTTTTGTTTGAGGAATTGATCTGTAACTAAGAACTGTCTATGATTGAGTTTTTAATTGATCGAGAATCGTGAATCAATCTATATGTCGTATGAGTATGATTGTATTTGAACTCTGAGGTGCTATAATGTTTAGGTTTAGAGTTAGTCGTTGCAACTCGGGTGATAGTTCTTAAGAAGGAGCCACGTGGAACATCTTAACCAAGGGTGGTGTTTCTTGATCTCTAAGCAGAAGCATAGTGTTTGAGTCTATATCGAAGTATAGGTTGGGTGTCTTCTAATATGGATTCTCTTGACCTTTCTAGTGGTAAGGAGCTGACCAAGGACTAGATATTCAACTCTAGATAGTAATTTTGGTTGATTGGTTTTGGAATGGATGTCTTTGAATGTATCTGGAAGGATGTATATCCTTGATGGTTTATCTGGCATGGTTGTGAGGTTACTCTCTTTGTTGGTTTTGTTATTTTTCGTTGACCCTAAGTGCTAGAAACCTAGTCGGTGTTTTATGATTCCTTGATCTTTGTTGACCCTTAGTATTAGAGACCTAGTCGGTGTTTAGGATCCCTTGATCTTCGTTGACCCTTAGTACTAGAGACTTAGTTGGTGTTTTAGGATTCCTTGATTCTTGTTGACCATTGGTACTAGAGACCTAGTTGGTGTTTTTAGGATTGTCCATTATCTCGATATAGGTGTAATAATTAGTTTTCTTGTTAGATCTCTCTGGTGTATCGTGGGTTATAATTAGCTTGGTATAGAGCTTGTGTGTCTTTTTTTTTAGATCCTATGAGTACTGATGATGACTCTTGGGGATAGTGGTTTCAAGGAATACACCAGGAGATAGAAATCTCAGGTGGTAGTTTGAATCCTTTTGGTTTATAGATTACGGGATACCTTGATAGTGACTCTTGCGAAAGAGTACGCACTATTCCTAGGGAACTTTGGCGGTGGATGATGATTGTCCGGTAAAGGACATACTGTGGCTTCACACTGACTCTTCGGAGGCTTTGGCGGTTTGTTTCGCAGTTCTTATTGGAACTCGCGGGAGAGAGCGCACTGGCTAGATGACAGTGACGTTAAGATGGAATTGAGATAATTGAGTACTAGAAAGATGTTAGCGACGATGTCAAATGGATTGCCTATGTTTATAAAATTTGAGAATACCTTATCAGTTGGACTCTTAAGAATAATCATTATTCTGCTGATTCACCCCGCTTTGTTTCTAATTATTATTCGATTCTAGTAACTTCTGTTTGTTTCAGTTTCTTTTGAGTAATTGCCTTTAGTTCTCAGGATATTAAGATTGTGCTAGTTCTCTCAGTTGTCCTTTTTTCTAAGTTGTCTCTAATTATCTCGGGTCCTTTATTCTTATTTTTGTATGGTTGCGAGGTTTCCGTCTAGCTATCTCGATGTTTAGTTTAGGGTAGAATTTAATACTCGGTATCGATATGCTCAGTCGATATTAATTGGCCATTAGTTTTCTAGTAGGTAGTTTCTTCAGCCAACTCATAATAGTTTTGGTTTAGGATCGATCCCCTCGTCTTGGAGTGAGCCAATGAGATGACTATCTATTGTCAGAGGGTAGCTATCTAGTTTGGACCCACTTGAAAAATAGATTTTTCGGGCATTTGTTCTTTAGTTCCTTGAGTAGTATTGGTAGTTCGGTTAGTGTAGGTGTTGGTCTCATAGGAATCTTATAGGATTTTAGTTTAGTATTAGATACACGTTAGGCGTACTGGTTGAGACATCTCTTTTGTCAAATCATTCTTGAATGTGTACTTAAGCATATGTGTATGGGCGCATATGTGTAGTATACATTGCTATGATTGTAGAGTCGATACCAAAAGTATAAATTATATATGGGTGTATGGGCGCTCATATACATTGATATACCTTTTATATTGGTACTGACAATTGAGTGCATTTTAAGTTTCTGAATCTATGAGTTTTGGCAGTTACCCTACCGAGGAGGACACCCCTCGGCGATACTAATAAGGGGGATATGATGCCCCTTATCAAGGCAGGGTTAATGATCAGAACTCATGATTTTGGTCTAATCCGTAATGCTTAGAATGTGAAATGGAAACCAAAACTCGTATTCGCGATGTGAGAATTGGGAAGTTCATTTCTATTCTAATAATTATGAGACTCGATTCGTATAATGTTTAGGTTAGTAGAGAGAGCAGAATTGTGAGTAGTAGAGGATTTTCTTTTAGTAAGATTTGGTGCAGTGACTTGACTTTCTTGTTGGCAGTGTTAGTGAGAATCTTCGTACTCGTTATAGTTAACTTTTCATTGCTATAATGTTCTTGTTTTGATAGTAGAGATGAGTGGACTCGTATATATGGTTTTTGTAGTTGAATTTTCGGGACGAAATTTTTTTTAAGGTGTGTAGGTTGTAACACCTGTGGTGTTAGATTTGAGAATAATAGAAATCCTCCATGGCTAGTTTCGTCTTTTTACAGCCAGACTTTTTCTTTGGGCTTTTTCCCAATAAATGGATCATAAACCTATGAGATGTTTTACATTCACATTCTCCGTAACTTCGAGCATGTCACGATGGTGCGTTCCGTGCAACGATCATGTGTATACGCAGGCAGTTTCGGCAGCCCGGCAGGTAAACCCTAGAAAAACGATAATTAGTCGATAGTTGTAGCTGTTTTATTTCTTGCAAGAGATCGGGTGATCGGATCGTAACGAAACAAGATACGCTAGATGAGGCTCTGAGAGAGCCTTCCAATGAGCCTAATATAGGGTCAATCTGACACCCGGGTGAATAGTTATTGCTATTTTAAGTTTTGGAGTCTTTCCTTCTTTTCGGGAGATCTAGAAGTCGGAAAATTATGTACTAAGCGCTACCGCGTTCGCGTTGACGAGACCTTTCCAACGAATCCTCTCGGGCCCTATTCCGATTTCCGGTTTGATAGTTACGACTTATTATTTTTTTCAGCCCGGTTGATGGACGAATCGTACCCGGATTCCAACCGAGCCCGGTTCAGGGCTCGGGATCGAGCCCGACCAGCCTTGGAGCCTGCCTCCCGGTCTCCTAGCATAATTTTAGGTCTTTTGACCTCCCTCCCCATTTATTTTAATCCGAAATTCGGATGGGAATGATCGGGTAAGATTTAGGGATGATAAACCCATATATTCATATCTTTATCCCCTCCCGCTAAGGTCTTAACCGACCCTATCCGCCCAGCCTATCTCCCCAACCCATATCCACAACAGCCCTCCTTTATATAGAGATAGAGAGAGAACGGGAGAGAGAGAGAGAAGGACATAGTAGAGAGAGAGAGAACGGGAGAGAAATAGAGAGAGAGAGAGAGAGAGAGAGAGAGAACGGTATGCAGAGAGAGACAGAGCGAGACGGAGACAGAGAAGGAGGAGAGATCGAGGGAGATGGAGCACCGACCCGCCCCTCGCCGGAGCCCCGGCGAGCACGCCGAGACCCCCAGGTCAGCCACCCTTCTCCTTTCATCCCCTCCGCGACCCAACCCCGCGACCCCGGCCCTTCCTTCTCCCTTGCCGCGGCCTGCACGGGCGGACACCGCCGCCGCACCGAACCCCTCCCCGGCGACCACCGACCTCCGACCAACCCCATGCGAACCCATCTCCGATCGACTTCTCGGGCCCCGACGGCCGCTCCGGCCGCCTCCCCCCGCGCCTCCTCCGTGGGGGTGGTGCGGGAGAGGCCGGCCGAGCGCTCGCCGGCGCTCCAGGCCGCCCCTCCCGCCGGCCGCCGGCGCACAGGAACCAGCCCCTCGGGCTGGTCTCGTGGAGAAGAAGGAGAGGGGGGGTAGTTTTGTAATTTTCTAGGTTTTAATTAAACCCTGAACCCGATCCGTTTAGCCCTGAACCCGACCCGACCTAACCACTGCAGACCCGACCCGACCAGTAGGCTTGACCCGAGCCACATAGTGAACCGGTCTGGTTCACCTGAACCAGACCCGTGAACCAGTCGATTTTGGTTCGACTGCCATTTCTCCGTCCGAACTCGGAATTGGACGAAACCAGCGCCATTTCGACCGGCTCGGAAAATACTACCTGTTGGCCATAGTTTAGCATAGTAATATTACTGTTTAATACCCTGTTTTATCCTTGGACCGAATCTTATCGCGGTACCGTGGTTTGACCGCTGTTTTATCGTCCGAACTCGGATTCGGACGAAACCAGCGGCATCGTGCTCAGAACTTTGAGTCCCACCTATTAAACCTAGAATATAACCCTAGAACCTCTTCTACCCTAGTGAACCAACCATACGATCGGTTTCACCGGTTCTACGTGGTTTGACCCGAAACCATTCGATCGAAGTCGGATTCCAGCGAAACTGGAACCATCGGAAAGGGTTCTTCGAGCCCGATTCGATGAGTAGGTTTAGCTTCTGTTTACTTGATTGGCCTAGTATTGTTTAGGTTCGAGTTCTTCAGTCGCACGGATTTGCGTGCTGTCGACTCAATGTTGGTCCCCTATCGAGGGTGCCCGACTATCCTTGGCATAGAACCCTCATCGTTGATTCTTCTGTTTTAATCGATAGCATTATGATATGGAGCTGTGGTTATTATCAAACCTTGATCGTGGTGATCCAGCGGAGACGGATCAGAGGCAGCTAGCAGGAGTCATGTGTAATCGACAGCCATGTGACATCTACTACCCTTGCGTGGTCTTTAATAGTGGAAAATGAGAATGACTAAGGGTAGGTGTCCATGACACTGCATGCGGGCCCCGCCGGGCATCGTCGCATGTGGTCAAGTGGACCCCGCCTTGCATGCGGAGTCGCGAGTCCGGCGACGCATGCTTAAAATATTAATAGAATGATAATAATGATTGCTTTTGATTGTATGGACACCGTAATTAGGATTCCCTTAAATTAATCAATAAATTGAATAACTAATAATTATCGGGACCACCCTCCTGAGAGGAGTATGGCAACCCTAGCACACGAGTCACTGGGATGAGTGTCTTACTTTATTTATTTATTATGTCGCATGGGTTGCGAGAGCAGTACAAGATCAGGGGTAAATTGTTGGAAATTGTTAAGCATTAAATATACCTTTTGTAGCTAGCTTCAGTATATATGTTGAGAGATGTTATGTGTGAATCTACCTGGTTAGAGGGTAGGGACCCCGTGCGTGCAAGGGCCGTGAACCACCCTGCGCGTACAGCCGAAGTTAAGTAGGTTAGGGGTCACGGGCAAGGGTTGTGGTAAAGCCAATAGGAGGTGCCCTCGAGTAGGGATTGGCCTAGCAACCCTGTCCCGGGGAGTTGAAGTCCCCATAGTAAAGCAAGCTGGGCGGTAGAGCTCCACCGTGAAAGACGGGAAACCCCTTATGATCATCTGGGTGATTTGTGCATGGTGTTGGTGAATGCACGGCGAGAGAGTTGGCCCTCTACATCGAAATAAAAGGCCCTATAGTAATGCCCGACCGGGGGCAGAATGAACAAAATATCCGGGGTTCACATTTTGTTAGTGTGTGTTTTATCTATATATGAATTTAGAATTGAGTGACTGTTTACATGATGACTTCGTGACTTTATCTGAACGTCTTATTTAATTTGTTCTTTAATGCTGTAGAACATTGAATGGACTTCATGTTAGATAACCTAGTGACAGTAGGAATTGCATGTGAATATAGACTACTGATAGGTTTAGGTATCATTCTGCAAACTTTGATTCTACTAGAACTGATAGATCTTATCTTAATTTATTAAGATTGGTCGTCTCATATTATTATAGACTATTAGGATGTCACTAGCCATTAATTTGGCTAATCTCCCAATTTCCTATTGGGGGCTACTCTTTCCCACGAGTAGGCTCAGTTGCAGGTCAGAAGGCTCAGGAGTAGCAGTAGGATTCCAGAGGCGGAGTTGGAGTAACAGCTTTACCTTTCTGCTTAGTACGTCCATTTTGTCGTCTTTTCTCTTTAGACATTGTAATTGTATTGGAATAAGTGTTTTTATCGGTTAGTTAGTATTCGATGGTTGTAGTTGCAATGGTTCCAGCTGAATTCTTTTGGGTAGGCCTCTCCTCAAGGCCCCAAGCCTAGGATAGATCATGATGAAAATATAAGTGCATATAAATGACTAAATTGATTAACCTTGTAGATAGGAACCCTAGACTGGTGCACTTGAGTGTTAGGTAGTGGGTAAAACCACTTGGCTAGCCGTAGGAGGCTTGAGCCTCGTGCTCCCTCAGATAGACTCTTGTCAGTATGTAGTGGCACCGACATGTCACTCATACTGAGAGGATATGACTTTTGAAGGTCGAGCTTGACTAGATAATGTCTTCTCTCTATTGACATTTCTCTTTCTCTGTTTTTTTTAAATAAAAATGTTTTCGAGAAATCAAATTTAAAAGATTCCTCTCTTGTTTCTCCCTCCTCCTTGTTTTTCATATTAGAGAGCGTAGAAGAAGCCCTGTGAGAACCCAAATTGGTATAGTTAAGTAACCAGTCCCAAAATCCCATCCTTTTCTCATCTCACACCCCAGGGATCGGTCTTCAGATTTCTGGGGCGTGACACTCTGATTTAGATATTTTGCCTCAGATAGATTCAGAGGTGATAGAAGGCCGAGTTTTTGTTCAATGATTCATCGGAGATCCTTTTAACCTATGAGTATTATCTGGAAGGCAGAATAACTAAAAGGGCCACGAAGGTATGGGAGTTAGTTAATTTTGATGTCTATGGTTCCAAGAGCGTCCAGATAATATGAGTCTCTTTGATTTAATCGAAGGAACGAGAACCTATCGGATGGGTTTCATAGGATCCTGAGGGAGCATAGGATTATCTCCCAGTTAAATGCTCGAAGGATGACACGTCAAAAAAAAGTCTCCGAGAGAAGGAATCGGACTCTGTTTGACATGGTCCGTAATATGATGAATATTGCCAAGTGAACTACCCACCTTTGGTGGGGTTGTACCTTAAAACAGTAGCTTATATCTGAAAACTATCTCTCATCTAGATCAGTGCCTCAGACCTATAGAGAACTATGGTCTAAGTGAAAGCTGACACTATAGTGTCTCGAGATATAGGGTTGTCCTGCACTTGTGTAAAAGGACAAGAGGGATGAGATGGAGATGTAGTTCCAGGTATATCTATTTGTAGGTTACCCTTAGGAGGCATAAGGTGGACTATTCTATGATCTTGAGGTTTGGAAGGTAATCGTTTCTACAAATACCATCTACCTAGACCAAGATTATATTATAGACCATAAGTTTATCAGTAAGGTAGTTCTGGGTGAACTACTGGGTACTGGTAGAGAGTGTGCATCTGAAAAATATAATGGGAGTAGATGATACAAGAAACTAGTATACCAGACACTGTAGAAACAATTCACTTTGTACCACCACCACATCGTCGTTGTGGAACCATCAGAGCTCCTGAAAGATACTCTAGAGAAACTTCGATAGTTAATCCAGAGCTTCAGGAGGATGATCCCTAGAGCTACGAAAAAGTAGTGGGAGCTTCCTTTGTACCACCACCACCTCGTCGTTATGGGACCATCAGAGCTCCTGAAAGATACTATGGAGAAACTTCGATAGTTAATCAAGAGCTTCAGGAGGATAATCCCTAGAGCTACGAGAAAGTAGTGGGAGCTTCTGACAGCTCTGACTAACAAAAGACCATGGAGGCAAATTTGCATCAATGTTCCTTGGAACAGTCTTGACACTTATAGCACTATCACCCTTCAGGGTGTAGGAGGTGTATAAGAAGAGCACCTGGTTAAGACTTAAGTAGCTAGATTAGTTACCAAAGGAGAATAGATTGATTATGTCGAAACCATCTCACTGGTAGCTATGCCAAAGTCTATTTCGGATCCTCTTAATCCATCACAGCCCATCATAGTTGGGAGATCTGGTTGATGGATGTCAAGATAGTTATTCCCTAACGGGAATTTGGAAAGGACATATGGATGATATAGCCCCAGGGTTTGTGTCAGTAGGTTAGGAAGATATGGAATGCAAGTTGCAACGGTCCATTTATGGACTGATGCAAGCATCCAGGATGGAATGTCTATTTTGATCAAGGGAATCCGCTCACACGGATTTGATCAGAATGAGGACAAACCAAGTTGGTACAAGAAAGGTGAAATAGCTACAAGGGTGTATTTAGTATTTTACGTTAACGATATTTTACTGATTGAAAATAACGTAAGAATATTATTTACGGTAAAGGTTTGTAGTCATCACAATTCGATGTGAAAGACCCTAGTGAGGCGAGTTATGTTCTGGGAATCAAGGTAACTCGAGATTACCAGAGCAAGATTCTCTTGCTGTCACAGGCTACGCATGAAGATAAGATTCTAGCCAGATTCGATTTACGAGGCTAGATATCTATTGCGCAGCAAGAATGATGGGTCGGTTTCAGTCGAAACCGGGTCCTCACTGGACTAAAGTGAAGGGTATACTCTGAAGTCCTCATCAAGTGAGGATTATGAGTTAGCTTGCACTTCACAGGTCCTGATATCGATTGGACACACAGAGTCTGACTTTGGTGTCAGATATGCGTTCCAGAGAATCCATTTCAGGAATTGTTTTCATCTTGGGATTAGAAGCAGTAGTTGGTAGAGTGTGAAGCAAGTGCATCACAAACTCCACCACAGAGGCTTAGCACATTGGTGCGTGCGAGATAGTATATCAGGTGGTAAGGCTTAGGAAGTTCTTAGAGAACTTGGGACGCGTACCAGAGGCTCAGTTATCTGTTGTTGCAACAGAAGAGCGGTAAGCAAGGTCCAAGGAGACTAGGCACCGCCATGAGGGGAAACCCATCAAGTACAAACTCCACTTGATCTGACAGTTATAGGAGGAAATGCAAGTAGCGGTACTAAGGTGGAATCTAAAGACAATGTTGCCAATTCCTTTAGGGAATTCCTACAAAGGCTACTGGGCAGCATGTAGAAGCTACAGAGCTCAACACCGCTATTCCTCGTTAGACCTAGTGGGAGATTGTTAGAATTGGTGAGGTCTACAGCTCGTAAAAAAACCTATAGTTTAGCTATGTATGGTTGATAGTATATGATTGCATATTGGTACGTACCTTAGTATATGTTCTGATTACAGAACAGAGAGCCATGGCTACATGGTAATCCACTTGAGTGGGAGACTCAAGGGACTGGTCCCATGTAACCTAAATACGTTCGCAGCTCTGATTAGGGTTGGTCACCCTATCAAGATAAGCTGTTGGGATGACAGAGCGTGGGTGTCTCCACCACGGTCATTACTAGGCACAGTATTTGTGACCGAACGGAACCAACATGGTGCACAGATCGGTGAGCAGACACCGGTGCACTAAGCCGTGTTTCTGCTTAGGGTAAAATGGTCCTAAACCCTGAGGAACCATGTCTGGTGGACTAACCAGTTGTGTGGTGCTTTGACGCACCAATATGTAAGGATCCGGATGCAGTGATCCAAAACCACGGTGTACTGGGTTACCCGGCTGGCGTTGCATCAGCATGTCACTCCTGCAGGCTATCCACACCCCTAACGGGAGGTGCGTTCCTTGGTCTGACCTACATCGTATTAAACCCTGGCCAGGTGGTCATCCGTTGGACTGGTGACGAATCCGGTTGCTCATCAGAGTAATCGGAGGTACGATGTATGTGGTCAACCTGGAAGGAACCGAGTCATATGAGCACTCGAGTCTGACGGTATTCTCCAACGCTCGAGTTGCATCATGGCACCAGATGGAGGGACAGCGAGTTTACCATACTAAGCGGAGAGCAGGGGTATGAGGGAGAACATAGTAAGTCTGGGGGAATTGGAGTGCAACCTGCATCGCACTCTGGGTGGTTACGCAGGTTAACTCGGACTCAGAGGATCGATGGTACACTCGGGTAGTGTGTCGATCGAGTCTAAGTTGGAAGCCATGAACCCTGGTCCCTGAAGGTTCCACCTTATTGACATTATGTACGGTCTTATACCATCTCCTCGAAACACAGAACGTAGTTAGAGGAAGTGAGAAGTCCAAGCTTACGCTCCGTGAGTGCTTCGCACTAGTGCACGGTAGATGCATAGCTACGTGTGTGCACTAAGGGGAAACCCTAGGTTAGTGCAGAGACGCATGTAGCAATTCCTTGCCATAAGTGGACTTTGCCACATGGGTGCGAAGTACCGGGACATGTTACGAGTTGACTAGTTGACTTCACTAGGGGCACCCTATGGGAACCTCAGAGAATAGTGAAATCACTAGTGCACTTCACTTATGTGTGCCTTGCAAAGTCTCATACACGAGGAACGACCAACAAGTAACATAAGGGCGTTTTGGTCATACCATGTGCCACTATGCACTAGGGGGGCCGGCCCCACTAGTTTCGGGAGGTTGTTGCCTCTGATGAAAGGGCCGGTCATGAGGCACAGAAAACAGGCTAGTGTTGACCGTTTTCAAAACCAAGGAAAATATAGAGATAAAGAAGAGATATATAGGAAGAAGGTTTGAATCAGTCAACCCTATCCATCCTAGCCTTATCCATAAGGATAAGGCCGGCCCTATATAAGAAAATAGGAGAGAGGGGGGCAAAATTATGAGGCCATGCAAGCCCTAGGGCCGGCCCAAGCCATGGGGAAACCCTAGCCACCCCTTCTCCTCTCTTCGCATCTCCTCTCTCGTCTCTCTCTCCCTCGCTTGCGCCATTGGATGGCGACTCGTCTTTCTCACGTGGTGTTTCGTAGAAGGAGAAGGCTCGTCATATGGAGGCACTCAGAGATCCATTGACGAGGTGCCGTGCATCGTGTGAGATCGGGTGAACTAAAAGGCATCTCCTGCAACCTTTTGCTGTCCAGAATCTGCACAGAAAATCAATGTTGTTTTTGTGATTCCGGGAGTTACAAAAGTCCCAACGAGGTGAAACTTATTGGAAAAGTTGTGTCTCGAAGTTGTCTACATGCAGTCCAAATTTCAGCCAAATCGGAGTTCGGAGAAAAAAGTTATGGCCGTTGCACCAAAGCTATATCGACCAGATCCGAGCCCGTCTCCATCGACAAAGAAGAAACTTGTCGCGGTGAAAGAATCTGCACGCATGTATGATCTTTAACATGTAGATCTAGCATAGATAGAATATGCATGCTTGCTAGATTGTTCTTTCGCGTTAGATCGTCGTTAGGGGTTCGTGTAGTTGCCATGCTAGATTCATACACGCACGTGTAGATCGTTTCGATAAAAATTTTGATATGTAACGCACACCGCTCACAGTCCTCGGACCTATTCTTTGCTTCCGCTGCGGGCCTCTACCATGGATCTATTTCCAACAGTTATGACCCTCTCCTTCGGCTGCCTCTTCTCTGCTTGCAGTGACGTTTGTCCTTTTTTTTTTAGCCTCTCCTCTCAGTGCCTCTCTCGGGACCGTCTGCTCTTGCGCTTTGCACTCTAGTATTTCTTCTACATCGATCAATGCACTTTAGTCCGGCATCTCGGCTTGCTGCCTTGCGCTCTACAGGTCCTACTGTCCCTGCACGGCCTGAGCTCTGCCGGTTTGTTCGCCTGCACTTTGTCGGTCCGATCGCTTGCACCCTGCACTTTGCCGGCCCACCTACGCCCTGAGCTCTACCTGTTCGTTCGCTTGCACTTTGCCAGTCCGGTTGCTTGCACCCTGGACTTTGCCGGCCCACCTGCGCCCTGAGCTCTACCAGTTCGTTCGCCTGCACTTTGCCAGTCCGGTTGCTTGCACCCTGCACTTTGCCGGCCCACCTGCGCCCTGCACTTTGTGGCTTATATGTGCTTTGCACTATGTCCGGCCGCTTGTGCCCTACGCCTCTGTCCGGCTGCCTGCGCCTTGCACTTGTGCTGTGCGCTCCTGCGCTTTGTCAGTTCGCTTGCACCTGTACTCATGCCCTATGGCTTACGCTCTCCTTGGCCATTGTTTGTGCCCTACGCTCTATCGGGTCTCTTGTGCCTTGCTGATCGAGTTCTTCTCCCTCCTTCTGATTGAGCTTCTCTCTCTCTATCTCTCCGGTGTCTCTCTGGTTGGATCCTCTCTCTTTTTGATCGAGATCATCTCTCTTTCTGGTCGCACGGACCCTTGGATTTTCTCTCTCCGATCACTCTTGTGTCGGCTCTCAGATTCTCTTTTCCCATTTTTGCGACCCTATCAGAGCTATGACTCTATTTTTTCTTATTCGTCTGCGATGATTGAGATCTACTAGGAGGTGTCAAGTGCTTGCTTTGGCCTAGTGCTTGCCTCCTATGAGGTCTCACGCATCCATACCTTTCTTAATCGATCTCTACCCTTTCGGCCTCCTTCATTGTCGGCTTCTATCACCTTCGGTTTCCTCTGCTCTAATCCTTAGTGATCATTGTCAGTTTCCCGATGCTTACAGGTTGGTCGGCTTCCCCGGTTGTCCTGCTTGCAGGTCAATCAGGTTTCCAGGATGTCTTACTTGCAGGTCACCTTGCACTATCTTTACTTTACAACATAAAAAAATGGGATATTTGATTTTTTTTTCTTTCTTTTATTAAGCAAACTGATATCGGTTTATACTTATATCAGTTTGACGGGGGTATTAGATGTAGAATTACTATTCGTCCCACCTTAGTTGTGGTAATGTAATGACGTACGTTCCCTTTTTATATAACGAGAGGCAGTCTTATGTAATGATGTGAGATAATACCAGGAGTTTTCTCCCCAAACCCTAATCTCTCTTTTCCTCTCTCTTCGTAACATCACGATTTTGAAGAGGACGAGGAGGAAGAAGGAAAAGAGGTGGAGGATGAAGAAGAAGGGAAAGAGGAGGAGGTGGAGGAATAAGGGAAAGAGGAGTAAGAAGGAGCAGGAGGAGGAAGAGGAGAAAGGAGGAGGCCACAATGGATGGCAAAGGCATTATGCATGTGCATATCAGAGCAAAAAAAGAGGGCGTTCTTTAGACAGAAAATACCAAAGGTAAAACGTGGGTGGTATACAACATCACCCGAAGTAAAAAAATTGAGGGGATCTTGATGTGGCATCGGATCATAGCCACCCAACCCAATTGGAAAATCGCACTCACCCGGCCCTAACCTTCATGCATCAAACAGTTGTGATCCGGTGCCATGTCAGGATGTTCGTGGTGGATGTTGGAACTCGTTGTCGGAATAGCATTACCCGGGTGTAAAATTGAGGGTTAGATGGAAAGTGCTACTCAGACAACTCATTTACCAACATTTTCTCCAACTTCTAGGTGTGGCACGGTCACAGCCGTCCATTGCATCCATCCCCGACCAGTGACTCACACTTGGCCCTGATTGGCTGGCAAAAGGGACGGTTGTGATCAGGTGCCACATGAGGAAGTTGGAGACAAGAAGGCATGACTCCTTCCCATATGTCACCCCCTCAATTTCAGTTAAATGCGTCCGATCAGTGCCAAGTGGCATGAACGGCCACAATGAAGGGGCATCGCCCATCTGCCCAGGCCGCCTCTCCCACGACCTTCAGTAACATCTCGACTCCGTCCTTCTTACATTGCTATGGGGCATCCTCCCAACCTTGACAACCACACCTCCGGCTCTCCCTCTATCTCCCACCATGACCTCATCTCTCGTCAGCAATCGAGGGATGCTCGGAGTTGAGAGAGGACTGGTTGTCGATCGATGAGCCAACAATAGGGCATGGAGGATGACTATGTGTCGATGGTGGAGAACAAGAGGGGCGCTCGACAAGAACCACTCTCCATCCCCTTTCATCGTGTTCGTTCATGCCAACACAATGCTTATTGTTGCACAAACGGATAGAAATTGATCGAGGGGGGAGCAAATGGAGAGGAGTCGAACCCATAAATCTGGTTCAAGCCGATTTTGGGCTTATTCAGCAGGGTATTAATAAAAATAAGTTTTTTTAGATTCCCCCCCACCAAATCGTTACATTCCGCCAGTCAAACCTATTTGATTGTTATTCCACCTTCCCATATTTTTCTTAGACCGTTTTGTCCATCCCTATTAAGAAACATAATCTTGAGGAATTACATAAAAAAAAACTGCAGATTTGGTTAAAAATTTATTCTTGAGGAAGACTTTTATTTTCTTCAAATCCAGTGTTAAGAAACCCATTTGTAAGGGATCGTGAGGAAGAATATGAAACCCATTATTGAGGAAGAAGATTAAGCTCATTTACAATGACGAACCCACTTGAGAGGAGAAAAATAAAAACCATTCGTGCTGAATGAACCCATTTGGAGGATGAAGATGAAATCCATTTATGAGGAAGGAACCTATGTGTATTAAGAGGAAGAGATGAAATCAATTTGTGAGAAAAGAGATGAAACCCATATGGGATGATCCCATTCTAAGGAAAAGATAAAACCCGATTGTGAGGAAAGTTTGAGCTGTTCCACCGTGACATTAGTGCCACATCGGTTAGGGAGCGAGCTAGGGTAGGATGCTTCATATCCTTTGGTGCACCTCTCCTTACAACCCGCTTTTTGTGGTGAGGATATCTAACATGGTATCAGAGCTGGGGCTTGCCCCGCGTCTCGGGAGTGTGCCTTGCCACACGTGTGATGCGTGAGAGGGGCGGTGAGATGTTCCACCGTGACATTAGTCCCACATTGGTTAGGGAGCGGGGGTAGGACGCTTCATATCCCCTGTGGACCTCTCCTTATAACTAAGGTCTTGGGGTGAGGATATCTAACAGAAAGAACTCATTTGGGAGGAAGAGATGACATCCATTCATGAATAAAGATATGTACCCAAACAGGATGAAGGAACCCATTTGTGAGGAAAGAAATGAAACCCATTCAACTGGACGGAGATGAAACCCATTCTTGAGTAAGGAATCCATTCGGGAGAAAGGTGAAGATCTTCGTAAAATCCTAAAGTCCCCGAATTTAAGAAAGAAGATTAAAATCTTCCTTACAATAAGTTTTTCTAATATTGAATTTAGAGAATTTTTATCTTCTACCCTAAGATTGAGTTTTGGACCGTAAGAGCAAAACAGTATGATAAAAAATCTAGGAGGATGGAATAGTAGTCAAACATGTTTTACTAATGGAATGAGATACTTTACTAATTTCTATATTGGTTTAGGGGGATAATTAAGTCTAAATTATCCTTTAAAAAAACTGCACACCAGTGTGCTAAGGTTCAAAATATCGACCAGGTAACATATAAACAACACCTTCACAAACTGTACTACTAATTTTATATTTTACTATATAAATTATATATGTACATTTATATATATATATATATATATATATATATATATATATATATATATATATATATATATATATATATATATATATATATATATATATATATATATATATATATATATGCTAAAATGCGGTGTGCGGTGTGTGTGGCGTCGCACTGCAGCCGTCTGATGCACCGCTGCGTGCATCGCACGCCGCACCCTAGCATCCACATATATATATATATATATATATATATATATATATATATATATATATATATATATATATATATATATATATATATATATATATATATATATATATATATATATATATATATATATATATATATATATATATATATAATAAGGGACGACGGTTGTGGGGGGGACAAATGAACTGAGACAAAGGAGCGGCTCAGATTTATCTAGAGGAGGGGGATAAATCACAGTCGTCCGTTTCCTAGCCCCAACCAAGAATCCCACTCAGCCATAAATCCCATCCCAAATCCTTCCAAGCCCGTCCGATCCAAATCCCATCCGATCTGAGCCATCTGATTTTCAAGTCCCTCAAACCAAGAATCCCAATCAGGCTCATAAATCGAGGGGCTGAGAGAGAGGTACAGAGAGCATGCCGCTCCGTAAAACGTGAGCCGCCCACTTCAGCATATCAGCCACCCTCAGTACCCGCTTGAAATTTTTTAAATTTTTATAAGCAGGAGATAGATGTCCGTTTCAGGCAGTAAAGGGTCTATGTGATTAGGCCGTCGCCCAATCACAACCGTCTGCTTCATTCGCCAGAACTGTGAATCGCACTCAGCCCGTACAGGTAGTCAAAGGGGCGCTGTTATTAGTGGCACGTCATTCTTTAGCCTGCGGGCCGCCTCCTCTCTCTCTATCTCTCTGTTCTCCTCCCCCACTCGAGCGCACCTTGCTCCGGCCGGTAAGCGGAAGCAGGCACCCGGCCGTCGTCGCCTCCCCTTCCGACTCCGATCCGGCCGTCGTTGCTGCCTCCCCTTCCGACTCCGATCCGGCCATCGTTGCTGCCTCCCCTTCCGACTCCGATCCGGCCTCCCCTTGCGACTCCGATCCGGCCGTCATCGTTGGCTCCCACTCTGATCCGGCCATCGTCGCTGCCTCCCCTTGCGACTCCGATCCGGCCGTCATCGTTGGCTCCCCTTGCGACTCCGATTCGGCCGTCATCGTTGCCTCCCCTTTCGACTCCGATTCGGCCTTCGCCGTTGCCACCCTCCCTCCCTCCCTCTCTCACGCCCTCAGCCCCACCCGCCCACTCTCTCCCCCTCCCCTCCCCTCCCTCCCTAAATCCCGTCGCCTTCTCCTTCTCCACCTTGCCGACGAGCAGATCCAGCCCTAGGTTGCCTCCGTGCCGCCCTCGAGGAGTCTGACGGTCACCCCCCCTTCCGGATTGTCTCTCTCACACTGCAGATCTCTCTCTCTTCCTCTCCCGGATCATGACCTCGCCGGAGGAGCTCTGGTGGCGTTGTCAGCGAAACTCGAGGTTGGACCTGGCCGCGGTTGCTCGAGGAGCTCGCCGCCGGGCGCCAGCCGCGATCATCACGCGTCCGAACCCGCACGGCCCTCGAGGTCAAGCCTCCTGCTCTCCTGTCGACCTCGAGCAACTCCGGTGACCTCGAGGAGGACCAAGAGGGCTGCCGCTCGCCTGTCAGATCGGTGCAAGGTGGATCGGGGATCATTTAATCTGAAGGTTCTCTCTCTCTCTGTTTGATGGGTGTGATGGTGGTTTAGTGCAGAGTTGATGTTGTTAGGGTTCATCTCGCTGTTGTTGCGGGTGTTCAATGGGGCGATCCAGAAGATCTGCTTCCCCGAGAGCTTCACCCACTACATGCTCCCCTGCAAGAAACAGGAGGGGAAGTCCGAGACCACCTGACGACCCCGAGCTCCGGTTAGCCCCTATCCCCGTCGATCAACTGACGACCCCAAGCCTCTCTCTCTCTCTCTCTCTCTCTCCTCTTTGTTCGGTTTGATCTGTAAGTTTACAGGGCGTGAAGGACGGAATGAAGTCAGGGAGAAGAGAAGAGGAGGAAGGAATTACATTGAGAACCCAGATCCACCACCATTGCAAGTCATTTCCCCTCCATAATTCTTGCTCTAATTTTTTTTTCGCTTGAAATGCTCTGTTTTTTTTTTTCGGTTCAGGGCTCATCAGAAGAAGAAGTGATGTGGGGAAAAGAGAGGAGGGGGAAGGAAGAAGGTCAGTTGCAGAGAGGGAGAGAGAAGGAGGAAGGTGAGCAGTGGATGCGGGGTGGGTCGGGTTGCAGTGGAGGTGAGATAAAGGGAGGAGAGTTAACAGCGTAGGTGGGGCAGGTTGGGATTGGCAGAGGTCGGTTGGAGCAAGGGAGACAGATGGAGAAGGAGCTGCGGGTGGGGGAGGCAGAGGTCCATCATCCCTGCTTCCACCACCCGCTTGGTTTCTCTCTTACCCCTGCAGATTTCGTTCTGCTTTCTAATCCTGTTTTTTTTTTATCATTTCTCATATTCTCTATGATCTCTTCTTTTTTTTTACTATGTTGCAGAGCACATCGGCAATAATGGAAAAGAACACGATCTTAAGATATAAGCTAACTGGGATTTTGTTCCATTCATTTCAGCTGAAATCCAGTCACAAGCTCTATGGCGATAGCATCATGCTTTGTATTATTCTTGGAATTGCTGCATATCTATATAAGTAAGATCCCCTTCTTTGATTTTGCCCTTTTTTTTTTTTTGAACGTCCATTTATCCTCATCCAGTTGTTCTTTATGGTGCAGTGTACTAAAGAAGTGAGTTGCTTGAAGGATCATTTGTTCAATCCTGTGGCTGGACTGCTATGATGTGTATTTGTGCTTCATTTATTCTTCTCTTTAATTTGATGTCCCAATGTTTTTGAATTAATGTTTGGCTTTTCAGTTTTGCTCCTCCCGCATCAACGTTATGGTATGAAGTTGTTCTTCTACTCTATAGAATCCTCTTTAAATACTGATCCAAAGTTCCAAGGATTTGTTCAATATATCATATATGTAGTTCTATACTTCTAAACTCCCAAGAACCTTCTCCTATGTGGTTTCATATTTGTTCTTTCTGTACATTGATTGCATTGTCTGAATTTAGTACATGATTGTCTATTATGTGACTTTGGTATCTAATATTTGCCCAACAAAGGTTCCATTAAATGCTTGAAAAAGGAGATGAATTAAAGGAGTGCGTTAGGTTTTTCTTAGTTATAGTTCATCATTGTCTATTATTTTACTTCAGTGTCTAATATTCGCTTAGAAGATGCTCGATTAAATGGTTGAAAGAGAATATTAATTAAATAAATGTGATCAGGTTTGTAGTGCATTATCTGAGTTATAGGTCATGATTGTCTATTGCCAGCGGTTCCGGATGGTAGTGGCCGGTGAGAGGCCAAAGTCTCTCTAATTCTCTTTTTTTCTCTTTCACTCACGTCAATTGTCCACCCTAGACTTAAATGAGTGATTGGTAATATGATGGGTCTCAACTGATATCTCAAGAACAATACCTTAATTTCAACATAAGTCATTAACCCTATTTAGCACTTACAAATATCAAGAACAAACTGATTGTGTTCATCTTTTTTTTGTCAATTGAATTTCACAAAAAAAATTTATTGTTTAGTTTCTTTTGTGGGTTTTGATTGTTTCTATGATTTTTTTTTTCCCAACTTTGGGGTTTTTTGCTCCTCGGTAATATGCAAAAAACATCAATAGGTTTTCATCCACCAAGATTGATTCGCACCGGACCTCCTCCTGGTGGGGCTCATCCACCCCACCGGTGCTTCCTCCTCCACTCCGGCCAGATCCTGATCTCCCATGGATCTGCACAAACCCCAAAACTGATCTCATCACCTTCGGTCGAGTATTGTTCCCTTTACCTCTCTCTCTCTCTCTAAAAAACCCTTGAAGATTAAGCATCAAACTCTATCTTTATTTATTTTTTGGTTTTTTTCTGCCATTTCTTTGCTGATAATATTTATTTATTTTTTGCTGAAATCTGAACATCTTTTTTTGGGGGTTGGCGTTGGGATTGGGATTGGAAAATAGTGGGCGACAAGCATTTGATGAATTGCAATGGATTGTGCCATCACAGTTGCAGTGCAAAAGCCGATCGTTACCGTCGAGCAAGAGTTGGAGGTCGTTGCCGGATAGGAGTAGGTGGCTCCCTTTTTTGCTTCCCGATTGAATAAGATTAAATGAGATTTTTTTAAAGCGTAAATTAGATTTTTTTTTTTTGAAAAACAAATGATATCACATGTATCCTAGCACATATTCGTTGGTCTAATAAAATCAGTAGTATGATTACAACATATGTCCAGTGACATTTTGATCACATGCAAGGTGAAAAACCTTTTTTCTTCTTCGGATTATGGATAGTCCATTGAGCAACACTTTATACTGGTCTATTTTTGTATTTTATTCTTTCTGCCAAAATTTTAATATATTCATCTCTATCATTCAACCTTTCAGTCAAAATTCTCTCTCTTCCCCTCTTAGTATTGAAGTATAGAACAATTGAACAATTTGAATATGGAACCATAACTCATTAGCACTCAACATATTGCAAAGGATAATTAAATAATGATGTGTGGGTGCATGCATAATACTTTGAAAATTCTGATACTTTTAAATTTCTGATACTTATAAACTGCTTTGAAATTCTGATGCATATAAATTGTATATGCATGCATGATGGTTTCTTTTAAGTGGTGACTGACAGGTTGAATAAGAGAGAGAATTGTGCATGCACAATAGTTTCTTTTTCAGTAACTTTACCGCTTTAGAACCTCTAAAGCTGCTGATTTTCTTGAAAGTATTGAACATCTCCTGCAATGAGATTGCCGCTCACTAGGTCGACTCGACAAGGTATTTGTGTTCATCCCCATTGTCACACTTGAAGGACTTCGACTTGGATGTTGCAGAGTATCAGAAGGACAATATCAAGGTTGCGGATCATTGGGAAGCCATACTACTGTTCAATGACTTGAATCTTACGTAGTTGGATGCCAGGGGAATGTGGCTGCTGGTGAGAGCCTTATATCTCCCGACATGGCCCCCCTATTAAAGCCCAAACAAGTGGGTTCCTGTTCCCCAATGAGGAATGAACCCAACATATAGAACTCCCGAATCAGATGTTTTTTTGGTACAAGGTAACTCCTTCAGTTGAATTTGATGAACTATAGGGGGAACTTTTGTTGATAAATACCCAAAATAATGAATTTGGTCACATGGGTTTTGGTTTCGCAGTTGAATTCTGATGAAATATAGTGGTAAATTTTGAATTTTTCAGTTGGACTACTGATACACTCCACCACAGGTGGAAAGGATCACACAACTACTCCGAGGGTAGCAACCTCCAAAGAGAGAAAAGATGAGAATGATAGACAACACCACATACCCGACGTCTATTACGAATGCATGGAAGATACTACCACCTCTTACCTTAAGTAAAGATATTACAATCCTCTATATTTTTGAATGCTTTACACCTCTCTCTCTCTCTCTCTCTCTCTCTCTCTGCGCGATCCTGACCCTATCTCTCTCTCTCTGAGTGATCCCAGCCCCCTCTCGAACGCGTGATCCCAACCCCCTTTAGATCTCGCATTCTCGCAATCACCGGCCCTCTCCCGTTTGATCAACCGACCTGAACGATGGGAGCCCCTTGGGATTCTCGGTGCCATACCGATCACAACAATCTGAAACCATCCATTCTGCTCAAAATGGCAGATGTCGTTGCCTAGACCCCGAACCTCAGTGATACTGTGGTTCGGCGTGACTAAGGTATGGTCTTTATTAAAAAAATATTGTTATTACCCTCAAAATATTAATATCTCCCTTGAAATTTTGTTGCCACTCGAAATATTTTTTTGTCACCCTCGAAATATTATCACCTGCCTCAAAATATTGTCCTTGCCCTCAAAATCTTTTACGTGGAGATATGTTGTCATTTTGAATTTGCCACCATATGCTTGCAGGGATGTTTTGGGGTCCCTTCATCATTTCAGTTTCCTGTTCTTATAATTGAGGGGGTGGTAGGGGGAGAGGGGGGGGGGGATCAGCCAGCGCTTGATTTTTATGATGGCATAATGCAATCATGTTTAGTATAAAAGAACACCACCTATTGGGTTTTATAAAATGATATGAAAATATTTCTTTTTTATAAGGTGGCGGACAATTACGATGGTAGGATGCGTTAAGCAGCAATAAGAAGCAGCTATCGACGTAAGCGATAGTGCGAGTGGTGGCAAATGACGGTGGCGGGTGGTAGCGGTGGGTAGCGACCAGTAGTGGCGACGTGGGTTTTTTGGCGATTAGTGGAGGGGCGGGCAACAGTGGCATTAGTTTTTTTTTTTGTGATCGATAGCGACCGAGGATGGCGTATCAATAGCGATGGCGTCGGACATCGACGACAGGTGGATGGCAATGCTAATGAGGAACAACGAGTGGAGGTAACGACGGACAATGGTTACAAGTGTGCAGCCTTTGATGGGTGGCAGCGACGGGTAAACTACGTAGCAATAAGATGTTTTGCTACCTCCGACACCTATAATGGGTGCTCATGCGATGAAAATTTTGTCACTCCGTTCAAGTGTTAACAGATATGAGCATTATCACCTCTCACTAATATTATTATCTCTTTCGAAATATTGTTGCAACTTTCGAAATGTATGTTTTATTATCACCTTCGAAATAAGTCATATTTTTTGAAATAATTTTTGCCCTTGAAATAATTATTGCCACCCTCAAAATATTGCCGCCACCCTCTAAAAATTATCACCGCCCTCGAAATGTTTTCGCCGTCCTCGAAATCTTTTTCGTGACCTTGGGCACGGGGTTTTTACTAGTGTATATATATATATATATATATATATATATATATATATATATATATATATATATATATATATATATATATATATATATATATATATATATATATGATTTGGTTCGGGCCCTTGGGTAGGACTTTTGGGCTTTACTTTTGATCGTGAAGTACTGGGCTGCGGGCTCAAGGTGGCAGCGCCTTGGAGGTCGGGACCGAACCATATCGGGTTGGGGGACATTGACTTCAGTCGAGATTGAGCCTCTTTCGGCGCCGGGCTTTTTTCAATTCATCCCTACATTCACCCACCAGTTTATTGTTGCCACTCTCCAATTTGATTATTTTTGGTTCCCAAATTATCCCCACCATTAACCACCAGCCAACAAACCATCATCCCTACCAACACACGCCCATACTTTCTGCCACCATCCTCTCCTCACTGTAACTCTAATCCACCCTAGAGATGTGTCAGTGCTGCTCATTGACACCGTCGGCAAGGTAGCCACCAATATTATCATGCTGTTGTCAGCTTGTAGTTATCGAAATTGTTATCGTAATATACCTGGCTACCCCACCGACACTGCCAGTGACAGGGACCGACACATCTCCAACATGGCTTAGGTGCTTATCGAGGGAGGAGGAATGAGGAGGAACAAGAAGGAGGAGTAAGGAAGAGGATGAGGAGGAAAGATAAGGAGATAGGAGGGCGATAGAAGGCTAGGGGCGGCGTTAAGAAGGGTTCGACATTGTAGGGAAGGTAGCGCTGGAAAGGGAGAGGGGTGGGGTGAGGGCAGTGGGGTAAGAAAAGTGGCAACGAGATGAGGGTATTTGGAGTTCATATCTCCTCCAGTCGATCGGCCCCAGTCGGTGGGCCCGCACGCATCACAACCGCACTATGGCATGCGTCCCGAAGTGAATCGTACTCCAACCCGATTGCATGCGGCTGTGATGCCCATACTGGCCCACCCAAGTGGGTTCGGTGTAGGGGTGTGCATCGGTTCGAACCAACCTATTTAGGCAAAACCCAAACCGATCCAACCTAGATCAATTTTGAGAATTTTAAATATGATCCAAATCGATTTGAGACTGGAATCCAATCCAATCCAATTAAAGTCAGTTTGGATTGGATTGAATGGTCGGTTTGGGCTTTGACCCATATGCTTACTAGGCTTTTTCTTTGTTTTTATTTGAACCTAATTTTAACTTTAAAATAATTATTTCAAAAGTTATAAAATGAAACTTCATTACTAACCAAATACCAAATCACCAATAACAATACATGATTCCATTGCAATAAGTAGAAAAAAAAAATACGATACTCAAGTCATAACAACCATTATGTCCATTACAACAATATTTATATCCATCAAATATTAAAAATTACAAAGCTTGGTTCGGTTCGGTTCAGTTTAGGTCGGTTTTAAATGTACAAATCCGATAACCGATCAAATCATATCGGTTTTTAAAAATCCTGATCCAATCTGAACCATTGAGTGTGTCAAAACCGATCAAAATCGATTGATTTGGTTTGGATCATGCACACCCCTAGTTCGGCGCAAAGGATATCATGGGCGTCTACATTAAAATGGTGTATTCAAGATGATCCCAATAGACATCTCTTGGTATATTAATATACTTGTCCATAGACGGTTGGATTTCTATGATTTCAGAGGCTATTTTGTCTGACTTTTTATTTTTCTTTATTTATATGATAATAATGAATTGTACCTATTTTATGAAACCAAGAAAAGATAGAAAATCTTGAATTTATTTTTTAGAAAATTAAGAAAAAAATTAAGGACCAAGAGCTGTCCCCGCTTTCTCCCTCTTCTCCTTTCTCTCTCCTTCACATTATCAACCATCCCTCATGTACCAGCTCACAACCACATCTCTTTTTCATGGGCCATGCCTTTTTCATCATCTGCATCGTATAGGATTTGATGTTTGTCATTCATGTTGGAAAATATAAAATCAGTAACCTGTGGCTGTAAGGCATGTATCAAATATGCTTTCTTTAAAGAATGATTTGCTCCCAAACAGATATATTTTGTTGGGGGGGGGGGGGGGGGTGATTATTGCAAACACGCTTCCATGATACAGTAAATTAAGCCTTTATGGGAGTCCATGTTCAGTAACAACGAAGAACTCCAAATAACTCTCTTTGATCCTGGAAGTTTATGAAAATTGGAGAGGGAAAGAGAACCAAACTGGGAGCAACATAATTTTTAATCTGTTCAGATGTGTGAAGTTTGCCTTTATTTAAAGACTTCAAACGGACACATTTCACTTGGTGTCTTTCCAGGAAGGTGTGAATGCACATTTTTGAGATAAAAAAAACCCCCTTCAGAAAGAAGACACATATTGGAATCTAAATATCTCTTTACACACTAGTATATATAAAATGACAAAAATACATTGTCGCATGAAAATTCGTGTTGGGGGCTCCGCCTATGCACCCCCGGCCATATGGGCAGTGGGTGCTATCCCCCTATAACCAGACCCTTGCTAACACAACAAAGAGTCGATCCACAAAAAACATGATTTGGTGTACAATACTCTTTCCCATAATTCAATTATACTAAATCTACTAAACTCCCATGTTGAGATATTCTCAACTAATCATTGTTGAAAAGACCTAACTCGATGATATTTAACAACCATAGGGTGTTACTAAGAGCATCTCCAACGGGCTCCTATACAGTTCATCCTTAGGTACTATAGCGAATAAACCGGGCTTGGGTTTAAAATGGTGCTCCAACGGGCTCCTATGTCCTCCTACTATAATGTTTTGTTACTTCTCTTGCTAGGGTTGACAAAAGGAGTAACATAGATATTTGTTGGTGGCCACCTCGGGTTGACTAAGACAAATCGCATTCCTTCTCTTATTTTCTGAATAGCCCCCAACGGTATCCCATTCCAATGAAGAGATGACCAAGCATTTAGTCCTTTCAAGAAATAGAGAAAGATTTGAGGAGCCCGATGGAGTGCTCTTCAATTCCCACTCCATACTTTGCCTATATGGCATACAGGAGCCCCAAGAATAGGTAAGGCACCTAGGGGCTCATTGGCGATGCTCTAAAGGCATCCATAAGATTGATAGGGACACACAACTGATATGAGTATCCAGACGACAATTGGATCCTGATGGGTACCCCACATAACCAACCCAATCCAACCCTCCCTCTAATCTGCCGCCTCCATCATCCTCCCCCCCCCCCCCCCCCCCCCCCCGTCTCTTGCCTAAGAGTCAGACATCATAGGGAAGATGGAGGAGGGAGGAGGAGAAAGAAGGGGGAGAAGGAGGCAGTGGGCTGTATCTCGTGGTTGGTCGGTACCTCTCCCTCTGTATCAGTCAAACACATCGGAAACTCTAGAGATTGCGCGTTGAGACCAAAGTATATTGTACTACTCATCGGAAACTCTAGAGATTGCGCGTTGAGACCAAAGTATATTGTACTACTCTAGAGAATCTTTGGTAATGGTGGGGAAATTCTATGATATCAACTTTGGTACCAAACCAAAATTGATAGGGACCATCTGACGGCCCTATGGTGGATCTGAGGCATCCCCCTAGGGTTCATCCCATGGCCCCTAGAATAATGCTCCCACCACTCTGATGCATGGAAATTGAGATGGATGCCGGAGATGGGTTCGGTATGGTATCGAAATTTCCCCATTCGATACCGTAGTGGAACCCTAATGGCTGATGTAACTTTGTATTTTTCGATATAATGTGATATTAAATTGTCAAATTATCAAAAACAAAAAATAGAGTCCAGAAAGAACAACCAAGACCACAAAAACAAAAAAACTGATAAATGCTTGCAGATCAGGACAAGTGCGAAAGACAAGATGTGTTCTGTGTGATGAACGTCTACATAGCTACAGGAGAAAGGCCCACCTAGCCCACAAAAGTCGCTACATCACGAGCTGGAGCGCGCCACACCACGTGGGGGAAGGGCCCACATGGCCCTAGGAAGTCGCCACACAAACGAGCGAAGGCGCCACACCGAGCACGGGACGGGCCACACGAGCGGAAGCGCCTCCACAAGTGGAGATTGGGTATCGAACCCATGATAATGCTCACGAGGAGCGGGACCACTACCAACTGGCCAAAGAAGCGGCAGTAGCACTCTGCACTCTGTCTCTTCCTTTTGGTATTGTCTCTTCCTTCCTTTTGGTATCTCCTAAGAAGTAGACACAAAAAATTATGATGCTATCATACACCCCCCCCCCCCGAAAAGAAAAAATAACTGTGGTTGTATCTGGTTGTATCTCAACGGTAATCCGTTGTTGAGGTTGCAAGATCGAATCCCAAGAATGTCGTATGTCGAATCGCTTCGAACCATGGTCTCTTTGGTGCAATAGTACTTAGGGGGGCCGCTCTAATCATAACACATATTCCTTTTCAAAAAAGAAAATATATCAAAAAACAAAACAGTGATGCTGTCGTTTTCTCTCCTAAATATTTGTTTTGACGAAATGGCCACTTTCAATGATCATAAGGTGGATTATGGTTGTGATGTCAGGAAACAAATTCACAATGTTGAGAGGCGATCATTTATTATTTTCTTCTGAGTTTATTTGTTGGAAAGGGCTCCATGCAACAACACCCACCACACAATGACACGTGGAGATTCTATGCTCCGACTTGACCCCTATGCACCTATCGCATGGAGACATGTGTAGCATCTATGGGCGACCTGTCACCTCTATTGCGCAGCGTTATCCTGCCTTCGAGCTCCTATAAAAGTCCATCCAAAACACTGTTTAGGGGGCTCAAAGCTTGTGAATCCTATCACTCCCACCTTATTCAGCTTTTGCTACCCACCTCTTTGCTCCTTGATTTTTTTTTTTTGAAGGGTAAAAAATTAATATATTACTGAAAATGAAAGACGGTTACAGGACTCGGCTTAACTCTGGGTGAGAAGGCATACCACTTCTTTGCTCCTTGATTTGATGTAGGCATCGGAGGGGCGCTGCCATTTTGGGAACTAATAATCTTCGTCTTAGCTACCTTTCTTGCAGCTCATCGGAGCAAGTCCAATAGTCACTGGAGAAGAAGGCCGGAGTCACCTCCAGCAACCCTCCCTCCGTCGGATAGCATATTCGACCTGCGGGAATCGAGGGAGGATATTTTTTTCACTCGACACCATAGATGACAAACAAATGGTTTTATGGAAGGAACAATAAAATGGACCCATTTCATAAGGAATATTAAAAACATCACCCCGATAGCCGATTGCTCAATATACTGTTGCACAATGGAAGCAGGAGCACAAACACAAATAGGATGAATTCCAAACACAGAACAATCATACATTCACGAGTCATTGAAATTCAAATTGGAAAAAATCATGGGTGGCCACGATTGAAATGCACTATGATGCCGAGGATCAACAAATGGTACAAGCAATCGGTCCCTCAATGAGAGACTCCGAAACACCCTTTATATGCATAGGTTTACACGGGTTTAAGGAAATGACATTTTTTCAAATCAACCCCTACAAACTAGTATAATTGCATATTAACCCATGGATACCTTATATTTGCATATTGACCATCCAAAACACATAAAGTTGTTCATATTCACCCATCCGGTTAACTATCGTCTCAAAGGGTGAATATACTCGAAATATTCCTCGGTTGACTGTTAGGTATAAACGAGGAGGGCTACCGGACCTACTAGACAAGCGTGGAGGGATTTTGGACGAGCATGAAGAGGAGGCCGGAGTGGAGTAAGGGCTAAGATACTTGCACTAAAAACAACTGAAATTAACTGATGCAGGTGGTATATCACCATTTGACTATGTTAAATTGTTATTTGGACCTCAGGTTAGAAGCTCATCATGTTTAAGTCACTTTCTATTGACATATGGTAAAGGAGGCGTGAACTTGCACAATTTAATATGTATTGGAGGATGAATATGCAAATATAAGGTTTCTAGGGGTTAGTACTTAATTAGGACAGTCTGCAGGGGTTGATTTGCAAAAACAAAACCTTAGGGAAATTACAAGCAATTGCTCTTTGGACCAGGGCGCCTCCCACCCCTGGAAGGGCCCCTTGATGGTAATTGATCCACAACTCAACATATACATAGGACACCTTAGGCTTATCTGAATTGAGTTGGACTAAAAGAATTTTGTATCTCCCATCTAGAAGTTTAGCTTTGGTAATCTTGATCCATTGTCCCTTAGCTTGGGGGGTGAATTGCTTATTGGGGGGTGAATTGCTTGCAGATCGGGTCAAGTGCGAAAGACAAGATGTGTTCTTTCACTAAAAATTATAGTTTTGAGTGTGCGCATTTTTTATCCATTGATTGACTCCGCACTCTGTCTCTTCCTTTTGGTATTGTCTCTCCCTTCCCCTTTCAGAAGGATGTATCTCCTAAGAAGTAGACAGACAAAAAACAATGATGCTATCATATTCAAGAAAAAAAAAAAAATGCAACAGCGGTTGTATGTCGAACTAATGTGGGCACCTTTGGGAAAAAAACAGTCTCGGTCTTGGCGAGAGGAAAAATAACTTTGCGCTCTTGTGGTTGGCAGACTTCGAATCATGGTCTCTTTGGTGCAATAGCACTTACAGGCAACATTCTAACAGGTAGGTCCTTTTTAAAAAAAAAAAACTGCACCAAAAGATAAAACAGTGATGCTATCCTTTTTTATTTTTTGGGGTTTTTTACAAATCCACGCTTATAATCTTCTCTATTTATATATAAACCCTTGTCAAGTCAATATTTATATATAAATACTTAAATCATTTAATATTTATATATCGACCCCTACAACTAGTTGGCATCCAAAATGAAGAAATATTTTTAAAATATTCATTCGTTCGGTTGTTATTTCATTAATCTAAAGAAAAAATAACCGATTTATCCATGATTTTAAATTACCTAAATTGACGTATCTTTATTGAACATGGATTTAACCCCAAACAAACACAGACATAATCCGAATCTAACTTGGACCTAATCCGAAGAATTCTCACATTTGAGGGGTATTTATAGTTTAGGTAAAATATTAAGGATGAAATCAACAATATTCTCTGCAGGGGTCAATATATCATGTTTGAATAAATTGAGGGGGTTTATATATAAATATCATTTTGATCGGGGTTTATATGTAAATAAAGAATTTTATAGGGGTTGATTTGTAAAAAAACCTCTTTTTTTTTTAGATATTTGTTTTGACGAAATGGCCACTTTCAATGATCATGAGATGGAGGCAAATTCGCAAGGTTGAGGGGGCTACCATTTATTGTTTTCTTCTGAGTTTATTTGTTGGAAGGGGCTACAAGAGAAGCATCTATGGCACCTCGATCTATTGCACAACACTGCCCTGCTCGTAAGCAACAAGTCTGGTCGAGAGTTGGTAGTAAGCTCCAATGGGTCGGGTCGGGTCGGGTCGTGTCGTGTCTAGTGTCGTGTCGTGTCCAAAACCCCTAGACCCGGACCCGACCCGTTTAACTAATCGTGTCTAGATCCTAAACCCGTACCCGACCCGCTAATAAACGGGTAGATCCGATAAGATCCGTTTATCACTCGGGTCTATTCAGTTGACCCGATCCGACCCAATCCGACTCGACCCGACCAGACCCGAAAGACCCGTTGGTATTATATATTATAGTATCATATTGCGGGTAGACCCGACCCGACACGACCCGTTGAATACTAAACAGGTCTTCCCGGGTCTACCGTGTCCAAACCCTAAACCCGGACCCGACCCGTTTATTAAACAGGTCTATCGTGTCGACCCGTTTACAACCCGAACCAGTTTAGCCCTGACCCAGACCCGCTAACTTCGTGTCGGGTCCGATAATGAGTCGGAGGAGATGGTCCCGCCGAGGAGGCACCCCGGCAATGAGCTTGGAGGCTTGAGGCACACGGGCCAAGCCACCGAGGGAGAGTTGATTTTAATAGATTTGATACCTTATGGCATGCAATTAGGAGTGGTAATGGAGCCTGAGTAAGGCTGGCAATTTCGGACCCGACACGAAGTTAGCATGTCTGGGTCAGAGCTAAACGGGTTCGGGTCGTAAACAGATCGACACGATAGACCCGTTTAATAAATAGGTCGGGTTCGGATTTAGGTTCTAGACACGGCAGATCCGGGAAGACC
Organism: Chamaelirium japonicum; assembly: GCA_947650365.1. NCBI lineage: Eukaryota > Viridiplantae > Streptophyta > Magnoliopsida > Liliales > Melanthiaceae > Chamaelirium > Chamaelirium japonicum. Next base: position 24,951,774 of record OX393550.1, on the reverse strand, counting down.
CGTTTAAAATGCAACGGGTCATGTCGGGTCGGGTCGGGTCTATCGTAATCCGATACTGTAATATGTAGTACCGCGGGTCTATCGGGTCAGATCGGGTCGAGTTGGACTAGACCCGTGTGGTAAACGGGTCTAATGGGTCTACCGTTTATAAACGGGTCGGGTACGAGTTTATGATCTAAACACGATTAGTTAAACGGGTCGGGTCCGGGTCTAGGGGTTTTGGACACGACCCGACCCGTTGTCACCCCTAAGCCTCAGTACCCGAAAACTCTCTCCGAACCAAACCCAGTCAATTTTTGGGTACGGGTATTCGTACCTCAATATCCATATAGAAACCCGATAGCCGATTGTTCAATATATTGTTGCGCAGTGGAGGTAAAAGTACAAAACAAATAGGATAAACTCTAAACACAGAAGAATTACTTAATCACGAGACATTGAAATCCAACCACGATCAAAATGCACTATGAAGCCGAGGATCAACAAACAGTACAAGTTATCGCTCCCTCAACAAGAAACCCTATTCGTCTTAGGGTTCACCTCCTATCAAAAACTCGTCCAAAGTTAACATGTGTCCCCAGACTCCGAAACACCCTTTAAATACATAGGTTTACATGGATTTTAGAAAAAGATTTTTTGCAATATAAACTAGTCTAATAGCATATTAACCCCTAAAAACCTTATATTTTTATATCGACCCTCCAAAACATATAAAGTTATGCATATTCACCCATCCAGTTAGCAATCGTCTTAAAGGGTGAATATACTCTGAATATCTCTCTATTGACTATTAGGTGTAAACGAGGAGGACTGTCGGACCTACCGGATGAGCGTGGAGGGCTATCGGACAAGCATAGACATGAGACCAGAGTGAAGTTAGGGTTAGGTTACTTGCACTGAAAACAACTGAAATTAGCCGATCAGGTGTTAAGTCACCATTTGACTATGTAAAATTGTTATTTGGACCTCAGGTTAGAAGCTCACCATATTTAAGTCACTTTCTATTGATAGATAGTAACGGAGGGGTGAACAATGTTGATTTTGAACAATGCTTGGTTAGAACCATGTACATTAATTAGTCCCCGTATGAAATCATCTATCCAAAACATATTTAGAAAACATATATGATAAAAAAAACACATAACTAATCCTGATACATACCTGAAACATAACCAAAACCTGAAACCCGATTGTGTATGATCGGCCAGGGATCCTCCGATACCCACTCGGTTATGGGTCGGGTATGGACCCTCTCATACCCGAAGGGTATGGGTATGTTAGTGGTAAGGTCCAACCCGAACCCGACCCATTGTCAGACCTACATGGAATTATTAAAGAAAACATTAAAGAAATTTCATCGAGAAAGTGAATGGCCTATGGGTTGAGCCATGCAGCCATGGTTTCAAAAAAATTTGCTCGACTTATGATGTTGGACGAAATAAATGGTCCCACATAATTAATAAAAATATACTCAAATCATGAAAAAATAGATTAATAAATATGGAATAATATCATCTTGATTATTTCTTGAGTGAGTGAATGATCTGTTGGAGTTGGTGTATCCTTAGCATGGATTTTCTAAATTAGCATTACAAAATAATGGCCCTAGTTAATGAATAACTAAATGGTATGCATAATCCATATATAATAAGGACCCTAGGGAACACAGTATGCCACTGAGGTGTATGGTGGATCCATGCTTGGGAGACCTAGTGGACCAGTCCTGTGTAGACCTAGACTTAGTTCACAGTTTTGGTGATGTTGGTCGTTTCACCGGGAATAAGTTGTTGGCAGATAGAGGGATGTGGTGAAGTCTCCACCTCAGGGACATTGATCTCCATTCGCCCAACCAAGCACGATGATCGTGTTGAACATGAATCAAAACGGTGCATGGATCAGTAAGTCAAACATTGGTGCATAATCATCTTATCACTTTAGGTAATATGTCATTAACCCCTAAGGAACCATGCCCACTAAGCTAACAGTTGTGTGGTCATGCTTTGATGTGCCAATGTGTGCGGACTTACCATAGTTCAATACCATGCTACGTTGGGTTACCTGGCTGGCGTTGGAATGGCATGCAACTCCTACAGGCTATCCAACATCCAGAGATGGATGGGTGCATTCGATGAGTCATACTGTCCACATATTAAACCCAAGCCTAGTGGTCACCAGTTAGATTGATGACAGTTCGGGTGTTAGGCATTGTTGAGCGTCCATTTGGTGCGAATTATCTCTTCTTTATCATGCACATAACGTCACTTTGCTACGTAAAACTTTCATAATACACGTAAACTGCATGAGTTTCTTTGCACCACGATATAGTAGACTTTCATACGAACCCAACGACATATTGGTTCGCTTTCATACATTGCATGCATGAAAAATACGAAGCCCGGAAGTCCAAATTATCATTTTTTCGATAATCATGTTTGAATCTGATAAGCGTCATTTCATGTGTGTTTTCTAGGGAATTGATCCCGTTTTCGATGCAATCAGCTCAAGGACTTTATGATCAAGCCGTGGATATTCTCACGGCGATTTGATGGAGGTTGGGCAGCTCGTTTGGAGGCCTGTCTGAAGAACAACATTGGAAAATGGATAACTGCGATGATTCGGACGAGGGAAGACTTTAACAAGCCGCTGCAACGCAGGAATCGAACCAGAAGATGACTACATGAATGCGAAGGAGCGATGATGGATTCGGATGATGGTAACCAAGTTTCCCATGTGACCCCATTCGACCTGAACCCAGATAACCCGAGTTCTTCCTTCTCTCTTTCTTATTTCACCACCGCACCTATCGCAACCGTCCAGTGGTACCCATGCATCCAACCCGACTCCAACTCCAAACCATGAAGTTTTTAAAATCCTTGATATCCAATCTCTTTAGCAACTCTCTCGCACAACCCCGAAATCCACACATACCCGTACCCGACTCGATCACGACCCCGCCTTCATATCGTGAGTCCAACACCTCACAACCCATGCATGAATACCGCATGCATTGCATGCAACACCTTCTCATGTACCACAGACCAACCCATGCTATGAGGTTCCCCATAGCATCGTAGCCGTTCGAGTCTCTTTTGAACCCAGCCTAACCGACGCACTACTCATGCATGCAGCCCTTACCCGACCTCATCTTAGCCGTCCCTAGTTACTCCGTGATCACAACTGCCCAACTTGGCAACCCAAGAAGAGAACCGTCCGTCCTACCCGGCCTGCGCCCATATTTTCTCTCTCTACAAACCGGTGATCAGCCCCCATTCCAAACGTACCCGACCTCTTATCTTTCTCTCTATATAATACCACCGAGGAGAACCAAAAAGGGGGGAGCTTTGGATGACCGAACCAGAGCCATCATCACCATCTTCATCACCACGAAGGCTTCTACCATCTTCGCCGGTCACGCAACCATCTCCGAGCCACGTTCATCACTCTCGAAGTCACCGCCATCATCGCCGGGTTCGTCATCTTCAAGAAGCATCTATCATCAGCGCTCGCATGGCCATGCGAGGCTAACCACCCGATTCTAAGACCTAGATGAAGCCCTATAGTCAGATCTAAACTTTATTTTCATGTGTTATTTCCATATTTTTGTTCGTTCAATGAAATAATGTGGTCTTATTTATCTCATCAAAGCTTGATTGGAATTGCATGCAGTAAGTCCGATTTATTCTCCGTTATTATCAGGGTTTTACAAAAGTCGATTTCATAGTTTTATTCTTCGTTATTACGGAAAGTTTTACGGGGAATTATTACATAGTCTTGACTCTTGTTATCACCACGAATTTTAAGGAGGATTATTTCATCTTATTCCTATGAAGCGAGAAAGATCGCTACATTAGTTTATTATAATTGTTCTTCTTATTGAATACCTTCCGCGGGGATAGATTGACTTCGAATCTCCGTGAGAGTCATGAAAATCATATAAATACGGTTTAGATTGCTATGTGTGCGGATTCTAGAGCTTAGAATATCCCTCCATATTGATTCTAACATCAATCTTAATTAGCTTTTAGTTTTGCTTTCCGTATTTCTCTTTACAAAACAATTTCACAAAAATCAATCATCATATTGAACTAAAATATAAAATTAATTAGTTTTAATTTTTCTTTAATTAGTTTTCAATCAAGTCTCTGTGGGATCGACCCGTATTTGCCACTGTCTATCAGATAGATGCCGTGCACTTGCGGTATAACAATTTAAAAATCAAGATAAGTTTTTGGCGCCGTTGCCGGGGACTTGAGTTTGAAACTGTTAAAGTTTAGTTTTTATTTGCTTAAAAATAAAATTAAAAATTAAAAATTAAAAATTAAAAATTAAAAATTAAAAATTAAAAATTAAAAATTAAAATTTAGAATTTTAGTCATTCTCGTTCGTATTCTATCTCCTTAGTACTTATCCTTTATTGTGTTTTACTTTTCAGGCATCTACACGCTCAAAGGAAAACGTGCATAATCATCGTAAAGGTAAGTACTCAAATCCTTACCCACGCCTCTCCAATCAGTGGGTTTGATTACTTCTATTGCTTACTCTTGCTAATTCAACAACCGTAGTAATTAGGATAATTGGTTAATGTGCAAACTTTCACCGTAGATCGAATAATCGAATTGCATCGCAACTTTATAAGGTTGTTGCCAGCTCGGCACATACACCTCTTATAGTTGTATGTGTGTCTCAGTCTGAGGTGTACACTCAACCTTGCATCGATAGAAACTATTTGCTAGGGTGTTGCATTGCATAATAGTAGATTCTCTATTTGCATAAGTATTCTGCTAAAGTGCGTACTCTGTTTTCTTTACTAGCGTATCGTTATATTAGTCAAACTACTATCACGTAATTGACACATTAATCTGGACACACGGTCTGCAGTTTGGGCACGTGTAGGAAAAAGATTAGTTAAAATTGAATATAATAACATTTTAGAAATGGCAGAACAGCCGCAAGCAATCACCTTAGGGGATTATATGTATCCCACTAGGGCTACACAACCTTCTTGCATAACTTTACCCAATACTAATGCAAAATTTGAATTAAAATCTGGCTTAATCCAAATGCTTCCCGTCTTTCGGGGAATGGAGCAGGAAAATCCATATCAACATGTGAGGGAATTTGAGGACATATGTGGAACAATGAAATTCGATAATATGTCCGAAGAAAACCTCAAACATAGGTTATTTCCCTTCTCGCTAAAAGAGAAGGCTAAAGCATGGCTTCATGCCTTACAAGCTGGATCCATAACTACTTGGGTAAGCCTACTCGAGCTCTTTTATAGAAAATTCTATTCTAAACAAAAGACGACCTCGATTCGTCAGGCTTTGAATGCGTTTCACCAACTAGAAGGTGAGGCTCTCTATAAATACATAGAAAGATTTAAGGACCTACTCCTGCACTGTCCACACCATGGCTTTGAAAAAATTAGACTAGTTCAAATCCTTTATGAAGGGTTGAACTACCCATCTAAGACCATGGTAGAATTATGTTGTAATGGTGAGTTCACCAAAAAGACAGCAGATCAAGCCTAGACCTACTTAGAAGAAATTGCCAAGAACACACTACAGTGGGAACCAATCAAAGAAGAATCTAGGAAACCCCTCCCTACTGCGCAAGGTGGGCTCTATAAAGTTGAACCTAAATTAGAAGCAGAAGCTAAACTGGCCACTATGATGAGACGCTTAGAAGCTCTAGAAATGAATCAAGAAAATAGGACTCCCGCTCCGAATACCTTAGAGGCACTAAGCCTTAATCAAACTATGAGTTGCAATAATGAGCCTAGCTTTCCTATTTGTTCAATTTGTAGTGAGCCTGCCCATACAGATCATTGATGCTCAATGTTAGGGGGACAAGAAAATAATATGGAAAAAATTAATGCTTTGTATCAAAACAATCGTTTTGATAATCAACAAAGATATAATCTATATTCAAACACTTACAATGAAGGATGGAAGAATCATCCAAATTTCTCGTGGACTAAAGGTTCATACCAAGGTGGTCCATCTCAACCTGTACCACCTCCAGGATTTCAAAAGCCACCTATACAAAATACCACCCCTAACCCAGATAATCAAAGAATCACTTCTCTAGAGGAAACGATGAAACTATTAGCCCAGAATACCCTCCAATTCCAACAGAGCACCGCACAAATCATTAGTGCTAACACACAATCTATTGCGAAGTTAGAATACACCGTGAGTCAACTAGCTGATTCTTTGAATACAAGGGATAAGGGTACATTCCCAAGTCAACCTGAGGCTAACCCTAAATGGTCAAATCTAAGGGGTCAATTTGAAATTCATGACATCCAAGGAAAAGGCCATGAGCAGGCAAATGCAATTACTACACTTAGGTCAGGACGGCAAGTTGATAACATGATAGAACCTCCTAAAGAAACAGAGGAACTTAGGCAGAAGGACACAAGAACTGAAGAAACACCTGAAGAGGAACCAAAATCACAAGAGGAAACTAAGGAGAACACAAGACACGATACTGAAAATATTGCATCACCTAGTGAACCACCTCTTAGAACCTATATTCCTAGAGCCCCATATCCGCAAAGACTAGAGCCAACAAAGAAGAAAATGCAAATAGATAATATGTTAGAAATTTTCAAACAAGTAAAAATTAATATTCCACTCTTAGATGCAATCCAACAAATACCTACATACGCTAACCTTTGCACTTTTAAGAAAGCAACTAATGTACCCAAGAGAGCATTTCTAGCTCAGCAGGCTAGTTCGGTTATTTTATGCTCAACCCCTATCAAATATAGGACCCTGGCTGTCCTACTATTTCCAATGAAATAGGGGAATATCATATTGAGAAAGCCTTGCTCGACTTAGGTGCAAGTGTCAACCTCCTTCCATATTCTATATATGAAGAGCTAGGTCTGGGGGAGTTAAAACCCATTAGATTGACTCTCCAGCTAGCTGATGCTTCAATTCGATATCCTAAGGGGATAGTGGAAGACATCCTAATCAAAGTGGGATAATTTGTATTCCCGGTTGACTTTGTGGTCCTTGATATAAAACCACCAACTGAATTTACTAATCGAGTACCGGTAATCTTAGGGCAACCTTTTCTAGCAACATCGAATGCATTAATCAACTATCGGAATGGTGTCATGAACAGTTCTTTTGGGAACATGACAATACAAGTCAATATATTTAATGTGAGCAAACAACCTAGAGATGAAAGTGATGAATTAGAAGAGGTCAACTACTTGCAAGAACAAGAAGAAAGTTTAGTATCACAAGTAAACTATGATGACCCACTGGAAGCCTGCCTTGCACATTTTGGAAAAAACTTTTGATATTGATGATCATATCAATGAAATCAATACACTACTAGAGGCTACCTCTTCTTTCGGAATGAACAAATGGCAGACTAAGCCAGAGATCCTCACACCTTCTCTGACACCACCTGTACCTTCAATAATCAAGCTCCCGAAGTTAGAACTAAAACCATTACTACAAACAGTGGCGGACCCAGGATTTTTTCTCAGGGGGGGCATAATTATTAAAAAGTAACTATAATCATTGCCTCACAGTCGAAGGCTTCAGCAAACAGTGTGATAACTTCCCTACCATTCCTTCAATCGCGCAACAAATTAAAGACATATTAGAATTTTACCTCGAGTGGAGGAGAATTTTGATCCTCGGAGTCCTTCAAAAATTTGGAGCTGTAACTAACCGACTCGATCAGGATGCATGGGTTGTAAATAATAGACTAGATCCTCTCTTTTTTTTTTTTCGGGTGGAGGGGGTATTTCATATATACCCCCAAAAACCTGTAAATAGGCCCCGATTCATACTCGATTCTCATTCACTAAGGCCCATATGATGAACTTTGCGGGGATGCCACGTGTGCGGGTAGTGGCAGACGGTGGTGGATGTCGGCCGGACAGTAGTGGGCATTGGTGGCCAGTAACAGGTGGTGGCCGGCGGCCGGCGATGCCGGCCGTGGGTCGCATATACTGGTGGTGGGCGGTGGCGACGGATGGCCCATGTGGCGGTGGGTTGGTGGTCGGCGGTATCGTGGTATACATTGATTGGCGGGGGTTGGTGGCCGGTGGGGCAGTGGCGACTGGTGGGGGTCACCTCCATGTGAAGTTGGCAACCAAAAGTTGACAAACCGGCTAGAATTGTTTTTTTTTTATTATAAATTACACTTGGCTTCCCTCCCCTACTGAAGTTTAGCTCAAAAACATTTAAACCCCTCTATAGTCAAAAAATAACATTTTGAAACCCCCCCCCCCATCCAATTCAGTTTCGATCAAATAAAAATTACCAGGTGAGGAAATCAAGTAGTTGACAAAAGGGGGTATTGTGCTAACATTTCAGGCTTTAGGGAGTGATTTGGAACAAAATTAATTATAGGGGCTACATGTTTTTAAGCTAAATTTCAAGGGGGTAAGAGTAACTTACCTTTACTTTTTCCAAAGTGAGGGGGGGCTTGAGCCCCCCTAGGCCCAATGTAGGTCCACCCCTGACTACAAAATCTTAAATATGTGTTTTTAGGATCTGCTGAAACCCTTCCGGTCATAATAGCTTCAGATCTAGACGAAAACCAAAAGAAACAACTTGTTGAAATCCTTAAGGATCATAAAGAAGCTATAGGATGGTCAATAGCCGATATAAAGGGCATAAGCCCCTCTGTGGTTCAACATAGAATCTATCTCGAGGAAGAGACTAAAACAAGTCGAGAACCGCAAAGGCGGCTGAACCCTGCAATGAAGGAAGTGGTTAGGACAGAAGTACTAAATTTTTTGGATACCGGAGTGATTTACCCGATTTCGGATAGCTCCTGGATGAGCCCTGTCCAAGTAGTTCCTAAGAAATCAGGCATCACAGTGGTGATAAATGAAGGTAATGAGTTGGTGCCTACAAGAGTGCAAACTGGATGGAGAGTATATATTGACTATAGGAAGTTAAACTCCGCCACACGAAAAGATCACTTTCCACTCCCCTTTATAGATCAAATGCTAGAGCGGTTAGCCGGACATGCTTACTACTATTTTTTAGATGGTTATTCCGGTTATAACCAAATTCCTATAGCACCAGAGGATCAAGAGAAGACTACATTCACTTGTCTATTTGGAACGTTCGCCTATAGACGCATGCACTTTGGGTTATGCAATGCACCTGCTACATTTCAGCGGTGTATGACTAGTATCTTCTCTGATATGGTTGAACGTTTTCTTGAAGTATTTATGGATGACTTTTCAGTCTTTGGATCCAATTATCAAGAGTGCTTGCAATATTTAGAACTAGTGCTTGTAAGATGCAAAGAGAAAAATCTAGTGCTAAATTGGAAACAATGTCATTTTATGGTGAAGAAAGGAATAGTCTTGGGGCATGTCATCTCTGATAAAGGGATTGAGGTAGACAAAGCAAAGATTGATCTAATCTCTAACCTTCCACCTCCACGATCGGTTAAAGATATAAGATCTTTCTTAGGCCATGCTGGGTTTTATAGGCGATTCATTAAAGATTTTAGTAAAATTTCAAGGCCGTTATGCAATTTACTTTCCAAAGATGTACCTTTTGCTTTTGATGAATCTTGTCTAGAAGCTTTCGAGCGGTTAAAGAAAGAACTCACCTCTGCCCCTATCCTCCTAATTGGTCTATTCCATTTGAAATCATGTGTGACGCATCAGATCATGCCATTGGAGCCGTTTTGGGTCAAAGAGTAGATAAGTTGCCCCATGTAATCTATTATACAAGTCGCACTCTAAATGATGCACAGCTAAACTACACTACAACTGAAAAAGAATTGTTAGCTGTAGTCTTTGCCCTAGAGAAGTTTAGACCTTATTTGATAGAATCTAAGGTCATCGTGTATACAGATCATGCGGCTTTACGGTACCTTCTTTTTAAAAAAGATACCAAAGCTCGATTGATTCGATGGATCCTTCTATTACAAGAATATGATTTAGAAATTCGAGACAAGAAGGGTAATGAAAATGTGGTCGCAGATCATCTCTCTAGGTTAAACTTAGAATCATTTAGTAAGGAACTCCCTCTACATGAAAGTTTTCCCGATGAGCAGTTGCTACAAATCTCTAAACTCCCATGGTTTGCAGATATAGTAAATTACCGAGTCACTGAGGAGATGCCTAGTCATTGGTCGAAACAGGATAAATCTAAGTTCTTATCTGAGGTAAAATATTTCTTTTGGGATGACCCCTACCTTTTTAAATATTGTCGTGACCAAATCATTCGAAGATGTGTCCCTGATAATGAGCATAATAGTGTGATATCATTTTGCCATGATTATGCTTGTGGCGGCCATTTTAGTGCTAAAAAGACAGCTGCCAAGATTCTACAATGTGGATTTTACTGGCCCACGATTTTTAAAGATTGTCATGCATTTTGTGTAAGTTGTGAACGATGTCAGAAGCTTGGCAAAGTAACCAATCGGAGTATGATGCCCCTAAATCCTATTTTGATAGTTGAAATTTTTGACGTTTGGGGTATAGATTTTATGGGGCCATTTTCAAGCTCGTTCGGAAATTTATATATCTTGCTTGAGGTTGATTATGTTTCAAAATGGGTTGAGGCAATACCGACCAAGACCAATGATAGCCAAGTAGTGATTAAGTTTGTCAAAGATTATGTATTTAGTCGGTTCGGTACACCTAAGGCGATCATAAGTGATGGCAGAAGCCATTTCTGTAATAGCACATTCGATAGATTAATGAAAAAATATTCAGTCACACATAAAGTTGCTACACCCTATCATCCACAAACAAATGGCCAAGTGGAAGTCTCGAATAGGCAGATCAAGCAAATTCTAGAGAAAACTATAAATCCAAATCGAAAAGACTGGTCGGTAAGGTTGATAGATGCATTATGGGCCTATCGAACCACTTACAAAACTCCGCTAGAAATGTCCCCGTATAGGCTTGTGTATGGTAAGGCTTGCCACTTGCCAGTTGAATTGGAACATAGGGCCTACTGGGCAATCAAGACATTCAATTTTGATTTATCCTCAGCCGGTAACCTTCGCAAGCTGCAACTGAATGAACTTGATGAAATACGAAATGATGCATATGAAAATGCAAAAATCAATAAGGAGCGGATGAAAGCAACACACGATAAATCCATCCTAAGAAAGTCATTCGAACCAGGTATGAAAGTTCTCTTGTACAATTCCAGATTAAATTTGTTTCCCGAAAAACTAAGATCTCGCTGGTCTGGGCCCTTTATAGTTCATGTAGTTCATTATCATGGGGGCCATAGAAATTGAGAATCCCCAGAATGGTGATATTTTCAAGGTAAATGGGCAAAGGCTAAAGCCATTTTTAGAACTAAAAGATAAGGTTGTAGAGGAGATTCTTTTACAAGATCCTCTGTACACTGACTAATCCCATATAAATCATGTCGGCTGACGACATTAAACTTAGCACTTACTGGGAGGTAACCCAGATTGCATGATTCACATATATATATATAAACTTTCGTAAAAAAAAAAATTAAATTAAAATAAAATTAAATTAAAATTAAAATAAAATAAAAATAAAAATTTATGTGTATATGTTTTTTTCGTTATTTTTATATTAGCATTTTTTTTTTCTGATTTCTATATGACAAGACTTGGTATTATCTTATCATTTTCAGGAAAGACTTAGTTCATTCAAAATCTCACGAGGAGTGCACCCCTGCGTCTTAACTACAACGAGACAATCTATATATCAAGGGAGGTTTGCTAGTAAACATTTGCATTCATGTCTACATCTGATAATCTTACATCATCAACTTATGCTATAGTGGGACAGCTCGGCATATACGTCTTGGCGTATGTGTGTCTCGTCTGTAGTCCCCTACCAAAACTATAGCGTTCGTATAGAAATCAATAGGAATTTGCATTTGCATGTTTTTATTTTTTTTTTCATATTTTAGTTTCTTATCGTATTACTTTTGCCATCCTGTTCGTTTTTTCTTGTTTCTTTTTTTTAAAAAAAAAGAAAAATTATATCTATTTATATTTCACCTTTATTTAAGGTTTTGTAGTATAATTCTATCGTACTCGAATAGGACCATAAGGCACGTGGTAATCAAGGTATAAAGCCTAAGGATTAGCTAGAAAAAGTATGTCTAATATGGTTCTGACCCTTAGTAACCTTTTAGAGACTGTCAAAACAAACTAGATTTGACTTTTCACTTCATATCTGGTTTACACCTCTAGGGTTTAGATTCAAAGTTATCATATCGGCCTAATAGTCAACTAGAGTCCTGATGAACCATGCGGATCTGGTTCACTTGGTAAAAAAAAATAAAATTATATACTACTATAGATAACCAGTGAATTCTAAGGTATAGCGGAAAGGGCTACCTATTAGTATAGTCTAGGACCTAATTATGTAAAAGTCTTAACCTGTATGCCCTAGTATGCGTGAAGCCTGGTCGATAGGGTTATGAGAATGATCCTATGGATGCAGAATGAATCAAATATAAAGGCAACATGGGGATGGCTACCTAACTCATGAGAGCATTGACAGCGTGTCATGAGCATAGAGTGCAGCTGGCATGGTACAAGTTAGGAAGGGATATATAATTAGATCCAGAAAAAAAAAAATTGAGACCGAAAAAAAAAAAGAAAAAAAAAGAAAAAGAAAAAGAAAATAGTGTGAAAGCCGTCGCTATAAATAATGTGGGGAAACTGGAATATCACATATAAAGCCGAAAGGTATTAAGGTGAATATCCACAACTCTCACTAGACTGTCTAGATTAGCTGGTTTTGACTCAGGTTCTAAGGTCGACTTTGACCATTCTAGAAAGCTGTTAGAATGATATGAGTGTAGAGAACCAAACCCCCAGTTGTGTTTAGTCCAGACAGCACCGTGCATTCGAGCATAGTTGACCTTGACCTTTTCTAACAGGAAACTAATAGTTAGAACCTAAAGTGCGTACTTCGAAAGTCAAAGCTTGGGTTAGATACCTTGCGAGTCTTGTGCCTTAGAAATTCTAATCTTGAGTACTTTATAATTATTCTACGAAACCGAATTTTCTTATTTCTTATTTATATTTTCAAAAAAAAAAAGTTTGAATTTTGTGGGTAGATTCACTGCAAACCCTCACGAGACAAAACTCGTCCACTAGGGTAACCTAGGGGTTTAACGGCTTGTTGCACGTGCTAAGCGCAATCGCGATTCCTGCAAAAGTGAGTTAAATTATTTTTTATTCTTTTATTATTTTCTTAGTTTATTTTGTTTGCTTTCTCGAGGACTAGAAATATTTAAGTTTGGGGGTGTGTTGAGCGTCCATTTGGTGCGAATTATCTCTTCTTTATCATGCACATAACGTCACTTTGCTACGTAAAACTTTCATAATACACATAAACTGCATGAGTTTCTTTGCACCACGATATAGTAGACTTTCATACGAACCCAACGACATATTGGTTCGCTTTCATACATTGCATGCATGAAAAATGCGAAGCCCGGAAGTCCAAATTATCATTTTTTCGATAATCATGTTTGAATCTGATAAGCGTCATTTCATGTGTGTTTTCTAGAGAATTGATCCCGTTTTCGATGCAATCAGCTCAAGGACTTTATGATCAAGTCGTGGATATTCTCACGGCGATTTGATGGAGGTTGGGCAGCTCGTTTGGAGGCCTGTCTGAAGAACAACATTGGAAAATGGATAACTGCGATGATTCGGACGAGGGAAGACTTTAACAAGCCGCTGCAACGCAGGAATCGAACCAGAAGATGACTACATGAATGCGAAGGAGCGATGATGGATTCGGATGATGGTAACCATGTTTCCCATGTGACCCCATTCGACCTGAACCCAGACAACCCGAGTTCTTCCTTCTCTCTTTCTTATTTCACCACCGCACCTATCGCAACCGTCCAGTGGTACCCATGCATCCAACCCGACTCCAACTCCAAACCATGAAGTTTTTAAAATCCTTGATATCCAATCTCTTTAGCAACTCTCTCGTACAACCCCGAAATCCACACATACCCGTACCCGACTCGATCACAACCCCGCCTTCATATCGTGAGTCCAACACCTCACAACCCATGCATGAATACCGCATGCATTGCATGCAACACCTTCTCATGTACCACAGACCAACCCATGCTATGAGGTTCCCCATAGCATCGTAGCCGTCCGAGTCTCTTTTGAACCCAGCCTAACCGACGCACTACTCATGCATGCAGCCCTTACCCGACCTCATCTTAGCCGTCCCTAGTTACTCCGTGATCACAACTGCCCAACTTGGCAACCCAAGAAGAGAACCGTCCGTCCTACCCGGCCCGCGCCCATATTTTCTCTCTTTACAAACCGGCGATCAGCCCCGGCCATTCCGAACGTACCCAACCTCTTATCTTTCTCTCTATATAATACCACCAAGGAGAACCAAAAAGGCGGGGAGCTTTGGACGACCGAACCGGAGCCATCATCACCATCTTCATCACCACGAAGGCTTCTACCATCTTCGCCGGTCACGCAACCATCTCCGAGCCACGTTCATCACTCTCGAAGCCTTCGCCATCATCGTCGGGTTCGTCATCTTCAAGAAGCATCCATCATCAGCGCTCGCATGGCCATGCGAGGCTAACCACCCGATTCTAAGACCTAGATGAAGCCCTGTAGTCAGATCTAAACTTTATTTTCATGTGTTATTTCCATATTTTTGTTCGTTCAATGAAATAATATTGTCTTATTTATCTCATCAAAGCTTGATTGGAATTGCATGCAGTAAGTCCGATTTATTCTCCGTTATTATCAGGGTTTTACAGAAGTCGATTTCATAGTTTTATTCTTCGTTATTACGGAAAGTTTTACGGGGAATTATTACACAGTCTTGGCTCTTGTTATCACCATGAATTTTAAGGAGGATTATTTCATCTTATTCCTATGAAGCGAGAAAGATCGCTACATTAGTTTATTATAATTGTGCTTCTTATTGAATACCTTCCGCGGGGATAGATTGACTTCGAATCTCCGTGAGAGTCATGAAAATCATATAAAAATACGGTTTAGATTGCTACGTGTGAGGATTCTAGGGCTTAGAATATCCCTCCATATTGATTCCAACATCAATCTTAATTAGCTTTTAGTTTTGCTTTCCGTATTTCTCTTTACAAAACAATTTCACAAAAATCAATCATCATATTGAACTAAAATATAAAATTAATTAGCTTTAATTTTTTTTAAATTAGTTTTCAATCAAGTCTCTGTGGGATCGACCCGTATTTGCCACTGTCTATCAGATAGACGATGTGCACTTGCGGTATAACAATTTAAAAATCACGACAGGCATAACACAAGAGTGTGTGGTGTTATGGTTAATAAGTTATTTAATCGAGTCACGTGATCGATTGGGTCTGAAGGTGCTCCTCACCTCCCAAGTTGAGTCACGACACCAGTATTGGAGGGACTAATGATTACTAGGTTAAAGTGAAGAACGAGGTTTTACGAGGGAGTGATATAAGTTTGGGATTACTAGAGTGCAGCCCGCAGAACATATTAGGTTAAGTCACGGGTTAATCGGATTCAGACTGATTAACGAAACTCTCGGTATGCCACCGGGACAGTCATTTAGGAATTCGATTGGAGCTAGAAGTCTATTTGCATGTTTGTATGAGCCATAGGGGTATTTTTGTTAATATCTATTTATGGTCGTACACATATGGAATATAAATCTCATATGGACGGGAATAATTCTAGGAGTCCATAGACGAAATCGGTTTGCGATTTTGCTGAGTAAATCTTTCTCTATTTCAGCCAAACAGTAGGCCTCCTCCATAAGGGCAATTGTGTCCTAGATTATGTCACGCCCTAGAAATCTGAAGACCGATCCCTAGGGTGTGAGGTGAGAAAAAGAAGAGGGTTTTGGGTTTGGTCAATTAATTACACCAATTTGGGTTCTCACAGGGCTTCTACGCTCTCAAATATGAAAAACAAGAAGGAGGGAGAAACAAGAGGGGAATCTTTTAAATTTGATTTTTCGAAAAACATTTTTATTAAAAAGCAAAGAAAGAGAAATTATCAACAGAGAGAAGATATTATCTAGTCAAGCTCAACCTTCAAAAGTCATATCCTCTCAGTATGTGTGACCTGTCGGTGCCACTACATACTGACAGGAGTCTATCTGAGGGAGCACGAGGCTCAAGCCTCCGACGGCTAGCCAAGTAGTCTCAACCACTCCCTAACACTCAGGTGCACCAGTCTAGAGTTCCTATCTACAGGGTTAATCAATTTAATCATTTATATGCACTTATATTTTCATCATGATCTATCCTAGGCTTGGGGCCTTGAGGAGAGACCTACCCAAAAGAATTCAGCTGGAACCATTGCAACTACAACCATAGAATACTAACTAACTAATAAGAACTCTTATTCCAATACAATTACAATGTCTGAAGAGAAAAGACTACAAGATTGACGTACTAAGCAAAAAGGTAACACTGCAACTCTAACTCCGCCTCTGGACTCCTACTGCTACTCCTGAGCCTCTGGACCTGCAACTGAGCCTACTCATGGGAAAGAGTAGCCCCCAATAGAAAATTGGGAGATTAGCCAAATTAATGGCTAGTGACATCCTAATAGTCTTTAATAATATGAGACAACTAATCGTAATAAGTTAAGATAAGATCTATTAGTTCTAGTAGAATCAGAGTTTGCAGAATGATACCTAAACCTATCAGTAGTCTATATTTACATGCAATTCCTACTGTCACTAGGTTATCTAACATGAAGTCCATTCAATGTTCTACAGCATTAAAGAACAAATTAAATAAGACGTTCATATAAAGTCATGAAGTCATCATATAAACAGTCACACAATTCTAAATTCATATATAGATAAAACACACACTATCAAAATGTGAACCCCGGATATTTTGTTCATCCTGCCCCCGGTCGGGCATTACTATAGGGCCTTTTATTTCGATGTAGAGGGCCAACTCTCTCGCCGTGCATCCACCAACACCATGCACTAATCACCCAGATGATCATAAGGGGTTTCCCGTCTTTCACGGTGGAGCTCTACCGCCCAACTTGCTTTACTATGGGGACTTCAACTCATCGGGACAGGGTTGCTAGGCCAATCCCTACTCGAGGGCACCTCCTATTGGCTTTACCACAACCCTTGCCCGTGACCCCTAACCTACTTAACTTCGGCTGTACGCGCAGGGTGGTTCACGGCCCTTGCACGCACGGGGTCCCTACCCTCTAACCAGGTAGATTCTCATATAACATCTTTTAACATATACACTGAAGTTACAAAAAGTCTATTTAATACTTAACAATTTCCAACAATTTACCCCTGGTCCCGTACTCCTCTCGCAACCCATGCGACATAATAAATAAATAAAGTAAGACACTCATCCCGGTGATCCATGTGCTAGGGTTGCCATACTCCTCTCAGGAGGGTGGGCCCCGATAGTTATTAGTTATTCAATTTATTATTGAATTTAAGGGAATTCTAATTACAGTGTCCATGCATACAATCAAAATCAATCATTATTATTATTTAATTTATATTTTAAGCATGTGTCGCCGGACTCGCGACTCCACATGCAAGGCGGGGTCCACTTGACCACATGCGACGATGCCCGGCGGGGACCGCATGCAGTGTCATGGACACCTACCCTTAGTCATTCTCATTTCCCACTATTAAAGACCACGCAAGGGTAGTAGATGTCACCTGGTTGTCGATCGCACACGACTCCGGCTTGCTAGTTGCTTCTGATCCGTCTCCGCTGGATCACCACGATCAAGGTCTGATAATAACAACAGCTCCGTATCACAACTCTATCGATAAAAACAAAAGAATCTACGATAAGGGTTCTATGCCAAGGATAATCGGGCACCCTCGATAGGGGACCAACATTGAGTCGACAGTATGCAAATCCGTGCGACTGAAGAACTCGAACCTAAACAATACTAGGTCAAACAAGTAATTAGAAGCTAAACCTACTCATCGAATCAGCTTGAAGAACCCTTTCCGATGGTTCCAGTTTCGCTGGAATCCGACTTCGGTCGGATGGTTTCGGGTCAAACCACGTAGAACCGGTGAAACCGATCGCATGGTTGGGTCACTAGGGTAGAAGAGGTTCTAGGGTTATCTTCTGGGTTTAATAGGTGTGACTCAAAGTTCTGAGCACAATGTCGCTGGTTTCGTCCAAATCCAAGTTCGGACGATGAAATGGCGGTCAAACCACAGTACCACGATAATATCGGGTCAAAGGATAAAATAGGGTATTAAACAGTATAATTACTATGATAAACTATTGCCAACAGGTAGGAATTTCTGAGCCGGTCGAAATGGCGCTAGTTTCATCCAATTCCGAGTTCGGACGGAGAAATGGTAGTCGAACCAAAATTGACTGGTTCACGGGTCTGGTTCAAGTGAACCATACCGGTTCACTAAGTGGGTCGGGTCAGGTCTGCAGGGTCGGGTCGAGTTCAGGGCTAAACGGTTCGGGTCTGGGGTTTAGTTAAACATGGGAAATTACTGATTTACCCCCCCCCCCCCCCCCATGTTCATCTTCTCCACGAGAACAGCGGGGGGGCTGGTTCGCGTGCGCCGGAGGCCGATGGGAGGGGTGGCCTGGAGCGCCGGTGAGCGCTCGGCCGGCCTCTCCCGCACCACCCCCACAGAGGAGGCATGGTGGGAGGCGGCCGGAGCGGCCGTCGGACTCCCAAGAGCTCGGACGGTGAGGGGGTCACGCGGGGTCTACGACCGGTGGTGGTGCGCCGGCGATCGCTGGGAGAGGCTCGGTGCGGCGGCGGTGTCCGCCCATGCGGGCCGCGGCAAGGGAGAAGGAATGGCCGGGGGTCGCGGGGTTGGGTCGCGGAGGAGAATGGGAGGAAGAGGCCGGGGTGGCTGACCTGCGGGGTGACGGCGTGCTCGCCGGGGCTCCGGCGAGGGGCGGGTCGGCTGCTCCATCTCCCTCGATCTCTTCTCCTTCTCCGGCTCTCGTTCTCTCTCTTCTTCTCCCGTTCTTTCTCTCTCTCTCTCTCTCTCTCTCTATTTCTCTCCCGTTTTCTCTCTCTCTCTACTACGTCCTTCTCTCTCTCTCTCTCTCCCATTCTCTCTCTATTTCTCTCCCTCTCTCTCGGTTCATATATAAAGGGGGGAGACTGTTGTGATAAGGGTTGGTTAAAACCTTCCTAAAAAGGGGGAGGGGATAAAGGTATGAAAGATTGGGATATATCATCCCAATCCTGCCCGATAATTCCCATCCGAATTTCGGATTTTAAATCACTGGGGAGGGAGGTCAGGAGAGTTTAAACTATGCTAGGAGACCGGGAGGCAGGCTCCAGGGCTGGTCGGGCTCGGTCCCGAGCCCTGACCCGGGCTCGGTTGGAATCCGGGTGCGATTCGTCCATCAACCGGACTGAAAAGAATAATAAGTCGTAACTATCAAACCGGAAGTCGGAATAGGGACCGAGAGGATTCGTTGGAAAGGACTCGTCAACGCGAACGCGTTAGCGCTTGGTACATAATTTTCTGATTTCTAAATCTCCCGAAAAGAAGGAAAGACTCCAAAACTTAAAATAGCAATAACTATTCACCTGGGTGTCGGATCGACCCTAACTCAGGCTCATTGGAAGGCTCTCTCAGAGCCCCATCTAATGTATCCTGTTTCGTTACGATCCGATCACCCAATCTCTTGCAAGAAACAAAACAGCTACAACTATCGAGCAATTATCGCTTTTCTAGGGTTTACCTGCCGGGCTGCCGAAACTGGCTGCGCATACACATGATCGTTGCACGGAACGCACCATCGTGACATGCTCGAAGTTATGGAGAATGTGAATGTAAAACATCCCATAGGTTTACGATCCATTTATTGGGAAAAAGCCCAAAGAAAAAGTTTGGCTGTAAAAAGATGAAACTAGCCATTGAGGATTTATATTATTCTCAAATCTAACACCACAGGTGTTACAGATTATAGGAGTGGAAAAGGCCACATGTAATAAAGCTAGTGCATGAGAATTTCATACCCCCTATCTCCCTTGGATATGTATGATTGGCCATAACTCATAGGGGTTTTGACTTGGTCAAACCTTAAAGGGGGTCGACCCTATATAAGGAAGAAGAGAGAGGGGGGCAAACCCAAGCAAGCTCTCATACAAAACCCTAGATGCCCCTCTCATCCTCTCTCTCTCTTGTGGTTTCAGCCATGGATGAAGAGAAAGAAGAAGGAAAAAGGAAGAGAAGGAAAGAAAGGGAAGAAGAAGAGAAGAGAGAAGAAAGGATGGCCTTCGGCGTAGGGCTACTCCGTCTTCTTTGTTGCAAGCTGACCGGTGGTGGGCTCGTTGGTTTTGTACCTAGTGGTGAGCCATCGAGGATTCCACCCTTCGCGAAAAACTCGATGCCATCTGATAGTCTCTCTAAATCCTCAACGTGGAGGTCGTCATCTTCGACAATTCATCAAGAGGCGACATCGACAATTTCTGCTGCCCAGATTTTAGCAGACATGCAGTCAGTCCGGGAATTGTTTCCAGAGCTACAGAACTCCGTTTGAAGTGATTCCACTTCGAGGAGCTCCCTATTGATGACGCTGACGTCCAGTAAAAATTTCATTACAATCAGATTTTTGAAGAAAAAGTAACAATGTTTTTACTAGACGATTTTCTGCAAGGCGTCATCAGAATTTGTTCTCCTTGGGTAAAAGACTCGGTCAATGTTTGATGATTCTAAACACTTAACTAGACGCATACATATCTTTTATAAATCGTAGTATGCCTCTAGGGTGTCCGCACATATGCTAGGATAATAGATTCACATGTAGATTATTTTGTGGAAGTAATCATGATGAAACAAACATTACGAGATCCTCGGATCTATCTTTTGTTTCCACTGCGACTCTGACAAAAGACTTAATTCCAATATGATCCATGAGCAATATTTTTCCAGAAAGAAGGTTTTGAATCAGCAATAAAGACTTGCCAGTGTGCCTTCGAAAAAAAAGTTGCACACAGAGGGGTGCGCTTGAAAGACAACAAATCGGCTACAATAAATCTAGGCACCCAGCAACCCAGGGGTGCCCATGGCATTGGCCACCAGTGATAGAGGTGCCCTCAGCAATAGAAGACATAGTCTTCTTTTTTGGAGAGAGAGAGAGAGAGAGAGAGAGAGAGAGAGAGAGAGAGAGAGAGAGAGAGAGAGAGAGATGTTCTTCACTTTCTTCTTTCTCTGATTCTCTGCTTCGTCTCTTCTTCTTCTTGCTTACAATTCTTCACACGGGAAAACTTAAGGTCACTACGATCACGCGAGAAAAACTAGAGAGGGAGATTTGATCGCGCTTCGATCACACGGAGATTGCGAGGAATTACGAGACGGAGAAGATATATAAAGGGGAGAAGATATCATAGACTTCACCACTTAGAATTTTCGTGAGGCTTCACCACCAAGCTATGAGCCCAAAGCAAATTTCATTCATATCATTCATTAAACTAAAATACAGGGCTTTGGGGTATATTTATAGACCTCCAAGCCTTACACAAATACATAGGACTACTCCTATAACTTATGGACTTAGAACTCCTAAACCAATAAAGAAACCCGTATATCATTGGTTTTTGCATGTGTTGAAATTACTAATATAAAGGACTCCAAAACTACATAAGTAAATACTAAAAAAAAGATAGTTGGGTCCGTCTGAGATGGGCAATCTCACCTGGGTTGAACTATGCATCATAATCATTGCATGAAAAAATGTCCCGTACCAATCACTTTCACTGTGCAGAAATTCATCATTGAGTACATAGGAAGGCGAATCGTGAAGCACTGTAATCCTGAGCAAGACCATCGTATAGGCATCTCGAAGCCAATACCTGGTAGTATATCCCCAATAGTAGATGGTGTGACATGTACACATCGATCGTCTTTCGGATCCCACACAAAATTTTCAAAGGAGGTGCACTTAGACCAGGAGTCAAAGAGGTACTGGCACATGCTGATAAAGATGGTCACCGATAAGGTATATTGATGTAGTAGCTCACTTGAGTAGAGGGTGGAAGATCTAGCCCGAGGAAGGCAACACTTGGGGCTAGCATGCTGAAGTCGACACAAAATAATGGCTTGGCTGGCACATTTTGACATAATCAACTACAGGTAGTACCATGGCTGGCAGTGGGTGTTCCATTGAAGATGGAGTGTCCAGGGAGGGCAGTACATGGTGGAAGCGCCTCAAGATGTGGTACAATCTCCTCTGAAGGTGCTGGCGGAGGAAGAGGCTCCACAATAGATAGAGCCTCGTATGGAGTCATCGGGTTTGCAAGCTATAATGCTATAGTTGGAGTCAGGACAACCTGTGCAGGAACCGCAAGTGGTGGAATTTGGATCGGTAGTGCAGGCACCGCAGGTGGTGACGACTGTATTAGTCGTACAGATAGTGCTGGAGCCACTGGTGGAAGCACTAGAAGTGAAAGTTGGTAGGGTGGACTGTGCTTTATGGCTAACAGACACTCTGCAGGAGGTGAGAACCACCTACTGAAATAGGATTGCCCGAACTAATCCATCTCCTATTGCTGATGTTTGGTATGTTCCACACTTTGCTGCTGCCGTCAACTTAATCCACCCTCAATGGCTTTGAGAATAGAGTGAGTCTTGAACGACATGACTATACTAATATAGTATACATGAAACTCTCATGGAACCCAATTAGTAAACAATTTCTCTTGTAGGCTGAGATAATAGGATCGTTCTCCAACGAGGGCAGAAAAATGAAAGTCCAAGCGGTACTTTGGACTGTGAAAGAAATTTAAGGGATAATCCTTAAATTGCCGAATAAAATTTTTGTAGGCCTCTGTGTTAGTGGGGTTAGGAGAATAGAGGAACCTATCGTCATTAGGGTAGTGAGCATGGAGAACCGATCACAATGATAAGAAGATTGTGACAGGAACTCCGATACCATTTTGATGCAAGGCGAAATAGGAGGTCCTGTGGAATGGATAAAAGTACGCTCGAATCATACCCACCAAGGATAGGAGAGTTGGGAAAGCAACCCATGCTTGAGTGAGGAGGTCGTGGGTTCGATTCCACCTCCCATAGACTTACCCATGAGTGAAGTGGGAACTGTCGAGTGGGTCGAGCTCCACTCCCGGAGGGATTAGTCCAAGCCAAAGTGGGCCATTGTCCAAAAGGTTTTGGGACACCCATCGATGTTAAAAAAAAAAGCTCGAATGATGGTAAATAGATGAATAAATATGGAATAATATCACCTCAATTATTTATTGGGTGAGTGAATGATTCACGAGCAATATTTTTTCAGAAAGAAGGCTTCAAACCAGCAATAAAGATTTTGATGTACCATTGAAAAAAAGTAGAACGCAAGAGGGTGCCCTCAGCAATCAAGGTTGCCAAGGTACCCTTGAAAGACAACATCAATGACTTCAATAAATCATAGCACCTAGCATTCCAAGGGTGTCCTCAACAATGGCACCCACGATAGCAGGGTAGCCATAGCAATAGAAGACACTTTTTTTTTTATCGCGAACAGGGGAGACACACGTCCTTTCTGCGTGGAAATAGAGACAAAGATGGGCAGTGCACAGGGGATAGAAAGAGAGAAAAAGAAGTTCTTCTCTAGTTCCCCTCTTTCTCCTTCCTCTGATTCTCCTCTTAATTAGTGTTCTACACTCACGAAAACTTAAGGTCTTTGTGATCAAGCGAGAAAAGCTTGAGAGGGAGATTCGATAACGATTTGATCACACAAAGATTGCGAGGGATTGAGAGATAGAAGGGGGAAGAAAATCCTAAACTTCACCAACTAGAATTTTGCGAGCTTTCACCACTGCGTGATGTTGCATCCTTTCATCAAGAACACAAAGCCAAGTTTAACCACATCATTCATTAAACTAAAAGAGAGGGCCTTGGGGTCTATTTATAGACCTCCAAGCCTTACACAAACACATAGGACTCCTATTCCTAACACTTATGGACTTCAGGACTTCTAAACAAATAAAGGAAACCTTATATCATGGGTTTTTATATGTGCCGAAATTACTAATAAAAATGATTCAAAAAATATATAAATAAATACAAAAAAATGATAATTGGATCCTGTTTGAGATGGGCCATCGCATCTGGGCTGAATTGTAAGAAAATCCGCTCCGCTCCATTTTATATCTAGGACCGTATGAATCATGAACGAGAGCGGCTAATCAAGTGCTTAGCACGACACCAAGTTGGTGAATTCATCAACCACCCAAGATCATGTCAAAAGCATGGCAGTTGCCACGTGGCACATTATAAGCATCAGAACCGTCCAAGGGACTAAGTGCCATTCACACATGGGGTTCCACCACAGCCGTCCGATGGAAGCAACCCCAGAAGGGTGAATACCACTCAGCCCAACCACTCTGCATCGGACGGCTGCTCTCAATCGGTTGAGAGAGTCGCGCCCGGCGCACAGCTCCTTCCGACTGGATCAGTCAGCTCGGAGGCTTCTGGGTTTCCACCATCAACACTCCCAGATTACATAAAACAACCCACAACTTGTCTTTGTTTTCTCTGTTTTGTCATGTGGGGTTTGGCTTTTGGGTAAATTACACTTTGCCCCTCTGAAGTTTAGCTTAAAAACACTTAACCCCCCCTATAGTTACAAAACTACATTTGCCCCCTTCAATTCAGTTTTAATCAGATAAAAATTACTGAAAGAGGAAATTCAATACTTGACAAAAGGGGTATTGTGCTAATATTTTAAACTTTAGGGAGCGGTTTGGAACAAAAAAAAATACAAAGGGGTTAAGTGAGTTTGAGCTAAATTTTGAGGGGGCAAAGTGTAATTTATCCTTCACCACAAACTCCTCAAGCTTTTTATGTGCCCAATGGCTGGGGTGTGAAGCATTCCACTCTTTTTGCGTTTCAATTCCCACTTTGTGGGGATACTCATTTCTCATCAAACAAGATTCCATCCTCTGCTACTCTCCACACAGACACAAGTTCAATCCATCCACCCTTGAAGACATGGCATTTCCCCTTCTGCTCCATTGAACTCTGATGGGTACCTCTTGTTTTTCCATGTTGCCACTCTTGGGTTTCCCATGTGGGTTTAGGGTTTTGGGTCAATCTGGCTCACCACTCTGATCCATTCATGCCAATTGCTTATTGATTTGGGGGGTTTTTCGATTTTGTTGTGGCCTTTTTCTGCATGCCCTCTCTTCTCCAATCATTGGTGACATGTTCTTGAAACTCCTGTTTCTATCTTCAATGGGTCAGGCTTTGATGGGTTGTAATCCATCTGCCTGCTTCCCCTTCTCTTGAGATGCCCCATTTCTGTTAACAAGGGGGGCAGTTTTGCTTTCTCATATAAATCCCACCATGAAACTTGTTTTGCTTCCATTGTTGTCCATCTTTTATGGCCTAATTTCTGGTGGGTTTGCCGGAAAAGTCTCTTCGAGACCTCCGGTTGTGATTATCGGTGCTCTCTTAACTTCCGACTCCGTCATCGGGAGGGTCGCCAAGGTTGCGATCAGTGCTGCGGCTGACGATGTCAACTCTGATCCGAGGATCCTCAGAGGCACCAAACTGGTTGTTCAAGTGCAGGACTCCAACTGTAGTGGACCCATCGGCGTTATTGAAGGTACTAGACCTAACACAGCCCGTTTTCATGGTTAATTTGAAAAGGAAGAAGGTTCTTTCAATGTTAGTTAGATGGCCTAACCACAGTTCCATCGCCTATAACAGCCTTACAGTTCATGAAGACTGATGTTGCTGCGATCATCGGCCCACAGTCATCTGTTATTGCTCATGTCATCTCATATGTTGCGGATGCGCTCCAAATACCTCTGCTGTCCTTTTCTGCGACCGACCCGACGATGTCCTCACTTCAGTACCCCTTCTTCATTCGGACCACCCGTAGCGATCGGTTTCAGATGGCTGCTGTAGCCGACATTATTGATTATTACCAGTGGGAACAAGTTATTGCTATTTTCATTGATGACGATTATGGTAGGAATGGGGTTACTTCGTTGGATGATCAACTCGCAGAAAGGCGCTGCAAAATCTCTCACAAGGCTCCATTGCGACCTGAAGCAACTAGGAGCGAGATCATGGATTTATTAGTCAAGGTGGCACGACTGGAGCATCGCGTTATCGTTGTACACGTGTATGCTGATATTGGCCTTACAATTTTCTCAGAGGCACATTATCTTGGAATGATGGTCAATGGGTATGTTTGGATAGCAACAGATTGGCTTTCTTCTATATTAGATTCTTCAGCACCCCTTGATCCTGAAATTACGATCACGATGCAGGGAGTTATAACACTGCGCCAGCGCACGGTAGATTCAAAAAAGAAGGCTGCTTTAGTCTCTAAGTGGAGCAACTTAACCAAGAATGAGACCAGTGAAAATTTTCGGATGAATGCATATGGTTTGTGTGCTTATGATACTGTGTGGATGATCTCTCACGCGATGGATTCCTTTTTTAACGACGGTGGAACAATCTCATTTACCAAGGATTCAAGCTTGCATGACGCAGAGGGTAGATCTTTACGCCTCAAAGCGATGAGTGTGTTTGATGGAGGGAAGCTTTTGCTGGATAGGATTTTAGAAACAGATTTTGTTGGTGTAACTGGCCCTGTCCGGTTTGATTCTGATGGCAATCTTATCCGTCCTGCATATGATATACTTAATGTGATAGGAACTGGGTTTCGGACGATTGGTTACTGGTCAAACAATTCTGGGTTGTCGGTTGTGCCTCCTGAAAAACTCTACCTGAACCCGGTAAATCTATCCGGAGTTCATCGACAACTCTTTGATATTGTTTGGCCCGGGCAAACGACAACAAGACCTCGTGGATGGGTTTTTCCTAAAAATGGGAATGAATTGAGAATTGGAGTTCCCAATAGAGTTAGTTTCCCAGAGTTCATATCGGTAGACCCAAATACTAACACAACGAAGGGATACTGCATAGATGTGTTTGCAGCTGCTATAAATTTGCTGCCATATGCTGTTCCTTATAAACTCGTACCTTTTGGGGATGGTCTTGAGAATCCAAATTACGACGAGCTCATTGAAATGGTGGCAACGAATGTAAGTATGAATTTGAAAAGGGTTGTTATAGAGAGCTGTTAATAGTGGGATGTTATGCATGTTGAAGGCGCTAGCTAACCTGATTTCATTGTGCCCTTTCTCTTTGCAGGTCTTTGATGCTGCTGTTGGGGACATTACTATCGTGGCAAATCGCACAAAGATTGTTGATTTTACACAGCCATATATTGAGTCTGGGCTTGTCGTAATGGCCTCCGTAGAAGATATTAACTCGAGTGGTTGGACTTTCTTGCTGCCATTTTCTGTCGAGATGTGGTGTGTCACAGCACTATTCTTTCTTGTTATAGGAGCAGTGGTTTGGATTCTCGAGCATAGGATTAACGATGAATTCCGTGGTACTCCAAGGAGACAACTAAGTACCGTCTTTTGGTAAGTTCCAAAAGAAATCTTACTCAACCTTTAATTCATGTTCAATTAGCATCTTCTTAGTCATCACCACATCACAATCCTTTGGTGAATGCATATGCTCATTGGCCTTTTGATATTCAAAGAAAACTTTAATTTGATATAGTGATAAATATTCCATAAACCTTATAGAAGAGTGATTTGTGCTATGTTGATTGATCGCCTATTATTTGCAATCATTTGGTGCATATATAGTTTGTCCAGTTACATATTTTTTTGATTGGTAAGCAGTGTTCTAAAAAGCGGCCTAGGCAGCCTCCTAGGCGCTAGAAGGCCCCCCACCGCTCAGTTTAGTCCTTGGCGGTGCAGAAAAATGACCCAGGTCTTTAGGTGGGGCTAGGTGGCCGTCTAGGCGCGCCTAGGCACTAGAATGTGTATAGATGCTATTATAGTATTGGTAATCATAAATTTTAGATACGGAATATACTAAAATTATGGATATTATGATATTATCTGAGATAATATCATGCTTGCTTTTGTTCTTGTTAATTTTGAGTTTATGGTTATGTAAATGATACATGCTCTTTAAAATAATAGTTGGGATAAAATCTTGAATTTATAGTAAGTTAAAAAAAATATATTATATTTAATATCAAAATAATAATTAAAATAATTAAAAAAAAAAAAACACTTAGGTGCTGCCTAGGCACCGTCTAAGCAGCCTAGGCGCTAGATGATCCCCCACTGCCAGACTAGTGTCTAGCGCTTTTTAGAACATTGTTTGTAAGTTAGTTCTATCACAAACCTAACCAACCAGTTACCTGTACCACAAGAACCAGCATGCATGTTAAACTCAAGTCAAAGTTATAACTTGAAGAAAATTGGAGAGACATGAAAAGATTGAAGTAACATTCAACTGTAAAAGAAAATATGATAGATTATTTCATTTGAAGAATGTTTATCGAATCTCTTTCCCCCTTGAGCCATCTTTTTTAATATATGTTATAACCAAGGTTATCAAACTCTCGATCTAGATCCTACGACCTACCTTGATTTAGAGGATCAAACATCAATCCAAAGTGCATTGTAGACTCTCGACTTACCATAATTTGAAGTAGACTCACAACAATCCTTAGTAGACTCCATGATTCGTTGATTCTCGATCCATATAATAAAAAAACGCTCAAACATATACTTTGGACTCTCCTGTATAATTTGAACTTGAGAGAAAGACACTTGAATAGAGCAAAAATCATTGTCCAATTTGGTTAGGTTAGATTCCTTCAGATGAATGGAAACAGAGAAGGAGACAATGTTTCCAACTCAAAGAGATTTATTTAAAAGTTTTGAAAAAGGAAGTCCAACATGATGCAGATGAAGGTGAGGGAAAAGAAGTAGAAGTCATTTCAAAGAAGTCAATTTTGAGTTTAATTTTTTAAAAGTTATTATTTACGAAATTTTTACAACTTTTTTTACACTTTAGTGTTGAACATGCTAGGACACCAGGGGGAATGGTTGATGATACTTATGAAGCAAGTAAAGATGAGTCCTTGGGTGTTTCAAGGAACTTTAATGATGTTGATGTTAGCATAGACAACGTTGGTGACAGATTCGGTGGTGATACCATTGCCTTTGAAGGTGTTGATTGTGACTTCGATGATGACGTTGGCATTGATAACAAAAATCCTGCCCCTCTCACAACAAAGTAGTAAATTCTAAGGTCATTGTGGATGGATGAGCTAGGTCTTTAGATCTTCATGCTGTACTGGGTCACACATGAAGTCTTCTCTTATGTTCGTGCATTCGCATTAACCTAACTCTTAGGATTTACATATCTCACCGATATGTTTTGTGCACACAAATTTATCAACAAAGTGGGAAACCCTTTGGCGGTAACACCTTAACACTTCCTTTGTCAGTTCTTCAATGTTTTTTGCAAAGGTCTCTTCATGATCATGTCAAGGTATGATAGTTAATATTTTTTTGTTTAATCAATTGCATCATGTAGTTGTTTTATTTTATGCTATTCATGATTCATGAAAACTCTGTTAGAAAGATGCAGGTTGTGCTAGTTTTAGTTTATTGCTTCTGCTGCGCTCTGAGATCGATAAGATTAAGATTCATCCTCATGGAGTGGTGTCGGGATAGATTATTGGATTATTGTATCCAACACTGGCTTCCATAGGTTTATTTGGCTTAATGTTTGTGACACGAGAGCATCAATAGGTGGGTCCACCGTCCACATAAAACGAAGGCTAATGAAGGAGACTAGCTCAGATATCCTCATAATCCAGATGAAAATGCATTAGAATGATGAGCAAATGCTAGCAATCCTAATACCTATCAATGTGCCTTTGTGTACTCAATGTATCTTACATAAGTGAAGCAAAGATAGGACTTATCAGTAGATTCTTGAATGCTGCAGATCTGCTAGTGAATCAAGGGCCATTCCTGCATTCGCTGGTTCTTGCGATTGTGGTTTGTCTGGAGATGCTTTCCCTGAAGATAGTTGCATCTTCTCGTGGTAGACAAGGTTTCAATCTCTATGTAGACCGTAAAATAACTTTCTTAACAATGATAATATTGACAATGATTGCAGGCAGTGTTATCAAGTCGGCTGTTTTTTTTCTTCAAAAAAATGTGTATAAAACACGACCTAATCGATAAACATTTGTTATGGGAATAAAACATGTTTTTTTGAAAATAAAAAAAGACAAATAAAAAATGGCAATTTGTGGTTAGGAGGACGGTGAGATCCTTATAAAGATGTACTAGGACATCAACCCTTGACCCAGGTTTTGTGGATAGAGGAATTTCCACTAGTTATCTGAGCTCTAATACCAAGTCATGAATCCCATGCTCCCGCAAAACTGATCGCGAAAGGGAGGGGGCAACATGTATATGAAGAGTTGAAGACAAGGAACTCCCACCTCTAGCCGATGTGGGACTAACCGTTACAACACCCGCCCGCCTGCAGAGCACGTTTCAACTGAGACCTACCCGCACACGAAGAGGCATTTGGGGAGAGAGGGGGGTAATGGGTCCATTCGGGGGAAGGCAAAGTGGGGCCGAGCTCTGATACCAAGTAACAAATCATGTGCCCCCTCAAAACCGGTAATGAGAGGGAGGGGGCAACGGGTATATGAAGACAAGGAACTCCCACCCCTAGCCAATGTGGGATGAACCGCTTAAAAATAACATAATTAGTTAAATTAGATATGTTATATTTGCTATGTTGTAAAAGGACATGTTAGCTACATTCAGTTCAACCATAGTAGAAAATGAAGACTTGATTGAGGTCTAAGGTAATCTATGTGGGTGTAGTGAGGAGTATAAATAATCTCTCTGCATCTTAAGAGGCCTACAAGTTGCACTAGGTAATAAGATTAATAATGAATCTTTAAGCATGTCATTTCATATAGACTTGAGGATGGTTTCATCTATGTTGAGCATCATTTGGCTCTTTGCAGAAAGCAGTTATTCTTTCACAGCATATTTACTAACATGTGTACATTACATTACTGTATTGATACCACAGGTTCCATGGCATCTGATTTTCTAAGGTGTTTGCTCTTTGCAGGTTCAGCTTTTCCACTTTGTTTTACACTCAAAGTAAGCGAATTTAAACTACTTGTACTCCTTACTTTTAGTCAGATGAATTTCTCAAGCATGACTGATTCACTCTCTTTTCTCAGGACAACAAAATGCTAGCACTTTGGGACGTGTAGTACTAATAATATGGCTTTTTGTGATATTAATAATTAAATCCAGCTATACAGCAAGCCTGACTTCAATCATCACTGTGCGAAAACTCTCATCTTTAATCAAAGGAATCGACAGCTTAGTCAGTAGCAATGACCCAATTGGGGTTCAATTGGGTTCATTCGTTGGAAATTATCTGGATGATGAGCTCCGCATTTCAAGATCCAGACTTAAAGCTCTTAATTCACAAGATGAGTATACTAGAGCTATTGATCTTGGTCCCAACAATGGAGGCGTTGCTGCTGTGGTGGAGGAGCGTCCATATATCGAGCTGCTTTTGTCAACCCAGTGTGGATTTAGCATAGTAGGCTCCGATTTCACCAGAAATGGCTGGGGATTCGTAAGTGTACTCTTAAGTTAAATATTCTTTAAAAGTTATTTAACATATTATCCTTGCACTGTAATTAGACTATATTGGTTATATAAGTGGGATATGACATCTTGAATGCTTCTTTTGACTGTTGAAGAATTATGGACTTCTCAGTCGTTATTAATCAATCATTAGTGGTAACTTTTACATTTAATCTGTGGTGAAACTCGAGTAGCAAGTGTTAGATAGGTTGCAAATGTGCAACAATCGACTATTTTGGGCAATAAGCCTATATTTACGGTTATAGTAAGTTATGAACCTCTTACACAAACTGTGAGTACAGTTTGTGACAATCGCTCATAATACAGCGATCATTGCGGTTTAACACCCCTCTAACTCATGGTTGGTCAATGGCTCAGAGTTTGTTTGCAATATCTAAGATTTGTGTGAGCATGTATTTCCATGAAGATGTTCACTAGCTAATTAATAGTTTGGATGTAATAGAATAATGAAGTAGCTGTTTGGAAGTCTTGAGCAAATTATCAATCAATCTAGATATGCTAGTCTCTAATTGTAAATTCTAGATTGTAGCGAGTTAAATATTGTTATTGTTAGAGTGTGTAGATACACTCTTAATCCTTGTATAGGCTCTTTTAGTCCCTTTTGGGTATTCTCACCCTTTGGTGACCCCATTCTTTGTATAGTGATATATAGGGCATTTGCCCCATTGAGTAAAGTGAGCTTTTACTCCCAAATCTCAGTTTTCTATTTTCCTCTTTGGGTCTAACATGGTATCAGAGCTTCCATTGGCCTTTGATAGAGATTTCTTCAATCCAGATCGAAGCCTTCATCAAAGGTTGAACGAAGCTTCGTCTGCATTGATAGCTTTGAGATCGAAGTTCTGAAGCTTCATTTGCATCGATAGCTTTATCTGATGCTTCATCTACATCAATAGCTTCATCGATAGCTTCATCTGCATCAAGCTTTGAGATCGAAGTCTTATTCAAAAGCCTTCATTGGAGCTGATCAGCGAAGTTTCTTCAGGACCTCAAGGCTCGTGGTATTAGATCTTCAAGATCAAGATCTCTGGCCTTGCTTTTGTTTGCTGCAGATTTCTCGACGAAGAGGGAGCAGGAGAAGATTTCGCGGGCTCTGCGGACTTCAGATCTTTGGCTCTGCGGACTTCGATTGCTGCAGGGCTCGATCTGCAGGTTTTGATCGCTGTGGGCTCGCAGATACTTCAGCTTCTTAGATGAGGCCGGCGGCTCAGAGAAGAAGGAAACCCTAAGTATAAGTTGATCTCAGCTCTCATCTCAGCCTTCCATCAAACCTGCGGTCAGATCCACTTTACTTAAGTTTATTTGCCGCATCATCGGTCCGGTTCAGACCCTCTTTGGTTCAGTTTGATCTATTCTTCTCACTGGTTCAGTGCAGAAATTGATTCAGTTTGGTTTATTTTTCTCGCTGGTTCAGTTCAGAGAATGGTTCAATTTGGTTTATTATCCTCACTAATTCAGATCAAAGACTGGTTCGGTTTCGTTTAGTTCATGGGTTTATTCCCATCGCTATTTACTCCTTTTGTATGTTACTCACTAGTTTATTCTCCACTTGACTTATTTTGTGTTGTGAAGTAAACCAGTGAAGTAAAGTGCAGTGCATTGATGTGCTATGAGATGTAGTGAAGTAAAGTGCAGTACTGTGAGGTGCAGTGAAGTAAAGTCCTCTGTTGTGAGGTAAAGTACAGTGCATTGAGGTGATGTGAGATGCAATGAAGTAAAGTCAAGGTTCTAAAAAGCGCTAGGCGCTAGTCGGGCGGTGGGGGGCCGCCTAGCGCCTAGGCGGCCTAGGCGGCGCCTAGGCATTTTCCCTTTTTTTTAATTATTTTAATTATTATTTTGATATAATATATATATATATATATATGTTTAAAGATTAATATAAGTTCAAGATTATCCCAAACCATTATTTTAAAGAACAAGTATATAACCATAATTCAAGATTGAGTGATTAACAAGAACAAAAGCAAACATGGTTCGCCTGGCCAGCCTCAGCCCGCCTGGTCCGCCTGGCCAGCCTCAACCCGCCTGGTCAGCCTCAGCTCGCCTGGCTCGCCTGGTCCGCCTGGCCAGCCTCAGCCCGCCTAGGCGGCCGCCTTGCCCCGCCTAGACCGCCTAGGCGGCCGCCTAGCTCCGCCTGGGAGCTTGGCCGCTTTTCTGGAGCGCCTAAGGCCTAGGCGAGGTGGTGGGGGGCCGCCTAGCGCCTAGGCGCCGCCTAGGCGGCCGCCTAGACCGCTTTTTAGAACACTGAGTAAAGTGCAGTATTGTGAGGTGCAGTGAAGTAAAGTACAGTGCAATGGTGATAAAAGCGACTTTTGGTGGTTCTTGTGCCAATTCGTCTTCTCATGGTCAATGTCATCTGAGTCTCTCCAGCGGTTCTTGGATCTTTGACTCAGGAGCTACTCATCACTTGACCTCCAATGCTACTGTTCTCACCAAATGTACAGGTGTTGCGCCTCAGCTGCAGCTTCGCACTGCCGACGGGTCTCCTTTGAACATCACTTGCTTTGGCTCTATCTCCACATATTCTGACCCCCAGTGGTTCTCTCACTCCCGGATGTGCTCCATGCTCCTCGTGTGTCGATCAATCTGATCTCGGTTAGTAGATTGGCTGATCTCAGTTTCACTGTTACTTTCTCAGCGTCCTCTTGTGTGGTGGAAGACCCTTGCACTGGCCGTCAGATTGGGATAGGACGGAGACATGGTGGTCTATACAGTTTAGAGCAACTTCATGTTCCTTTGCCCTCCGCTACTTCATGTGTTGCTCTTTCCATTGCCGACATGTGGCATCGCCACCTTGGGCATCTCTTTGCGATGCGCCTTCGAAGCATGTTTTAGTTCGGACCAAGGTTCTAAAAAGCGCTAGGCGCTAGTCGGGCGGTGGGGGGCCGCCTAGCGCCTAGGCGGCCTAGGCGGGGCCTAGGCGACGCCTAGGCGTTTTACCTTTTTTTTTAATTATTTTAATTATTATTTTGGTATTATATAATATATATATATATGTTTAAAAATTAATATAAGTTCAAGATTATCCCAAACCATTATTTTAAAGAACAAGTATATAACCATAATTCAAGATTGAGTGATTAACAAGAACAAAATCAAACATGGTCCGCCTGGCCAGCCTTAGCCCGCCTGGCTAGCCTCAACCAGGGTTTTAAATCTCGGCCGATACCGGTACGTACCGGTCGGTACGTACCGGTTTTGGCCGGTTCGAGACCGGTACTGCATCCGATCCCGATACCTGGCCCGTATCGGCCGGTACCGGTACGTACCGGTCCGTATCGGCCGGTTCAGGCCGGTACATGCCGGTACCAACCGGTACGGACCGGTACCGACAGGTTAAAGTTTTTTTTTTGGGTTTTTTTCAGGTTTTTTTTCTCAACCGGTATCGGTCCGTACCGGCCGGTACCGGTACGTACCGGCCGGTACATACCTGTTCGGGGCCGACCGATACCGCGACCGATACCGTGATTTTAAACCTTGGCCTCAACCCACCTGGCCCGCCTGGTCAGTCTCAGCCCGCCTGGCTCGCCTGGTTCGCCTGGCCAGCCTCAGCCCGCCTAGGCGGCCGCCTTGCCCCGCCTAGACCGCCTAGGCGGCCGCCTGGGAGCTTGGCCGCTTTTCTGGAGCGCCTAGGGCCTAGGCGAGGCGGTGGGGGGCCGCCTAGCGCCTAGGCGGCGGCCTAGACCGCTTTTTAGAACACTGGTTCGGACACTTGGGTAATATCTCCTTCACTCCTCCGTCTCCCTGCACGAGTTGTCGGCTTTCTAAACACTCGGCTCTTCCTTTTTCCTTCCAGTGAGTATTTGTCTACTCCTTTCGACCTTGTGCACTCTGACATTTGGGGACCATCACCTATTCGTCCATGTCTGTTTTTCACTATTACGTCAGTTTTATTGACGACTATTCTCGGTTCACCTAGGTGACCCTCCTGCGTCGTAGGTCTAGTGTGTGTCAGGTCTATCGTGATTTCACTAGTATGGTTCATACTCAGTTTGGAAAAAGGATTAAGGTTTTTCGCTCAGATGGCGCTCGAGAGTATCTTTATTATGAGTTTCGTGACATTCTCTTCTCTCACGGTACTCTACCCTAACAGTCATATCCTTACACGTCTGGACAGAATGGAGTTACCGAGAGGAAGCATCGTCACATTCTTGAGACTGCTCGGTCTCTTTTGTTCTCTGCTTCAGTTCCTCGCCACTTCTGGGCTGAAGCTGTTCTTACCTCTGTTCATCTGATTAATCGGACACCTTTCCCCCTTCTTTCTGGTCAGTCCCCATTTCAGCGGCTTTATTCAACTGTTTCCAACTATAGAGTTCTACGGATTTTCGGTTGTACCAGCTTTGTCTTGCTTCCACCTGGGGTGTGTACAAAGCTTTCTCCTCGGTCGGCCAAGTGTGTCTTCTTAAGATATAGTTCTGAGCACAAGGGATGGCGTTGCTAGGACCTATCTGTTTGTCGTCTCCACATCTCTCGACACGTGACCTTCTTCAAGGACACACCTTTTTTCTTAGGATCCTCCTTTTCGGACTTGTCCTTCCTTTAGAATCCTAGTTCCTCTTCGGGTCTCCTCCCTACCCGAGTGACTCCGGACGCTCCTACTGTCCCTGTTACGGTGCCTGAGCCCATGCACCCGCCTGCCATTTATACATATGCTTGTCGCCAGGCAGAGCCCGCTCCACCTCTACTACCAGTTTCACCAGTTCCGCCTGCTACCACTTCTGCTGCAGACACTTCAGGTTTATCACCTTCGCTGTCATTCTCAAGTGCTGGTGACGTTGGATCTTCTGCTCCCTCTACGCGCTATCCTGAGCGTGAAAGGTATCCATCTGATCGTTATGGCTTTTCTCATATTACTTCTTACTTGTCCCATTTTCAGTCCTTCCTTGTGACTATTCACTCTTTTCAGGAGCTATAGACTTACCGTGAGGCAGTTCAGATTCCGCACTGGCAGCAGGCTATGGTCGAGGAGTTACAAGCCCTTCAACAGACTGGTACTTGGGAGCTTGTTTCTCTTCCTCCAAGGAAGGATCTAGTCAGCTGTTGCTGGGTCTATCGGATCAAGACTCGCTTCGATGGATCGATTGAGAGATACAAGGCCCGTCTAGCTGCTCGTGGTTTCACTCAGGAGCATGACATTGACTATGAGGAGACCTTCGCCCCTGTTGCGAAGATAACTTATGTCTGGACTCTGTTAGCAGTTGCTTCTACTCGTCACTGGCCACTTTTCCAGATGGATATGAAGAACGCATTTCTTCATGGAGATCTCTCTGAGGAGGTCTACATGAGTCGTCCTCCTGGTCTTTTGACTCCTCCCCAACATTTTTGTCGTCTTCGCCGAGCCATTTATGGGCTCAAGCAAGCTCCTTGGGTTTGGTTTAAGCGCTTTAGGTCCTCAGTGCTTGCAGCCGGCTTTACAGAGAGCATGAATGACTATGCTATGTTCACTCACATCTCTACTCATGGTCATGCGATATTGCTTCTATATGTTGATGACATGATCATTACCGGTGACGATACTGCTACTATCGATTCTCTGAAGAGGCACCTCCAACCGCGGTTCGAGATGAAAGACCTTGGCCTGCTTCGCTACTTCCTCGGCCTTGAGGTTGCTTCATCTCCCCGGGGATACTTAGTATCTCAGCAGAAGTTTACTTTTGATATACTGAGTCGTGCTGCGCTTCTTGATTCATGAACCGTAGATACACCGATGGAGTTTAATGTGAAACTTCGTCCCACTGATGGCGAGCCGCTTTCGGATTCCATGCTCTACCGCCAGCTTGTTGGTGCTCTTATCTATCTGACTATCACTCGCTCGAACATTGCACATGCCGTTCGAGTTCTTAGTCAGTTTGTCAGCGCTTCTCGCTCCGCTCACTATATCGCACTACTGAGGATTCTTTGCTATCTTCGAGGCATGGTGACTCACTTTTTGTTGTTTTCGTCATCTTCATTAGAGCTTCGTACCTTTTCCGATGCAGACTGGGCGGGTGATCCCACTAATCGACGATCCACTACTGGCTTCTATATTTTCCTAGGTGATTCGCTCATCTCATGGAAAAGCAAGAAGCAGAAGATTGTTTCGGTATCTAGTACTGAGGCCGAGTATCGTGCTATGGCACGCACTTTGTGTGAGGTCATTTGGTTGCGTCGCCTACTCGAGGATATGGGTGTTCATCTGACCTCGTTGACTCCCCTCTACTGTGATAACCGAAGTTCTATTCAAATAGCTAGCAATCCAGTATTTCAAGAGTGTGTAGATACACTCTTAATCCTTGTATAGGCTCTTTTAGTCCTTTTTGGGTATGCTCACCCTTTGGTGACCCCATTCTTTGTATAGTGATATATAGGGCATTTGCCCCATTGAGTAAAGTGAGCTTTTACTCCCAAATCTCAGTTTTCTATTTTCCTCTTTGGGTCTAATAGTTATAATTATGACAAAAGGAGGGTATAGAAGATGACTTCCAGAAGGAGGGGAGATAGAAAAAGCCAAACGATCTCTAATGCAATTTGCTACATGAGTTATTGCATAATATCTACTCTTGCAGCTCATGTGATGTAGGCAAGGGCGGACCTACACTAGGTTTCGAGAAGAATTGAGAAAATCTGGAAATCCAGATAGCAGGGGTATTTCCATCCTTTTAGGGTGATCTGGTTGTCCGATTTTGAAGAAAATTTAGGTAATGATGGTATTTATATGACGAATGATTGTTTTGAATTTTAGGGCGATCAGGTCACTAGATCTAAAGTTATAGCCAAAATAGTATGCAGATTTTGTAAAAACAACAAACAGTTTTTATATAAAATTCAACCCAAACTTCATATTTTCAATATAAATGAGGATAAATATGCTTGCAAAAAGGTACCACAGATTGACTGAAACTAATGACATTTGTAGCTTTATTAGGGCTTTAACTAGAGGCGAGGTGGATGCGAGGATGGCTATGATGCAACACGGAGACGATGGAGAACAAGCAAACGGATGCGGAAGCGAAGAACAAGGAATAAAGGGTAGGATAAATAATGCTTGAACTGTTCCGTCATGGATTGATGCGGGGATGCGCCAGTGATCCCGCTACGGTGCAAGACCAGACTTCGAAAGAAGCCATATTCTTCGAAAAGCGATGCGATGCCTTCTCGATGCAAAGTCAAGTAACTTTTTGAGGTGAAGTCGAGGCGTCGACGAGGATTAGGGACTCGAGTTTTTCCCAGAAGAAGCTTTCTTCGCACAGTTTCATATATGAATTCTTTTTCGTTTCCCCCTTTTTTATAAACTAGGGTTCGCAATCGAGGGTGGGATCGAAGGGAAATAACCAACAAAAGGTGGGGATGAGATGGAGTGAATAAGGAAGGGAAAAAGGGAGAGAAATAAGAGAGAAAGAAGAAGTGGGGCACACGGCTTGCCCATGGGAAAAGAACGAGAGGAGAGAGAAAAGGGGGGCGCGGGTGGCTTAGTACACCTGTACTGTGTGTGAAGCCCTATTGCGCTTAATATAAGTCCAATTAACCCTAGTCAAATCCCATTAAGCCGCCATGTCATTTAATTTTTAAGTTATATTGATCTAACCATTGATTTCGAGATCTAATATTAATCGTCGGCACCCCACAAGCACATATAGCACAGATTTTATAAATAAAATATAGAAAACTCATCTAAAAAGCCATCGAATGAGACCATAGACATCCCCCATGATTTAGGCAAGAATAAGACTAAATAAAAGTATAGAAAATGGTCCATAGACATAAAAATTAGGCCTAAAGTTGAAAGTTAACCACTAATTTGATGATGTGGCGGTGATTTGAGGTTGCAGATGATGATCTGATGATGTTGATCAGGCCTGCACGTCCTCGAGTTTATCTCGGAAGACATCGGCTGTAATGGGAGGAAGACCACCACCGTGGTATCATCGATGTGTCAGGATCTGGTGATGAATTCCCAACAGGTGATGCCTCGAGCGGTCGGCAACCTTCGGGCCCCTCGTGAAGAAAGTGCTGGCGTCGAGCGAGGTCCAGAAGCTTCTGAAGTTCAGGAACTAAAGCACGCGAGTTGTAGATAATTGGTCTGTCCCGACGAAGTTAATGTGCGGTAGTGGCTCGGCTAACAGAAGCTCTGCTATTGACTTTGGCTGAGGTGATGAAAGCTCTACAGGAAGCAGGGTTTTAAATCTCGGCCGATACCGGTACGTACCGGCCGGTACGTACCGGTTTTGGCCGGTTCGAGACCGGTACTGCATCCGATCCCGATACCTGGCCCGTATCGGCCGGTACCGGTACGTACCGGTCCGTATCGGCCGGTTCAGGCCGGTACAGGCCGGTACCGACCGGTACGGACTGGTACCGACAGGTTAATTTTTTTTTTTTTTGGTTTTTTGGATTTTTTTTAAGGTTTTTTTTCTCAACCGGTACCGGTACGTACCGGCCGGTACATACCGGTTCGGGGCCGACCGATACCGCGGCCGATACCGTGATTTTAAACCTTGACAGGAAGCAGAATCTCCACTAGTAGCTCTGTTATAGGAGGGAGCTCCACAGAAGGCGGAGATCAACAAGTGATACTGCAGGTGGAGAAAGCCCCTTTAGTACTGCAAGAGGAGGTGGCTCCTCTGTAGGCACTGCTGAAGGTGAAGAGAACTCACCTGGAGTAAATGTAGGAGGTGACTCCCTCTGTATCACTGTTGAAGGTGAATAGAACTCCTCTAGAGT
The DNA here is from genome assembly GCA_947650365.1 of Chamaelirium japonicum. Classification (NCBI taxonomy): domain Eukaryota; kingdom Viridiplantae; phylum Streptophyta; class Magnoliopsida; order Liliales; family Melanthiaceae; genus Chamaelirium; species Chamaelirium japonicum. Next base: position 24,911,559 of record OX393550.1, on the reverse strand, counting down.
CATTGCAGGAGGTGGTGACTCCTCTATAGGAACTGATGGATAACTTTTTACAGAATAAAGATATTGTGAATGGATAGCTAGCATCGTCCCTGTCAAAAAGAAGAGTGGGCAAAAGCAGGTGTGTAGCCTTTAGAGATCTTGAGAAAACAATTTCCAAAAGATGACTTTCCATTCTCACTGACAGGAGGTGATGGTGGACAACTAGGAATATGGACTCTTCCCTAAAAGGTGTCGTGCCCGATACATGTCGTACACCGACACTTGTTGGACACCTGTCGAATACTTCTTGTATATGTCCAAATTTTTTATTATATTTTTTTTCATTGGATACGTCTTGGACACTTTGTGGACACTTGAAGAACATATGTGGACATGTATTGGACACAGTGTTGAAAGTGTAACACTTGAAAAACACGGGTGATTTTTTTGTAATTTAGGAATGTTTTGGATTCCTTATACAAAATTAAACTCATTCGGTGGTTTATTGTTAGAAAATTGAGTTTTAAAAAAATACAATGCTTTTGTTTATTATGATGTTAATTTAAAATGATGGACTTGAAAGTTAAATATGAAATTATCATGTTTTGTTATAAATTTACTATTTGTGAAACCTTCTCTTATTATTTTTCTTGCATGTCATTTTTATATTTATTTCGGAATATATGTATGGTTAGGTATTGTTAGGAGATGACAACTAGGGTTTGGAGAGAAAGAGAGTACTCTCTATTGAGGGACTAAAGCTCAATATATATGTACATCAATACACAAGCAACCCGGCCCGACTTTACATAGAACCTGACCCGATATATACATTAACACTTTCCCTCAAACTCATGGTGGATCATGTATCGAGAGTTTGCTGATAAAATGACAAAATCGAGCAATCGTAAGGGGCTTTGTGAGAAAATCAGTAGTATGCTCCGTCGAGAAAATGAATGGCAAGGAGATGGTGTGGGCGAGAAACTCTTGCCGAACATAATGACAGTCAACATCGATGTGTTTGGTCCGCTCGTGAAAAATCGGGTTGCTAGCAATCCGGATAGCACTCCGGTTGTCACAGAAGAGAGGATGGCCCCGGATATCCTAACTCCCAGGTCGAGTAGAAGGCGTCGAAGCTAGACAATCTCTGCAGTGGTGGAAGTCATAGCCCGATATTCGGCTTCGGTGTTGGAGCGAGCAACGGACTCCTATTTCTTGCTGCGCCAAGAAATGAGGGAGTCGCCAAAGAACACACAGTAGCCGGTGGACCGTAGAGTGGCGGGTAGCAACATCTCCAGTCCAATCTGCATCGGAGTAAGTACACAGGACCAACAGAGAGGTGAGGGAAAAAAGTAGTGAACGAGTGATGGTGCCCCGTAGATATCGAATAATCCGAAGTACCGCTGCAAAGTGAGCAGAGCGAACTGGCTGACAATACCAACGGCATGGGCAATGCTTGGCCTAGTCATGGTGAGGTAAACGAGCATCCCGACCAACTGCTGGTATCGAGAGATATCCTGGAGAGGCTCACTATCTGTAGAAAGAACCTTCAAGCTGAGCTCTATAGGCATGTCAGTAGTATGAGAGTCAGTGAGAGCATCCTTGGCAAAAATGTCAGAGATGCATTTCTGCTGGGAGATCAATAATCACGAGCTAACCGGGCAATCTCAAGGCTAAGAAAGTATCTGAGAGGGCCCAGATCTTTCATCTCGAAGTGACTCTGGAGGTGACGCTGAAGGGACGCTATGGTAGCACTATCATCCTCGGTGATGATCATATCATCCACATACAGAAGCAACACAGCAATACCCTGACTAGAGGAGCGAGTGAACAGAGCATAGTCAGTGTCTCTACAAACCCAGCTGCCAGAACTATACTGCGGAATCGCTCCTAGTGCCTGTTTGAGCTTATAGATAGCCCGGTGCAGATGACAAACATGCCTTGGAGGAACAGTAAATCCCGGTGGAGGAGCCATGTATACCTCTTCGGAAAGGTCACCATGAAGGAACACATGGGTCACATCCATCTGATGGAGAGGCCACCCTCGAGCAGTTGCCACAGCTAAGAGGGTGCGCATAGTAGTCATCCAAGCAACTGGAGCAAATGTCTCATCGTAGTCAATTCCATACTCCTGGGAGAAGCCACGAGCAACGAGGCAGGCCTTGTGCCGCTCAATTGAACCGTCAGGTCGACTCTTGACTTGAAGATCCACTTGCAGCTGACAGGCACCACGCCGGAGGGACAAGGAACCAGATCCCACGTCTGGGTCCGCTGAAAAGCCTCAAGCTCCACTGCATGGCCTGCCGTCACTCTGGGTGTAGAGCTGCCTCACGGTACGATTGGGACTCCCGGAGGGTGTGAAGAGCAGTAAGAATGCCTGGTAAGACGGAGAGGAGGCAACAACAGAGTAGTCAGAGGAGTCAGAGATAAAGACATAATAGCCAAACATGTCGGGAGAGTAGGCATATCTGTTAGGAGGGTGATGTTCGCACGTAGGGTAGCGCCGGAGGGACAAGGAACCAGGTCTCACGTCTGGGTCCGCTGAAAAGCCTCGAGCTCCACTGACATAGCCTGCCGTCACTCTGGGTGTAAAGCTGCCTCACGGTACGATTGAGGCTCCCGGTGGGTGTGAAGAGCAGTAAGAAAAGTCTGGTAATACGGAGAGTAGGAGGCAACAACAGAGTAGTCAGAGGAGTCAGAAGAGTCAGAGATAAAGACATAATAGCCAAACCTGTCAGGAAAGTAGGCATATCTGTTAGGAGGGTGATGTTCGCACGTAGGGTAGCGCTGAACAGGGTTAGGATCCGCGATCGAAGAGGAGGGAGCAGCAGCAGCAGGCGAGGGAGTACCAGTAGGAACCGACTCGAGGGAAGGAACTGCAGAGCGACGAACGTAGACACGCGTGACAGGTGGTGGTGGTGGAGGTGGCGGTGGAGACGAGGGAGATGGGGGAGGAGAAGATGGAGGTGGTGAGGATGGTGGAGGCTCAATCGGGGAAGGCACAACCAATGGTGTGGGAGTATGATACGGAGGTAGAAAGGATGGTGGGAGGTAGTGGTGATGTGGAGGGTGACGTAGGCGGTGAGGAAAGATCCAGAGACTCGGTGGAAAAGTATGGGACATCCTCAACGAAGGAGATGTGACGAGAGACACGGATCCCGCGAGCCAAGGGATCGTAGCATCGATAGCGCTTGTGCTCCCGACTGAGCCTTAAGTGAACACTCCTAACCGATCGAGCAGAGAGTTTGGTGCACTCATGTGGAGGGAGGATGACGAAACACGTACACCCAAAGGTGCGAAAACGGAAGTAGTCTGGAGATGTGGAGTAAAGTCGCTCGTACGGGGTAACCCCAGAGAAGGTGGAGGACGGAGTGATGTTGATAAGGTAAATGGCGGTCAGAACAGCCTCGGCCCAGTAGGAATGTGGAACAGAGGCAGACAGAAGTAGAGCACGCGCTGTCTCAAGGACATGGTGATGCTTGCGCTCGGTTACGCCGTTCTGTTCATGGGTGTGGGGGCACGATTGTTGGTGAATAGTGTCGTGAGTCTGAAAGATCTCATGCATCTCAGAGGAGAGGTACTCTTGGGCATAGTCAGACATGAAGGGTTTGATATGTTGACCAAACTGGATAAGGATCATGGCGGTGAATGTCTGGTAGATGTGAGGAATCTCAGAGTGACGTCGCATGAGGTAGATCAAGGTACATCTGGAGTAGGCGTCGATAAAACTCACATAATATAAAAAACCAGAAAATGAGTCAACCGGAGCATGACCCCAAATGTCAGAATGCACTAAATCAAATAGGGCAACAGATCGGAAAGCACTGGCCGAAAACGGTAGAGCCAGATGCTTTACCAATCTGCAACCCGTACAGACAGAGAGAGGAGAGGACACACGACCCAAAGCATCCGGATGGAAAACGCTTTTGAGTCAATTACTAAACAAATGACCTAGCCTTCTGTGCCACAAGTCGGCATCAGAGGTGACTGACATAACTGGCTCAACAAAAACAGGGGAAACATGAAGATGGTCCAGCTGGTAAAGTCCTCCCGTCCTACGGCCTAGCCCAATCCTTCGTCCCGTCCGCGAATTCTGCACAACACAAGCAGAGGAGGTAAATGTGACAGTCAGTCCAGAATCACTGAGAGAACTGATAGAGATCAGATTAATATTAAGAAGAGGAGCATGATGGACATGGGGTAGGGTCAAGTGACCAGTAGAGTCTGAGGTAGGAGTGATAGATCCACACTATGAAATAGGTACGAGTCTAATCCGCAATGCGAACCTCCATGTGAGCAAGAGCTGGAACACAGTCTGTGAGCACAGTGGAGTCATAGGTGAGGTGACAAGAAGCCCCCGAATCAAATATTCAAGGGGCAGTAATACCAGAGGTGGCAGACAGACCGTGAGCAGTCGAGGAGCCGACGGAGGCTAGGTGGCGAAGAAGGAGGTCCTCAAGTCGCTAGCTAGGAAGCACTGGTACACTGTACGACAATGATACGTTTGTAATTATATATACATATATATATAACAGTAATAATTAAATATAATATTTTTTGTGCTAGAATATGGATACTGAATAATTTGAAAATTAAATATGACCATACTTATCATTCATTACATGATTTACATCTAATACAACCAAAAAATACAAAGCTAGTGTCACATTCATCCATTACAAAAAAATAACGCTAACAATATTACGCAAGTGTCACATTCATCATCCATAACGCTTGCAAAAAACGCTAACATTCATCATCCATTATAAAATACAAAGTTACTGTCACATGTATCATCCAAAAAACAAAACAAATAAATGATATCATTAAGCAAATAGTCACGTATAGAATTTAGACCCATATCTGACGTTTCGGTCGGGTTTGGCTCAGATTTTTGAATTTTGGACTACATTACCATCCATATGTATTCCGGCATATCGATCTCGTATCCCCGACGTATCGGTCCCGTATCCCCAGCGTATCGGTCCTGTATCCCCAACATATCAGATTTTTTTTTTGAAACCCCGATACTTCCTAACCGTACCGGATACGTATCTCGCTGTATTGAGTCATATTGGAGTATTGGGAAGTATCCGATACGGGTATGACAGTTGTTTCGAAGTATTGGTGTATCCCAGGTCGCTACAGACGATCCGGCTCAGGGTTGGATGGTGCAGTGGTAGCAACAGAGGATACTAGAGTCCCTACAGCAGCAGCAGCGCCACCAAAGTGGCAGAAGGAGGACTGACCACGTCCACGGCTCTGTCCACCTTGGCCGCCGTGTCGGTCGTCACGAGAGGCAAAAGCCCACCGTGATTCCCGTTCGTCCGGATCTCGGTAGGGGTTCCGAGGAGGATGTATGGGATATCCACGCTTCATATGACCTGTCTCCTTGCAGTAATGACAGATGATAGGCCATCGGGGAAGCTGGCTGCTAGGACGCTGTGGGAGAGGATTACGTAACCCCCCTCCAACAGTCGATTAAAGGTTTGACCCTTCGGGATGTGGCATGCTGTGAAGCGCTAAGGGACAAGTGACGAGCTGTCACACAGTCACTGTAGAGTAGAGAGAGACACAAAGAAGGATAAAGAAAGAGATAAAGAGAGTTGACACGGATTGTGATGACGGATTCGGCTGAAGCCTACGTCTCCGTGCGGTAAGATGTAACCTTGAATCCACTATCTCAGAGAAAGGTTAAGCTACTCTCGACAGGCTGAGAAGTGCTTCTTACAAGTAGACATAGGGTGGAGGCTTGAGAGTTTGAAAACCAGAAGGCTCAGAGAACTTTGAAAAACAGAAAGTGGAATGTGGAATAATGGAATTCTGGTCCTGGTTTCTTTACAGGTTTGGCTATATATATAGAGGTTTGGGAATATCCAAGGAATATTCTAAGGAATATTCCAAGGATATTCTTAGGAACACTCGGGGTTTGGAAAATCATCTAGGGATGTTCACCAGACCCCGGATAGTCTTCGTGGGCCCCAAGCAAGGCTGCGGCCCCCACGGTCATCTTCGTAGGCCCCAGACAGGGCTGCGGATCCCATTGTCATCTTCGTAGGCCCCAGGCAGGGCTGCGGGTCCCACTGTTGTCTTCGTGGACCCCGGGCAGGGTTATGGGTCCCACTGTCAGGCATTTAGCTAGATTTTGCACCCACAGATGCTGTCATGGTCTAGAGCAGGTGGAGGAAAACGAATATCCTGAGTCTGAAGGCGAGTCTCCTCGTCGACCAAGGCCAGCAGGGCATCCTCTAGTCTAGGGAGAGGCTCACGGTGCAGAAACTGAGCAACAATAAGTGCGAAGTTCGGCCGAAGCGCGGCTAGGAACTGGTGGAGGTGACCCTTGTCAAGGTAGTATTGAAAGTCACAGGAGCGCGGGAGGGCACACCGCTCAGGGATCAGAAAGTCCAGCTCGTGCCAGTAGGCACTCATCAGGTTGAAGAAGTTCTGAATCGTACGCTCCCCCTGATGAGTGGACTGAGAGTCACATATAAGCTGATACTGGTGGGCACTGCCGCGCGAGAGGAATCGGTCCCGGAGATACTCTCACATCGCGTGCGCTGTAAGCATAGTTACCAAATCGGGCATTTTTTTGAAAAAAACATGTATCGATCCGAAGTCGTAGCAAACAGAAAAAAAACTCGTTTTTTTGAAAAAACGTCAGTACGCGTTTAAAACAGAAAAAACGCGTATAAAACACGTCGGGTTTGGTCCGGGTTTAAATTGGGTTCGGGTTTTATTTTGTTCGTGCTTAATAAACGCATATGCTATATGTTTTGAACTTTTGATTACTTAATGTTGGAAAATGACATATATACATACTTGGTATAATTTTATATATATATATATATATATATATATATTCCGATGTTTTCACGTTTTTTTTTTTCGTTTTTTCCGTTTTCATCGTATCTTTCCGATTTTTTCCCTTGTCGTTTTTTTCCCGTTTTCCGACTTGGTAACTATGGCTGTAAGAAGGCGGTCGATAGGAGTAAGGAGTGAACGAGCAACGGAGTCCAGGAGATAAACCCGAATGGCCTGGTCGTGGCGACACCACGTGAGGGCTGCCGTGGCGGTAGCAGTAGCAATAGCAGAAGACGCATCACTAGCAGCGGCGCATTTGGTGACCCAGGAGGAGCCAAAGGAGGTAGCCGGAGATGGGTCATCACCAGTGATGTGACCCCAAAGTTCGCGATTGGAGAGCGCAGCCTCGACGGTGAGCAACCAATCGGATCAGTCATTGGCCGAGGTTAGCTGAAAGGTCGCGACGACGGAAGGCACAGGAGAGGACGCAATGAATGAGGATCAAGGGTGAGAGGTCGGAGAGGGAGGTCGGGGGAGGAGGGGGCTGTGGGTGAAGGGAGGGTGGTTGGAGAGGGAGATCAAGGGGAGGAGGGGGTGGTGAGGGTGGGGGCAGGGGGAGTGCTGCGGGTGGAGGTGGAGGCCGGAGAAGGGGCTGCTGGAATCGATTGGAGCTGGAGGGAGGCTGTCGTCGTCGTCACAGCCACGGAGGGGGAAACCCTAGAGCTCTGATACCATGTTAGGAGATGACGGCTAGGGTTTGGAGAGAAAGAGTGTACTCTATTGAGGGACTAAAGCCCAACATATATGTACATCAATACACAAGCAACCCGACCCGACTGTACATAGAACCCGACTTGATATATACATTAACAGGTATAAATATATGTGTCTGTGGTCGCGGAAAAAGATACGGGTCGTCTTTATTGCGGATCACACGAAGATTACAGAGTGGCCGGGACCCGGGGGCTCGGGTGTGGCGAGCTCGGGTCCGGCGAGTGTTTGATCAGGAGATTGTGGGAGAGATCCTCTGGAGGGTCCCTTTGATCCGCGTCTCCACGTGGTATTCGTGCGAGAGCTCTGAAGGGGTTGCCCAGGACAAAAGTCTTTACAGGGTGAGGGTTTCTTGAGAGGCTAAGGAATATCGGCCGTTGATTTTGTCCCGTCCGTGCTTTGCGCTTTCTCGGCTAGGGAGGTTTTGGGATTCGTTCCTCGGTCTTCGTGTCTTCCTCGATCCTTGCTAGACCTCGACGTCCTTGATCGTCTGTTCGCGGCGTCGATCGTGTTTTTGGTGTCGGCTTTGGCTTTGGCTTTCGGCTTTGGCGTTGTTTTGACGTGGCTGTGGCTTTTGCTTTGCTTTGGCGCTTGCGCTTGAACGTAGACGGATAGAGACTTGCGATGCTTTAGTTCTTCCGGACTTCGCGTCGTATCGGTTAGAACGTGCGGTGCTTTGCTCGTGACCGGCGTAGTTGCTTGGCTTTGGCACGTGCGTTGCTTTGGCGCGGGCTTTTACCGGTGCGTCTGCTTTGGCTTCTTGCGTTGGCTTTGGCTTTAGCTTTGACTCGATCTTCTTCTCGAACGGCGATGACTACTTCTTCAAGGCTTCTTTATTCTTCCGGCTTCCTCGACGGTTGTGGCGTCGGCTTGGTTTTTCGGCGGGGGTAGCACCGATCTTTGTGCGACGGTTGTAGCGTCGGTTTTTGTTGACGAAGACGGCAGGGGTAGCACCGGCTTCAGGCCTTCTTCTCCGAGCTTTCTTCTTCGTGCAAAGAGTCGATGCCTTTGTTGAAGACGACGGGTGTTGTCGGCTTCGATCTTCTTCTCCGGCCTTTGCTTATGGCGTCTTCGGAGTTGATGAAGATTGTTGGAGCAGTCGGGGTGATGACGACTCCGGGTCTTCTTCTCCAAGCTTTCTTCTTCGTGCGAGGAGTCGAAGCTTTGATCTTCGAGTGCAAGGTCTTCACGTTGATGAGGACTTGAAGGGCCAAGGATTCCCGTAGGACGTGCTTGCTGTGCCTCGTGAAGCCTTCGGTCTTCAAGCGTTGGAGCTTCTCTTGCAGAGCCCTTTCGTCTTCAGCTTTTCGGACCCTTGATGCCTTCCCCCACCCCCTCTATTTATAGGCAAAGGGGGGGAGGTTGGGAGAGATATGGCTGAAATCTTTTTGTTTCATCCAATATCTCCCCCCATAACCATCAAGATATTGTTCCCTTATTTGGGGAAACAAACTCGATCCCCTCCTTTTTAGTTGGGGTGGTTACGGGCTAGATGTGACCTGATCTTTGAAGATATGTCGTCATCTTTGTAACTTCCGGATCGCATGGCGACACGACGTCATCTTGTCCGTCGGATCGAGGGATCGTCGCGGATCTACGGTTGTGTAGACGTCCACGCCACCTCCCCCCGCATCAAGGCGGTTTGGATTTTTTTTTCTTTTTTTTTCTTTTTTTCTTTTTTTTTTCTTTTTCTTTTTCTTTTCTTCTCTTTGTGGCCGGCCACACCTCCCCATGGGGAGGGGGCACGGTTTTCAAGAAGAGGGGGGCCGGTGGGCCCCCCTTTTGGGTTCGGGTAGCGGGTCCAGTGGGACCCGTTTGCTTTGAGTCGGGCCATTGCACGCGAATTGAGTTCGCATGCGGGCCGTTGTGTGTGGGCCGAGTTTCGCATGCGGGCCGTTGTGTGTGGGCCAGGTTTCGCATGCGGGCCGTTGTGTGTGGGCCAGGTTTCGCATGCGGGTCAGGCCAACCCGTGGGCTAATTTCGATGCCCACAGTGTCCATGCCATGTCTGTCTTACTTTTTTAGGATTTATCTTGCCCCGTGTTTGTATCCGTGTCAGTATTTGTATCCATGTCCGTGCTCCCTAGGTGGACAAGCTCTATCATGATGGGTTCTCATTCATGGAGGGTTATCAGGTAATCAATTCGAGATGGATCTTGAAGACAAAAAACTTACTGCATTTAGGACATTGATCGACATCCACTGTGACATAGTCATGTCATTTGGCTTATACAACATCGGGGCTAATTAAAAGCAATGACCAAGCCTTTTTATGACCTTATAGACAAGGTTGTCAAATGTTGCTTAGAATGATAATCTCGTAGTGAAAACCCTTTCTTACAGCAATCATCTAAAAGACCTGAAACTATATTCCAAAGACTCGGACAATACAACCTGACAATGAAGGGGTATCTTTGGCTAAATTTTTGGGCATCTTGGTCAGTGATAGAAGCTGACCCTTTACAATAAATACAACATTGGAGATGCCTCCACCAAAGAATCGTAAGCAATTACGATCTACACATGGAGACTTCTATAATCAGGAGATTCATTCCAACAACAGTTTGAGAAATCAGGTTTTGATCGAGCAAAAAAAAAAAAGGTTTGGCTTCGAGTTCGGCCAGTTCGGCTACTTTGGTAAAAATATTAAAAAAAAAAAAAGGAATCGGAAATTAGGGTATGATCTGTCCGAATCGGTTTTTTCATATCCAATTCTTGTTATATATGAATCATGGAATAACTGCTAACCACATATATATATATATATATATATATATATATATATATATATATATATATATATATATATATATATATATATATCATTCAAAAAAATATAGGACAATGATGTAAATCAAGTCCCAAACTAACCGGATTAGGGGGCATAATGCGGTTTTAGGGTTTGGATCACCCAAAATCAGAACCGGTTAGGGTGAACCGGTTCGGGTTCCTTGGGTTCAAACTGTTAGATACCCTCGCACCTCACAAAACCGGCTTGTAAGGGGAGGTCCACAGGGGGTATATTAAGCGGGTGATGGGTGCCTCCCTTACCGATGTGGGACTATCCGTTAACACTCCCCCTCACGCGGAGCACGCGTGGCAAGGATCCTCCCATGCGGAGCACGCATGGCAAGGCACGATCGGTGGGGAGCACCCGGAGCGGGAGCAGGAGCAGGAGACGGGCTAGCTCTGATACCATGTTAGATACCCTCGCACCTCACAAAACCGGCTTGTAAGGGGAGGTCCACAGGGGGTATATTAAGCGGGTGATGGGTGCCTCCCTTACCGATGTGGGACTATCCGTTAACACAAACGAACCCTCAAACCATGTTTCAACCCTCTCGGGCTGTCTAGAACCTTTCTCCCAAGAGATGAAGAAAGACTCACCCTTCATGCTGGACACAGTCTATCAAAGAGTCTTTGAAGACCTTTTTCAAACAGACGAATTGTATAAGAGTTCACGAAACTTTGATACTCGCTAGTGGCATCAGGTTATTTCGTATTCATACTCCGTTTTCTGTCTTAAACTTTTGCTTTCGATTTTTTTGGGCTGTGACACTGGATTGTGATGGTCTGGAAAGAGTTTTCGTACCAAGTTCTCCATCTGTTGATTGGTGAGGATTCTGGCTGGGGCATGCTGAAATATGTAATTATTGATCAAAATCAAAATAAGCTCATGTTACTTTATAGTAGATGTATTGATCTGGTCATGTATTACGTACAGCTGTTGATCAAGTCTAACATGTTTTATGATTTAACTTTCTCTAATTTTTACCAAATTTGCTACTTTTCTGAAATTGAGTTTCCGCCTTTTGCATCTATCTCCAAGTTTTGAAGGTCTAGGAAATTAGCTCAACCTGATTACGCAAAATCTTTTCTTTGACCATGTGATGATGATTTGGGATATTATCAAGAAAATAATGTTTTCTATCCCACACTCAACGGAGTCTACATTTTTCTCATGACATCTGTAATTTCTATTCATTTGCGTAAACGAAGTTCAAATCATTCCAGAAACTTACTATTTTAAGAGGCTTACTCTTAGCCAAAGCCAATGACCTAAGTGCCAATCTCTGTTTTAATGCGGAAACCATGAATAACAAAGGCTAAATTGTTTTCAGTAACTTCATTCTATAATTCGCTAAAATATATCGCAGAAAAAAAATTCTGCATAAAATCAGTTTCCTTCTTGTGGGTGCTTATAGTTTCTCTTGTATATTGTCAAGTGTCCTCTTTATTTCTGTCAATTTTCACTAGATAGTGGAGTTTACAGAAACAGGAAATAATGGAAAAACTCTTCCCTTGAATGGTTGGTGTCTTTGTGGTTAAATTGGATGATGATAGGGTGGATCGTTGCAATCTGAGTTGTGTGATACTCAATATTAGTGGCAGGGAAATGGAACTGTTTAGTCAGGCTTGCACAGTGAATAAGAAGTGAGAGGATATTAAGCAATGCTTTAAAACTTGACCGAGTCGGACCGAGTTGACTCAACTCGGCCAGATTTCGAGTCGAGTATGGATACCACTCGGCCGAGTCAGATAGAGTTTATTCGAGTCAGCCGACTTTCAAGTCAAGTCCGAATTTCGAGTTCTTGAACAATGATATTGAGGTGAACTGAAAAAAGTCAGGTTTGGGTAATACATTCATTTGGAGTGAGGAGTCCACACGATGTTTCTAAAGTCTATCGATATCGCCTTTTTGACGTTCATGTAATGTAACTGCGACTTATGCTTCTTCCGTCTGACATGCTAATTTTATAATATCAGGCATTTCAACGCGGCTCGCCGTTAGCTGTCGACATGTCGACCGCGATCCTTACGCTGTCAGAGAACGGGGAACTCCAGAAGATACATGACCAGTGGCTGTCGAGAGGTGCGTGCAACTCTCAGAGCAGCATGCTCAACTCCAACCAACTCCATCTGCGTAGCTTCTTGGGCCTGTTTTTTACATGTGGATTGGCATGCATCGTCTTGCTCCTTGTGTACTTCTTCCTCATGATGTGGCAATTCATTCGACACGGCCCCTCGGAGGAACCCGATGCTTCCGGTCAGGGGAGCACACGGGGGCGCGCCCTCCAAAACTTCCTCACTTTCGTCAATGACAAGAAAGAAAATGTGACGAGCAGGCCTAGGCAGATGCTGAATACTATTGACAGCAATGCTACAGATATTGAAAGGTAGCCTCAAAATGGATAATAGTCTTTTAAGAATTTTATATTCCACTTGTATACGTAGACAGATGATATTTCTACTGTAGCAAATTTTCAATAGGGACGTGTCATTTTAATAATATGTGTACCCGTTTTTCTATATGAAGCTGTTGCTCTTAACATGATTGTCTCTTCATTTTGTTATTTTCTGTATGCAAGCCTTGTTGAACCATTGAATGAGTTGATGCTAGTGAGGTGCAAATAAAAGTATTATGGTCCTTGATCTTGATTCATTTTTTTTCTGGTTACTCTCATACCACTAGTGTCTATTGCTTCCTCAATCTTGATTCACACATTATCATTGAGACATGAGATACAATTTTCTGGTAAATTTTTTTTGTACGGGATAAGAAATCACTAGGGCTAGAAAAATGTTCTTGAATGGACTATTCCTCTAAATCCTAATTTTAAGGAGCCAGCTCAAGAGGTAGTCGAACGTGGGTCGAAAGAAGCGTGTAAGAAAATAAAAGTATTATGGTCCTGACTATGTGGTTTACTCTTTGGACTAGGATCCGACGATGGTGAAAGAATGGTTCCCAAATGTTGTATTTTGGGAAGAATCAATGGAAGATGAAATAGAGTCCACCACTTCTGATCATACATGGGAATTGCTAGACTTTACCACGGGAGCAGAAACCTGTCATTTGCAAGTGGATCTTCAAGAAGTTGAGACCTGAGGATTCAGTAGTGAAATTTAAAGCCAGACCGGTGGCTAGGGTTTATCCAGAATGAAGGTGTAAGTTTATTTTGCGTTAATCCACGAGCTAATAATACACCAAATGAGCGTGAAGACAACATTTCTACAAGAAGATTTATCTGAAGAGATTTATATGCCAACTAGAAGGATTAAACATTATACACGTGACCCAGTGTTCTGAAATGCTCAAGGCGCACACAAAGTGCAAAGGTCTCCTAGAGCCTAGGCGCAACTCCAGGCGCGCGCCTGATTGAAGTAAGGTGCATATATATATATATATATATATATATATATATATATATATATATATATATATATATATATATATATATATATATATATATAGGGGCATGCTATAATGCAGCATGCGGTAAGTGCGGCACCGTATAGTAGCCGTCTGATGCACCGCTGCGTGCGTCACATGCACGCAACGCGTGCATCAGATGGTTGCGGTGCAGTGCCGCACGTACCGCATGCCGCATTATAGCATTCCCCTATATATATATATATATATATATATATATATATATATATATATATATATATATATATATATATATATATATATATATATATATATATATAGGCGTGTTACGTTGCGCTGTGCGCTGTCCCGGCCAGATAATGCGCTGCACGATTTGCAGCCGTCCGATCGCACGGATTGGCTGCGAACCCGCGAGAATTCCTCTGCCCGTCTGATCCCGTGCAGCGCACCCCCTCCCGGCCGTCCGATCACGCGGATCGGTTGCGAACCCGCGCGATTTCCCCCGCCCGTCTGATCCCCTGGACCGACCGTCTGATCCCGTGCAGCGCACCCCCGCCCGGCCGTCCGATCGTCGGTTCGATTCCCGGCCGTTGGATCGATTGTAATCAAACGGTCAAAAATCTACAGTAACAGCGAAAACCATTTTCGACCGTTCGATTCCAATTGATCCAACGCACAACATATTTGTTATGTTCGGTCGATTCCCATCCGTTGGATCGATGGGAATCGAACGGACCAAAATGATTTTCGCTGTTACTGTAGCCACTACAGTAACAACGAAAATGATTTTTGACCGTTCGATTCCCATCGATCGAACGACCGGGAATCGAATGGAACGATCGGACGGCCGGGCGGGGGTGCGCTGCACGGGATCAGACGGCCGGTCCAGGGGATCAGACGGGTGGGGGAAATCGCGCGGGTTCAGCCGATCCGCGCGATCGGACGGCCGGGAGGGGGTGCGCTGCACGGGATCAGACAGGCAAGGGAATTCTCGCGGGTTCGCAGCCGATCCGCGCGATCGGACGGCTGCAAATCGCGCAGCGCATTATCTGGCTGGGGCAGCACACAGCGCAACGTAACATGCCTCTCTCTCTCTCTCTCTCTCTCTCTATATATATATATATATATATATATATATATATATATATATATATATATATATATATGGGGAGGGATACTCTTACTCATAGCCTCTTACAAGTGGGGATTACTAATGATCTAGGCCGTCCGATCAAATTTGATCGAGGGCTGAGATCAACCCTCCTTTCTCTATCTCTTTCTCTCTCTCTCTCACCTAAACCCAGCCCCCATCCCCACCGACCCCGACCCCATCCCCTCCCCCTCCGGCTCCGGCTCCGGCGATCCCCCCGCAGCCCCGACCCCAACCACCTTCCCCTCCGGCGACACCGGCGCGGGGCGCGGAGCCGGCGGGGGCTGGCGCGGAGTCGGCGGGGGGCGCAAGCAGGCGGGCCGGCGGGGGGCGCGGGCAGGTGGGCCGGCGGAAGGGGCTGCCGGAGTCAGGGGGGTCGCCGGAAGGGGCTGCCGGAGTCGGGGGGGTCGCCGGAAGGGGCTGCCGGAGTCGGTGGGGATGGGGGGTCGGGGGAGGTGGGGGGATGGGGGGTCGGGGGGGTGGGGGTTGTTTGATCAAGAGAGAGAGATGGAGAGAGAGAGTGGGAATTGATCATAGCCATCATGATCGCAATAGATGGCTGGGATCATTAGTAAGAGCTCATGAGTAAGAGTATCCCTCCCTCTCTCTCTCTCTCTCTCTCTCTCTCTCTCTATATATATATATATATATATATATATATATATATATATATATAGAGAGAGAGAGAGAGAGAGAGAGAGAGGAATGATAAAATACGGCGTGCGGTGTGTGCGGTGTCACACCGCAGCCGTCTGATGCACCCGTTGCATGTGTGCGATGCACACAACAGTGCATCAGATGGCTGCAATGCGACACCGCACGCACCGCACACCGCATCCTAACACGCCCATATATATATATATATATATATATATATATATATATATATATATATATATATATATATATATATATATATATATATATATATATATATATATATATCTGCGAACCCGTGCGATTTCCTCCGCCCGTCTGATCCCCTAGACCGGCCGTCTGATCCCGTGCAGCGCACCCCCACCCGGCCGTCTGATCGTCGGTTCGATTCCCGGCCGTTGGATCGATTGGAATCAAACGGTCGAAAATCATTTTCGTTGTTACTATAGCGGCTACAGTAATAGCGAAAACCATTTTCAACCGTTTGATTCCAATTGATCCAACGCACAACATATTTGTTATGTTCGTTCGATTCCCATCCGTTAGATCGATGGGAATCGAACGGACCAAAATGATTTTCGCTGTTACTGTAGCCGCTACAGTAACAGCGAAAATGATTTTCGACCGTTTGATTCCCATTGATCGAACGACCGGGAATCGAATGTAACGATCGGACGGCCGGGCGGGGGTGCGCTGCACGGGATCAGACGGTCGGTCCAGGGGATCAGATAGGCGGGGGATCAGATCGGCACGGGTTCGCAGCCGATCCGCGCGATCGGACGGCCGGGAGGGGGTGCGCTGCACGGGATCAGACGGGCAGGGGAATTCCCGCGGGTTCGCAGCTGATCTGCATGATCGGACGGTCGCAAATCGCCACATCGCGCAGCGCATTATCTGGTCGGGGCAGCGCACAGCGCAACGTAACATTCCTCTCTCTCTCTCTCTCTCTCTTTATATATATATATATATATATATATATATATATATATATATATATATATATATATATATATATATATATATATATATGGGGAGGGATACTCTTACTAATGGAATCTTATTAATGAAAGTTACAAATCGTCTTTTACCTACCTAGAGGTTTCAGAATTTGATGAAACTTGGTAGGGATGCTCTCTATGGCAAGTTGATCATCCTCACCAAAAATCATCAAATTCTATAACCTCTAGGGGTATCAAAGATGTTATTCAAATTAACGGTTAAAATGAACGGTCGATAAAACTCCTAACATTTGATGCCCCTAGAGGTTATAGAATTTGATGATTTTTGGTGAGGATGATCAACTTACCATAGAGAGCATCCCCACCAAGTTTTATCAAATTCTGAAACCTCTAGGTTAGTTAAAAGGCGATTTGTAACTTTCATTAGTAAGATTCCATTAGTAAGAGTATCCCTGCCCTATATATATATATATATATATATATATATATATATATATATATATATATATATATATATATATATATATATATATATATATATATATATATATATATATATATATATATATATATATATATATATATATATATATATATATATATATATAGTAGTGATACATTGCGGCGGGTAACATGCGGGCTTAACGTGCGGCAACCCCCTTCGGGGGTATTTTTGGGATTTTTTTTTTTTTTTGGGATTGATCACCCACCCTTGGATTGGTCACACAAAAAATTTCAGCCCGATCCAAGACTTGTAGGCCGTTCAAATGTGTTGATCTTTTATCGGTCGTTCAATTTTTTCGCCATTTTGATCAACACATTTGGACGGCCTATAGGTCTTGGATCGGGCTGAAATTTTTTGTGTGTCCAATCCAAGGGTGGGTGATCAATCCCCAAAAAAAAAAATCCCGAAAATACCCCCGAAGGGGGTGCCGCACGTTAAGCCCGCATGTTACCCGCCGCAATGTATCACTACTATATATATATATATATATATATATGAGAAGGGATACTCTTACTAATGAAATCTTACTAATGAAAGTTACAAATCGCCTTTTATCTAACCGAGAGGTTTTAGAATTTGATAAAACTTGGTGGGGATGCTCTCTATGGCAAGTTGATCATCCTCACCAAAAATCATCAAATTCTATAATCTCTACGGGCATCAAATATGTTATTCAAATTAACGGTTAAAATGAACGGTCGATAAAGCTTCTAACATTTGATGCCCCTAGAGATTATAGAATTTGATGATTTTTGGTGAGGATGATCAACTTGCCATAGAGAGCATCCCCACCAAGTTTCATCAAATTCTGAAACCTCCCTCCCCATAAAAGATGATTTGTAACTTTCATTAGTAAGATTCCATTAGTAAGAGTATCCCTGCCCTATATATATATATATATATATATATATATATATATATATATATATATATATATATATATATATATATATATATATATATATATATATATATATATATATATATAGAGAGAGAGAGAGAGAGAGAGAGAGAGAGCAAGAGAAAGAGGAATGTTACAATGAGCTGTGAGCTGCGCGGTTTAGAAAGTAAGCTGCGGGTATTATGACCCCCCTAGGAGGTTTGGAATTTGATAAAATTTGATGAGGATGTTGTCTAGGGTAAGATGATCATCCTCACCAATTTTCATCAAATTCTAAAACTTCTAGGGGGGTCAAATGGTCGAAGCAAAATCTGTCGTCCGCAGTCACCGTTAAAATCTGCAGATTTTGTGTTGACCATTTGACCCCCCTAGATGTTTTGGAATTTGATGAAAATTGGTGACGATGATCATCTTACCCTAGACAACACCCTCACCAAATTTCATCAAATTCCAAAACTTCTAAGGGGGTCAAAATACCCGCAGCTCATTTTCTCCTACCACAGCTCACTGTGGGTGCAAAATCTGGCCAACGCCCAATGATGGGACCCACAGCCCCGCCTGGGGCCCACAAGTCCAACGCTGTGACCCGCAGCCCTGCCTGGGGCCCACGATTCCAATGGTGGGACCCACAGCCCTGCCTGGGGCCTATAGGTACAACGGTGGGACCCGCAGCCCTGCCTGGGGCCCACGATTCCAATGTTGGGACCCACAGCCCTTCCTGGGGCCTATAGGTACAACGGTGGGACCCGCAGCCCTGCCTGGGGCCCACTTGCACTATCTGGTGTCTGGTAAATCCCCCGGGTATTTACCAAACCCCGGATATTCCTGGGAATATTCCTGAAATATTTCCCAGATAAACTAAACCCTTGTAAATAGCAGATCCTGTAAATGATTCCTGATCCCAAATTCCAAACCAGAAACCCACTTTCTGTTTTCCAGAGCTCCTTGACCTTTCTGGTTTTCAGATCATCTCTCCACCCTCTGATTACTTGTAAGAAGTACTCATCGGCCTGTCGAGAGTAGCTCTACTGTTTATTCAGAGATAGTGGATTCAAAGGTTGCTTCTTACCGCACGGAGACGTAGGCTTCGGCCGAACTTCGTCACCACATCCTGTGTCATCTCTTCCTCTACCTTTCTACTCTACAGTGCTTTTGTGACAGCCTAGCAAGTCACCACTCAGCACTTCGAAGCGCGCCACATCCCGAAGGGTAAAACCTTCAATCGACTGTTGGAGGAGGGTCACGTACGACGGTCGAAATCCTCCCCCACACTCACAGCTCAACGTAACAGCCTTCATATATATATATATATATATATATATATATATATATATATATATATATATATATATAGAGAGAGAGAGAGAGAGAGAGAGAGAGAGAGAAATGCTTGGTTGCGATCCGTGCAGTCCGGGTCCACAGCCGCCCGATACTGTCTGCGGTGCATCCGATGCACGCGGCCGGTGCATCGGACGGCTGCGGACACGGACCGCAACCATAATTAGACTAAGAAAATGAATCTTAACACAATAGATAAATTGGATAGATCGTTGTTGCAACAACACAAATGTTATAGCCTTGTAGGTTTGAATTACAGCTCTTAATAAGCTATTTAAAATATATTAAATCTTCAAATATGTATAGTTCAAATTCAATAACCAGTTATAAGATTTCAAATGTGATATTATAGCAAACAAAAAATAAATAGTGAATGATTAAATGTGTTATTTTATCATATGCTTGTACATATGCTTCTAAATCAGTATGAAATGCACAAATCGAGAGAGAAGAAAACTTATTGAATCTTATAATAGTTGAAATAATATCAAAGTCATCAAATCCAACCCACAATTGCTCATATGGTGCTTCCTAAGAACTATAACAAATAATTTTGAATGTAAATAATATTCAATCAATGTGCCAATATTCAGACTATTACAATCATGAATCAAATCTACTTAATAACTTTATCTTATTGTCAAAAATATCAAGTGCAAGCACATAATTGCCCATGGTTCAACCAGACGTGTCTTTTTTGCACCTGGAGCCTGGAGCCTAGGCGCGCGTCTTAGACCTAAGGCGCGCGCCTTTCTAATAGAACCTCGCCTTGTGGTTTTTGAGGCGCAGTGGATGAGTCTAGTTGAGCCTGAGCTTAGGCACGCCTTTAATAACACTGACGTGACCGATAGAAGACATTGCATCACCAATTATATTTAAAGAGAATTCTTATGGTGAGCAATGTTAGCTGCATGCTTTCATTTTGCACTCCAATTATGCCCTTCTTGTAATGGTTATTAAAATATATTTAGGATGATCATAGAAGCGTTAATACAGTAGCGAAAAAAAGAGAGGAGTCATACAGATTCAAGAATCGAGAGAGAAATAAATAGAAAGAGGTGATAGACAACCGCGACTTCGATAAAAAAAAAAAGCTCAACTCAACTCTTCATTCATTCATACTGTCTAAACCGTCAATCCATGCTCTTATATGGAGCTTACACGAGAAAGATGACAAACTATATTTCAAATCACAACTCTTGATCAAATTCCCGCTTCATTCTTACCACACATATCCATTCATGTCTGGAAGCATTTTAAATCACAACCCTTGATTACGAACTTCACCCTTTGGATTTTGCTTTGCTAACCAAGTTTCACATGCGAAACACACAACAATGGTCTTCCATTTCTCTACAATTCAGCAGCAAATGTAATAATAGCTGAAGAAAGAATAGTAGCACTGGAACTAAAATTCTTCAATGGAGAAGGTATAAAGGAGTCATCGAGGTCCCTCGCACGATTCATCGTCGAAGATGCGATGTTGCTTAATGTACAAAGCCGATCTAGGATAAGAGCCACATGAACACAGTCGACCATATTGTAAGTGCGAGGGTCGCAGCCACATACGTCCATAAGAAGATGACAGAGCACTCCTCCTTCGCAACATCAAACAGTTGAGCCATTGTACCTGCATATTCCGAGATTTCCTTAAATTTCATCGAACGTTCAAGAAACAATTGTTCCGTACATCGCATTAATCCAATTATGGTGTGACGTCTCCCGGAGTGCTCGACCGACCTTAGGAGGAGGGGAGCACAGCGGGTATATGAAGGCAAGGATACTCTGCTCCTCAGCAGATGTGGGACTATTAACGGTCACGTCAAACCAATGGATTCACCACCGTTAGATCAATGACTGGATCGATATCAATGCTCTTCATCGTAAAATTTGAACAAGGAGGTAAAATGGTGATCAAAGAGTCTTACCAATATTCATGGCTGGTGGGAGAGTGAATTGAATCAGTAGAATATAACGGTACAATGGATCTTCTGGCAGAAATCCGAGCGTATACGCCGCTTTTACCACTCCAATCCCGCAGATAGGAAGGATCACGTACCGCACAATGACGATCACTATGACTACCAAAGGCTTCAAAGCTGACTTGCGAATCCCTACTCGGATTTTAATAAAATCAGCGGAGGCTTTAGGAGTTTATCCCAACTTTTTTTTTAAAAAAAAACCTAGCTGCCATGGTTCTTCCCTTTGAAAAATTGGCTTACCTTGGGTTAGGTTCCCTCCAAGAATGAGAGTAATGCAAGGTAGCATCCCATCTCTGCATAGAAGTCCCCAAAAAACCATGAAAATTGTTGAATTGAGTGATGGTAACACCTAATCAAAGCTAACTGAAACATAGTACACTCACCCTAGTAATGTGATAGAATTCTGGATTACTCTAAGAGGTGCAGAGGCTCCAATGATAAGTGACTTCAACCAAGGAATCACACCGACGATTAAGCCGACAATCTGAAATTGTGCATTCAACTCGATACATTAAAATCCGTAAAACATTATCTTCTTTGCTGTTTAATGTGAGCAATTAGGCATATGAAGTTGCTTGGAAAAAAGAAAGGGAAAAGAGATACCGCAGCAATCGTTGGAGGCGCCAACAACTCCTCTACGAGCTGGCGAAGTGTCCCCTTCAGTTTGTCCCACATGCCCATGGTGCTGCCACTGAGCTTACTGCTGGATAACAATGGTACAGTCTGCATTGCAATGGCTAGTAGAAGATGTTACTACAAGTTGGCTGCTGATAAGAGCATTAGATTCCATAATTCCGAATTAATGCTCACATTTTCGTGTTCTTCGACTTCGTCAGCAGGTTTAATCGGCGACCGAATAAAAGCCTCCTGACTGTTGGAGCCATCCTCACCCTGTATCTTGATCAGGTGAGCTTCGTCGCCCACCCTAGAGTCCATGTTGAGTATCGCCGCGTTACGGATCTCGTCGTACAAAACGCCTGATTTCCGCATCAGACTGTAGGTATGAGTCCATATGAAGATGCCCCCGAGCTACACAAGCAAGAACAACACGTCTAGATTCCGATCGAGATCGAGATAAACAGGTGCTTAGCATAGTGTTGCTCTTAGTAATCTTGGTCATCATAATTTTAAATAATTGAATCCTTTAATTAGGTCTAGCATTACTATCAGAGTGGTGGATTGCAGGGCCAAATGATTTGGATTCCTCACCGCCATCGATAAAGAAACATAGGAGAGTGCGTGCGCGTGGCAGATGCTCGCCTCTCCAAAAGGGTTGCCCTTCTCATTGCAGATTGCGGGGACTATTATATAGAGCAGATTGCCCAAATTCCCTAAGTGCGAAGAAATGGACCAAAATTACGGGCAAGGAGAAATCATTTCCTAATTGCGAGACGAGATGGAGATGATTAATACCTGCCGAGCAGTTGGCGATGACGAGGCCTTCAAGGTGGCGCTCCGGCCTCAAGATCTTCACTGCAGCCCACCCAAGGAATCCCCCGATCAAGAACGTGATTGCGATGTTAACGGGCATATACCACCTTACACGATAGATCGAAAATCGTGTTAGCTTATTGGTAGAACTCAGGGTTGAGAGCTTGAAAGTAGTGAAGCAAGAAGCTGGATCACCAAGAGATGAGGTCTTGGAGTGTGACATTTTCCGCGAGGGTCGAGAACACGATCGATGGAGTGAACACAACGAAGACTACCTGCGATCGGGATCGTATTCGGGATTCACCAAGAGATGGATCATCAGTGTCATTATCTGAATAAGGTTTAATGAAACAGTAAGATTGGTAGTTCTAGTGAACTTTTAATCTCTCAACCTTGTTGATGTCTCTTCGGGCACCGGCTGACAGGATGGTACTGTACCCAGAAGCGAGGAAGGCCCCGAGCAGACCTACGAGCAGGAACTGCAGGACGGGAATGGAGGCCACCTCGAACAGGGACCAGAACCCCATCTTCGCCCTCCTCCTCCTCCTCTGCCCTTGCGGTCGATGTGTGTCAGGTCAATTGAGGTTCAGTTGCTTCTCTGTGGCTGCATGTCCTCACAATTTTAAATTTTTCCCCCAAAATTTATGAACAAATGGGTCACACTGAATTCAAGTTTCCTTTCAAAATGGAAGCTCGAGTTGTTTGCCACAATTTATTGCCTACTGCTCCCCAATCCAATGGTTGGTACCCACCAAAATCTCCAAAAGAGCAGAATTTCGCCGTAAGTAAACACTACTTTCAGAATGCTCCAAAAGACTCTTCTTGAACCTTTTGTCTATCTGAGGAAGAGAGTGTGTCCCACCTTCTCCTTTCTTGCCCCCTCGCTCGGTGGATCTGGGGTCA
Organism: Chamaelirium japonicum; assembly: GCA_947650365.1. Lineage (NCBI taxonomy): Eukaryota > Viridiplantae > Streptophyta > Magnoliopsida > Liliales > Melanthiaceae > Chamaelirium > Chamaelirium japonicum. The sequence continues at coordinate 24,888,011 of OX393550.1, read as the reverse complement.
CTTTGAGAGTAGATGCGGGATCCCATCCCACCTGAGGAACCTAAAGGCACTTTGTTCTACATGGAGGAGGAGGAGGAGGAGGAGGAGGGTGGAGCAACGTGTTCCTTGGGATATTTTAGCGATGACCATTCTTTGGGTTATCTGGCTAGAGAGAAACAATCGGATCTTCAACGGAAAAACGTTAGAGGTTGTAGCGCTTTGGAGATCAGTGGTCTCAATCTTCAAGCTTTGGATTATTCCATGGGTCGGTTCATTCAGTGAGGAGCACGGAACTTTTGTAATCGTATTGTAACCTGATTCTCTACCTTAATATAACTGGTCAGGTGCTGCCTAACCCTCCCTCCTTTTGGAGGGTTTTCAAAAAAAAAAAAGACCGACCTCTTGAAGGGAGGAAAACACAGTGGGTATATGAAACGGTCCAATCCCGCTCCTCTTACCGATATGGGATTATTACAGGTGAACCATCTCAACACCATTAAGTCGAGCCAACTAACTTTATGCTTCTGAACATTTACCAAAGTTCTTTTGTGATGTTTTTTTTTCTATTTAAATGTTGTTCCTATCACCGAATTATTCATGAATCTTCTTTCTTTCTTTCTTTCTTTTTTTTTTATGAGCATCAAAAAATTTCTGCAATGAAAAGTTTTTGTTCTAGTAAGAGTACGCTCTAGACGCTCATTGATGCATTCAGACCATTCCCTAATGTGCAAGGAGAAAGGGACGGGTCCAATGATGTGTAAAAAAAGTATGAGTGACATACACGGGTTTTGACTGGGTGTAAAGTTTAGATCGGAGCTCCCTACTCTTTAGTGAACTATCCAAATGCATCACTGAGCATTTGGAGCAACAGTCAGCTGGCGCAAAAATAAATTCTATAGTAGAAAAAACTTTGCTCCAGCTAGGGGACGCTTCAGATGCTCAGTGATGCATCCGGATCATTCCCTGATGTGCAAGGGGAAAGGGAGCGGTCTGATGGTGTGTAAAAAGGTTATGGGTGACATGCACAGGTTGTGGCTGAGGGTAAAATTTAGATCGGACGGCTCCCTACACTATAGTGAACGATCCAAATGAATCAATGAGTATTTGGTGCAAAAAAGAATTCGCAATGGAATTTTTTTTGCTCCAACAATGACGTGCTTGAGATGCTCGGTGATGCATCTGGATCGCTCCCTAATGTGCAAGGAGAAAGGGAGAAGTCTTATGGTGTGCAAAAAGGGTATGGGTGACATGCATGATAGTTTCTGGGTGTAAAGTTTAGATTGGATGGCGGTCCAGAAGCATCGCTGAGGATCCAGAGCAACAATCCGCTAGAGCAAAAAAAAAATTCTTTTATTGGCATTTAACATGCACGAAAATGAACCCAAATCTACTGCCCCCTCGTCTGCCCATGAAATCACAGTCGTCCATTGCTAATCACTGCCATCCCTTTGCCTGGCGGTTGGGGCTGAGTGTGATGCACCGATTGGGTTTGGGTGTAACGGACAGCTATGATTTGGGGGGGAGAGCGAAAAATGGGGCAGAGAAATGGGACAAAATATTTGGGTTCCACCAAAATGGGTGTTGAAACGATGCGTGAGTTACATGGAAGGAATGTATATGGGATGCATGTTTTGGAGGCGAAGCACTTCACACACACACACACACACACACACACACACACACAGAGAGAGAGAGAGAGAGAGAGAGAGAGAGAGAGAGAGAGAGAGAGAGAGAGAGAGAGAGAGAGAGAGAGAGAGAGAGAGAGAGAGAGAGAGAGAGAGAGAGAGAGAGAGAGAGAGAGAGAAGAGAGAGAGAGAGAGAGAGAGAGGAAAATCTCCAGGAGCAGCCTTTAGACGTAAGTAAACACAACCACCAAGCATAATTATCATGGGTGTTAGGCTTGACAACACCCAGATTGCTCCAAAAGACCAACCTGACACGAAGTTAGCGGGTCTGGGTCAGGGCTAAACGGGTAGTCACGATAGACCCGTTTAATAAACGGGTTGGGTCCGGGTTTAGGGTCTAGACACAGTAGACCTGGGAAGACCCGTTTAAAATTCAACGGTCGTGTTGGGTTGGGTCTACCCGCAATCCGATACTATAATATATAGTATCAGCGGGTCTACCGGGTTAGGTCGGGTCGAGTCGGATTGGGTCGGATCGGTTCGGATCAGGTCAGCTGAATAAACCCATGTGGTAAACGGGTCTTATCGGGTCTACCGTTTATAAACGGACTGGGTACTGGTTTAGGATCTAGACACAATTTGTTAAACGGGTTGGGTCCGGGTCTAGGGGTATTGGACACGACCCGAAACTAGACACGACACAAACCCGACCCGACACAACCCATTGCCACCCGTAACGACAGGTATATGAAGCTGCCAAATCCTGCTCCCCTTACTGATATGTGGGATTATTACAAGTGGACCATCTCAACACCATTAGGTCGAGCCAACTAACTTTAAGCTTCTTTTTTTTTTTGAGAACCCCTCCTCTCAGGAGGGAGGGTTTGGCGGACCCCAACCAGAAGTCATTATGAACTAAGATAGGATACCGATACAAAAGCAGAGGGCCTCCACCCCTAGCGGTTAAGAGGCATCGACACCCAAGGTGTACCCCCTTCCAACACGGGCTAACAAAAATGCCCTGCACAACAAGAAAGAAAAAACAACAAGCCGAAAGACCTAAGGCTCGGAAGCCCTCGATCTTTCCATATCACGGAAAAGAGCTAGGAGCGATCCCGAGTCTTTCTCCTTGATGGAGAAGCCGACAGCCGAAGCTCTAACTTTAAGCTTCTGAACATTTGCCAAAGTACTCTTTTCTGATTTTTTTTTTTTTCCTTCATAAATGTTGCTCCTATCACCGAATTATTCAACGAACACCAACTATGGCACTATGTTTTTTCTTTTTTCTTTTTTTGATGGTCATCAAAAATATTTTCACAATTTTTTTTTTTTTTTTGATCTAATAAGGGGACGCTCCAGATGCTCAGTGGTGCATTTGGACCATTTCCTAATGTGCAAGGAGAATGGGAGCGGTCTGATGGTATGTAAACAGGATGTGGGTGACATGGACGAATTTGGATTTGGTGTAAAGTTTAGATCGGACGGCTACCTACTATTCAATGAACGATCAAGATGTATCACTGAGGCATCTGGAGACCCAATCGGCTAGCACGAAAATTTTCCAGCTAGGGGACGTTCCAGATGCTCAGTGATGCATCTGGACCATTCCCTAATGTGCAAGGAAAAAGGTAGCATTCCAATGGTGTGTAAAACGGTTATGGGTGACACGCACGGGTTGTGACGGGGGGTAAAATTTAGATCGGACGGCTCCCTACTCTCCAGTGAATGATCCAGATACATCAGCGAGCATCTAGAGCAACAATTGGCTGGCGCAAAAAAAAATTGTAATGGAAATTTTTTTGCTCCAACAAGCTTAGGACATGCTCTGGATCATTCCCTAATGTGCAAGGAGAAAGGGAGCAGTCTTATGGTGTGCAAAAAAGGTATGGGTGACATGCACGGTAGTTTCTGGATGTAAAGTTTAGATCGGACGGCGGTCCAGAAGCATTGCTGTGCATCCGGAGCAACAATCCGTTGGAGCAACCGGTGCGTGAGTTACACCGAAGGAATGTATCTGGGGTGCATGTTCTAGAGGCGGAGCACTTCTTTCTAAGAGGAGAGATATATGCCATTGTAGAGAGAGAGAGAGAGAGAGAGAGAGAGAGAGAGAGAGAGAGCGACCGACCTGATCGAAAGCTATCCTTACGGCGGCCGGAGAAGTCGATACGGAATGGTGGTGAGAAGGCTAGCTTGGAGAGTTTGACAGACGAAAGAGGAAGTTATAGGGGAATGAGATACCACCTCCACCGTATGGTGACAAAAGAAAAATGAGCATTATTGAATCCACAGACCCCACAAGCCAGAGAGAGAGAGAGAGAGAGAGAGAGAGAGAGAGAGAGAGAGAGAGAGAGAGAGAGAGAGAGAGAGAGAGAGTTAAATTCGTCAACCTGCCAAGAGCAATGATTTGAGGGTACGTGGAATGTGCAAGAGAAACTAGGGGCATGTTGGAGCAACTATTGCTCCATAAGTGCAACCATGCACGGAGTTCAATTCTCCTCCGGTTGGTCGGGGTGGACTCGGCGTGCCTCACAGCTTGTCTGCTATCGTACGGCTGTGATGCGCATGGGCCCACACAATCGACCGGAGGAGAGCGGAACTCCCATGCGGGACCCACTGCACTTAAAGCTGGTGCTGATAGGCTCCACACATTGCGGAGGGAAAATGTTATTTGGACATACTCTCGGACAAACTGTGGTGGTGGGGGCAGTGGCCAGCGCTTCGTGCAGACCCCATGCACTGTGCGCTGGCTGATGCCGCCATGCCAAGTTCAGATCACCTCCCGTCGGTTGGCCCCGGTCGGTGGGCCCACACACATCACGGCTAGCAGGTGATTCGAAAATGAATCGTACTCCAGCAGACTGCATGCACATCGGATCTTGTCCAGTCGGTTGGCCTGATCGGTGGTCGATGCGGGCATCGCAATCGCACAATGGCTGGTAAACAAAAGTTAATCGCACCCCATCCTGCCATGAGCCCCACCGACCAGGGCCGACCGACTGGAGGAGATCTGAACTCCATACCTGATGCTCCACAGGATGTCGGCATCGATGTCCCATAATATGTTCAAATAGAAGTGCTGTGGGAAAATGGTATTTGGACTCGGACAAACATCACATCGCACGATCACTGCCGTTCGTTGCAGACAGCCCCGATCTCGATCCATGAACTTCAACCGGTCGATGAGCAGCTGCCAGCGGGCACATCACGTGACCTTCTGCATCAGTATGTCCTCATACCTGTTTGGGAATTTGTGGGGCTCATGCAAAGGTGCGAGGGGCAGGGATAATTAGGGCTGGGAATTTCGGACCCGACCCGGCACGAAGTTAGTGGGTCAGGGTCAGGGCTAAATGGGTTCGAGTCGTAAACGGGTCGACACGATAGGCCCGTTTAATAAACGGGTCGGGTTTGGGTTTAGGGTCTGGACATGGTAGACCCGGGAAGACCGTTTAAAATTCAACGAGTCGTGTCGGGTCGGGTCGGCTCTACATGCAATCCGATATTGTAATATATAATATCAGTGGGTTTATCGGATTAGGTCGGGTCGGATTAGGTCGGGTTGGGTCGGATTGGGTCAACTGAATAAACCCGTGTGGTAAACGGGTCTTATCGGGTCTACCCGTTTATAAACGGGTTGGGTACGGGTTTAGGATCGAGACACGATTAGTTAAATGGGTCGGGTCCGGGTCTAGGGGTTTTGGACACGACCCGAAACTAGACACGACACGGACCCAACCCGACCCGACCCATTGCCACCTCTAGGGATAATAATGGATGGGTTCCACTACGGTACCGAATTGAAAAATTGGGTCTCATACCTAATTCAATCTCCACCATTCATCTCATTTTCTATGCATCTTAGTGGTGGGAATATTATTCTAGTGATTGGCACCAGAATCTGTCTTTGCCCTCAGGCTATTTTGGCATTCGGGTCTTGGCACTCATAATTTTTTTTTTTTTTTTGTAATATCCCTCTCAACGAATGAGGGGGGTTTTGGCCTGGATCCCAACCATTAGATTAAGAAAGGGAGACAGTACAAGGGGAAAGGGAAAAAGGGTGTACAAACCATCCGTTACATCAAGAAATGATAGAAAGAAGAGAAGCTTTCGCAGGAGGAACCAGCTACAGCACACAAAGATGGGATAATGCCCTGATCGAATCCACCACTATTTTTGGAGTAAGAAACTTTTGTTGGACGGTTTGCCTGTTCCTCTCTAGCCAGATTCCCCAGCTAATCGCTACTGTCAACAAGTCCTAGACCTTTCTCTTAGACGGATGGATGCGTCTCTTCCTCCAAGGGCCCCAGAGAGAGGACAGAGAAACAGGGTGGGAATGTACATTGAATTTCGAGCGAAAATGTCTCCAGATTCCTCTCGAAAAGGCACATCGGATGAGTAGGCGGTCAAAGGTTTCGGTTGCCATCCCACAGAGTGGGCAATTTGCATAAAAAATTGAAGGTTGATTCTTTTTGATCAAGTTCACTTTGGTGAGAATTTTATCCTTAGTGGCAAGCCACACAAAGATCTTCGTCTTGAGGGGACATTTAATTTTCTAGATATGCTTCGCCATGGGGCAATTCACTCCTACAAAGTTGATGAGCTAGTAAAAGGAGCTCACCGACAAATTATCATTCCTGGTCCATCGCCAACTAACCGCATCTGGCTCCTCTGTAAGGGAGTTGAGAACCACCTGAAGTACCTGCACTTGACGACCTCCCTCCAATAATCGCCCAAGGATTGTTGAAGCCTCCACCACCATTTTCCCAACATGGCCTAGTTAAAATCCCGTAGATTGACAATCCCTAAGCCCTCTTGAGATTTAGATTTGCACGCTATACCCCAGCTCATAAGAAGGTAGGACCCTGAGGTACCGTCTGCACCCCTTCACAAGAAAGATCAGCACAGTTTATCAATCTTCTTAATAACCAAGATGAGGAGGGAGAAGAAGGAAAGGAAGTAGGAGGAAATGGTAGAGAGTACTGAATTCATGAGCGTCAGCCTTCCATCTATCGATAAGTGGTTTCCTTTCCATCCTGATAGGCGCTTCTCTATTATCTGAATAAGTTCCAACCAAGCTTGCTTAGGGAGGCGCTTGTCGGAGATAGGCAGGCCCTTGGCATTCATCATGAACTTTGAAATGTCCCTCCTTTGCTCCCAGCCCACCATCACCATTGTCCATGTTCGACCGACTAGCCCAATGCAGCCATCCCAGCCATGCCCTGCCCGGTCGCCCTCCTTTTGTTCCTCCTTCATCATTACCGTGTTGGAACCCTAAGATGTCGTCCTCCTCCCTCCTCCCCCTTCATCTTAACCATCCTCCTCCCTCCTCCTTCCTCAGTCTTCCCCATGCTTGAACCCTAGCCTCTGTCAGATCCTCCTCCCTCCTTCATTCTCTTCCTCCATCATTCTTCGTCCTTCGTTAGCCAGCGACTAGGGTTCAAGCGTGAGAAGATAGAGGAAAATGAAGAAGGGAGGAAGAGGAGAAGACAAAAGGGGGAGGAGGGAGATAGCCAACTCTTAGGGTTCCTACACAAAAAAGATGAAGGAAGAAGAAGGAGGAGGGAGGAGGAGATAGTTTCCGGAAGAAGAAAGGAGGGAGGAAGAGGAGGGTGGTAAGGTGTATCGTCAGAAAAGAAGGTGGAGGAGGAGGCTAGGGTGGCGGCTGAGGTGGAGGGCGATGGGGTCGGCATCAATGTCGCCTGGCTGGAGGTAGGGATGATGGTAAACAAGGAATAATTTTATGCTACCACTAATTCCATGGGTGTAAATAGACGGACCCTATACGCAACCTACACATCCCCCCCCCCCCCCCCCCCCTCTGGAGAAAAAATTCCCAAAATACCCCCTATCATCCTCCGTCCTCCTCACCCAAACAGCTTCGAGTCATTGTCCCCGCTGCTGTCAAACTTCACCTCCTCCTCGATCTCTAATCTGCCTCCCTCACTCTTGATGCCTCTGGCCCACCTTTTGTTCTTCTTTTCCTCCGCCTCCCTCCTTGGAGCCACCACTCCTTGTTCTCCTTTTCTTCCTCCCTTTTCGACGCCACCTACTCATGAGTACTTTTACTTCTGCCAAGCCTATGACTAATCAAAGAGGTTTGGCCTATGATATTGGGAGTTCTTTTAACTCCAAGGGGGTAAAAATGATTACATCAGAATTCTTATCAGGAAGGACAACGTGAAGGCAAATAATTCATCTTCAAGATTTGCTCATGTGTATCATTTTTATGGCGTTGTAGGCCACATTAGGCCTCATTGTTATTTCTTTAGTAAACAAAAGAATTTTGTTTCCATGATGCAATTTTTCATATCTTTTGTGAGGCCCCCACTTGTTGCTTATCCTAAATCCAGTGGGTTAAGAAGAGATTGATGATGAATGTTTTTAGCTTTGTTTTGACATCCATATACAATTCTATCTTAGGATGTTCAATGGTATATAATCTTTAAAAATTATTTTGTTTTTAATGCATGTTTTAAATTCTTGATTTTATATTTAAAAAATAGCATTATATTTGTATGATTGCATGTACACACATGATTTTGTTTTAAGTAATAATTGACATGTTTTGGTAAATATTTTAGACATAATCTTAAGATGTTTGACTTTTTGGTTTAAGAATATGCCACTTTATATTTTGAACTTAAAACCAAAATCGTTGGCATTCAATGTTTATTTAAAATAATTTTTTTTAATAAGGATATATGATCTATTGACAAGATTCTTATGATGAATTTTCTTGACACTATCTTTACGAGCAATGAGTTGAGTTACTTTGTGGATAGAGCTATGTCTTTTGATTTTTGTGCAGATATCTTGTATATATAGTCTCCTTTTCACTTGCCTCCAATTAGTGAGTGCTATGGCTTGTCTTTTACATCTTTCACTCTTGATTATGATTATCATATGTGTACATCTCTTTGAATATCTTCATATCATTGAGATACTTGTATGTCATTGCTTAGAAGACCTATAGTTATTCATATTTTATTTGTATACCCTCCCATGAAAATGAAAAGAAAAATGTTTGTAATTTCTGTAGAAGTTTTAACTTGCATACTTGTGTATTAGTAAAACTGATGTATAGGATTATTTGAATGATCTTACGTATATAATGTGAATCTATTGTAAAAGCAATATGAAGATGATTGAATTACTCATGAGTGTGTTTGTAGTGTGTTATGGGTATATAGTGCAGCTGATATGATGCAAATTAGGAAAGGATACATAGTTGTGCATATAATTGTTTATGTAAAATAAAATAATGAAATATGAAAAGAGCACAAATATATAAAAGAATAAGGAATTGAGCATAATTCACTATTTCACTTATTCAAACCTGTGTGTGTGTGGGTGTGTGTGTGTTGCTTTGAATTTATCCTAGTAGGTTAAAGAATCATTTCTATCGTGTATCTTGAAATCTTTAACCCATATAACTTCAGGAGTTTTATGCATCATTATCGTCTGATGGCAAGCATACCCAATAAATGAAGTGCACTTGACCCGGCACAACACTATCCGGATGGATCTGAGACTATCGACCCTCGAATCCCGAATACTCGATAAATCAGGAGTATATAGGAGTCACACCCTCAAGAAGGTATCTTGGCAGTGGCATAAGAAGTTTGACTCTTTCGTGCTTGACAATGGTTAAAAAAGGTCATACATAGATCATTGTGTTCCAATTAAGTATTTCCTAATGACTATTTCATCATTTTTGTGATTTATATTGATGATATGCTTGTTGTTAGAAGGATACTTTTAAAATTGACAAGTTGAAAAAGGAGTTGTGCAAGCCCTTTGATATGTACGTAGGTCCAACACATCACATATTAGTTATAAAGATTACACATGATAGAAAGCACAATAAGATGTGATTATTGCAAGAGAAATATTTATTGTGTGCTTGAAAAGTTCAACATAGTGAATTCTAAGTCACTCAACACAGTTTTTGCAGGACTTCAAGTTAAGTACAAAGCAGAGCCCTTCTACTAAGAAGGAGAAGATGTTTAGGAAAAAACATTCTACATGTCTCATATGTCAAAAATTGATGTACTTTAGAATGTGTATAATGGACAACACATCATATGCAATTGGCTTGGTGTGCAGATCTCTTTCCAATTATAGAAAAGAGCACCTAAAAGTCTATCTTAGAAGGCTACATGGATTCTTATATGACTAGTGGCGTCGACACCAGAAAATGACCTCACTATACTTATTCACCAAAGCAGGGGAGTTGTTCTATGGCTCTCTAAACTACAAAAATACGCTAATCAATCAATTACAGAATCCAGGTATATAGCACTATCATATAAGCTAGCAAGAAGTTGTGGATGAAAAGCTTCCTAAAAGAGCTATCTTAAAACAAAAGGGCATTCTTTGCTGTGATAGTCAAAGAGCTATATGATCTAAGTAATAATATCACTAATTACTCTAGAACCAAGCATATTGATGCTTGCTACTATTAGATCCATGAATCGCCTGATGTAGCTAATGAAGATTAATACCAGTGGAATCCATCAGATATACTTAAAACCACTACCAAAGGCGCCCCAGGGCCTGACGGTTTTTCGATGTTCTTCTTTCAAAGATTCTGGGAGATGCTTAAGGCAGATCTATGTCGCTTCCTGCGAGACTTTTTCTCAGGCAAGGTACGTCTCCATTGCTTGAACTACTCTTGGATAATTTTATGCCTAAGAAACCTGATGCAGAGTGTATTAAAGATTATCGACTGATTTCCTTGGCGAACTGCCTCTACAAGATTGTTTCGAAGATCATTGCTAACCGATTGGCAAACAACATTTCTTCACTGGTATCACTTTTTCAAACTGCCTTCATTAAGGGTAGATTGATCCTGGATAGCGTAGCTGCGGCTCACGAGATAATTTTTCATCTGAGGGAATCTAGTAAAGAAGGGGTGTTGCTAAAGCTAGACTTCGAGAAGGCCTTCGACCAAGTCAGATGGGATTTTCTTTTGGAGCTGTTGAAGGCTAAAGGCTTCTCAAGTAAATGGATGGGATGGATCGAGGAGATTCTGACTTCATCCAATATTGCTTGCCAGATCAATAGGGTGCAAGGGAGGGAGTTCAAGGTCTACAAAGGATTGAAGTAATGTTGCCCACTATCCCCGTATCTATTTATCTTTGTTGTAGCTGTGTTTGATGCCGCTATTCGAAAAGCGAACAGAGAAGGGCTGGTGAAAGGAGTTGGAGGTTACAGTTGGACTACGTCTAATCTTCACTATGCGGACGACTCCCTATTATTCTCAGGGGCATGTCCTTTTCAACTAGTATCGCTGAAGGTCCTCCTCTATGGACTGGAATTAACCTCAGGGTTGAAGATCAACTTCCTCAAGAGTAATCTTTACTATATTGGCAAAGGAGATGCAAGGCCGGCTTTGGCAAAATTATTGAATTGTAAGGAGGCTTCGATCTCTTCCAATGAAATATTTGGGTCTAGCGATCAGCAACAAGACCTTGAGGCGGGAAGACTGGGAGCAATTGATTCAGAGGATAGAGAGAAGACTGGAGGGTTGGAAATGACGTTTTCTCTCCTCGGGAGGTAGACTGATCCTAGTTAACTCTGTCCTCTCTTCAATTCCTTCGTAGTACCTTTCGTTCTTCTACCTCCCTTCATGGGTGATCGACAAGATTGACAAGATTAGAAGGTCTTTCTTCTGGCAAGGAGTCGGCGGTACTGGGGGAGGTTATAACTTGTTGAGTTGGGATAAAGTCTGTTTGCCAAAAAAACTAGGAGGCTTATGGGTGTTGGATCTCAGATGGTTCAATGTTTCGATGTTGGGCAAATGGTGGTGGAGGCTCCAGCAAGGAACAGGAGGATCTTGGAGAGCAATACTACTGGCTAAATACTTTAAGAGGTTTTCACCCCTGCAGCCCAAGAGTGGGTTTTTGGCCGCGTTTTCGCATTTTTGGCGGGGGATGTTGAAGGTTCGAGACTTCTATAAGGAAGCCGCTACTCTTTCATTAGGGGATGGGAAACTTTTCATATTTTGGGAGGATGCCTGGCTCGGGAGCATACTCCTAGATTGTCTCTTTCGCTCCCTCTATTCGATGGCCAGACATAAAGGGGCTTTGGTCCGATATCAAGCGGTCAGACGGCAAGGGAACACTGTTTGGAGGATAAGGCTGCTGTTATCGCTGGATCAGAAGAGTCAACGGGAGCTTCAAGACCTGAATGTGCTACTTGCGACGGTCGCTTTCTGACCGATGGCTGATAAAGTGCGATGGAGGTGTACATCTTCAGGTATCTTTCTCGTTAAATCCTTCTACAACCATCTACTTCCCCAACTTCAGAACTACCAGCCATCGAAGGCGATCTGGAAAACCAAGGCTCCAACGAAGATTAAGATTTTCTCCCTATTGGCCTCGAGGAATAAGATACTCACCAAGGTGAACCTGATGAAGAGAAGTCACCCGCAAGTTACAGACTCCAGATGTACTTTCTGCAACTCTAGGGAGGAAACTTCGTCCCACCTACTGCTTGGTTGTCCCTTCGCGAGACGGGTGTGAGATCATTTCGAAGCTAAAGGGGGCATCTCCTCCCACCCTAGGACCTTGCGAGCATTGTGGAGTTCATGGAGGAGAAGGAGAATTCCAATAGGCATTAGGACACCTTGGGATTTGCTTGCGATGGCTATCCTTTGGGTACTCTGGCAAGAGAGGAACAACTACATCTTCAATAGCAAATCATCAGGAGTGGAGCATCTTTGTCATTCGGTGTCCTCGATTTTCAGGACATGGATCATACCATAGTCTCACAAGCTAGAGGGGGAGGCTCTTTCTTTCTGTAATAGTATTTCCTCGTGATTTTAATAAATTACTGTTGGGGGCTGCCTAACCCTCCCTCCTTTAGGAGGGGTTCTAAAAAAAATATAAGAGATTAGCAGGCATGACTATTACTTAATCCCTTATTATAAGTGAAGGCCCTTCATGAGAATGGATGTGGGAGATTGTTGGAGGGGGTACACGATTGTTGGAGTTGGAGACCAATTTAGTGTTAGTACCCATTGGAGTCCAAGACCGACGATGCACATCATGCTTTGGGTTGTCTTCGATTTTACGGGTTCCTCGAGCCATGTTCATTGAGCAATTGACATTCACCACCCTATTTTAACAAAGGTGAATTGTCTTGTTGTTCCAACAAGAAGCTGATCATTAATTACATATTGAGCCTACTTTGAAATGTTTTTTTTTTAGAAGGGAGTGTGCCGACACCAAATAGATCAATGATCAAAACTCGCCACATAGGGAGAGAAAGGACCCGAATAACCCCACAGGTTGGAAGGCTCACTGCTAAGGTGTCCCACCAAAAAAATAAAATAAAATTCGACCCACCACTACATACCTGGAAGAAATATGCCAGAGCATTTATTCGAGCCCTTGACCAGGTCCATGGATTGTGTTTGTCTTACCGGTTGAAGCTATGCTGGTGCTAATGCGGAATCATCGTCCGGGATATGAAAGGATATTTTCATCACGAGTGGACATCATGCCCCTTGATTCCGCGAGGCGAACTCATTGGAGTGATATGTGTCGCCATTTATTTCCGTCTACCACCACACAAATAGGATTTCCACTTTATTTTTTTTTTGAGAGGTTGGATTTCCTCTTTATTCTTTTTGAGATCGGTGGGTGTCCTGAAGCCTTTCGGACAATGTTGCACTTTAGGCTCGGATTAATCCCTCTGGAAGTGAAGTCCGACCCAGTCATTAACTCCTACTTCACTTCAGGGTAAATAGAGAGAGTTGAACCCACAATCTCCTCACCAAAGTATAAGTTGATTTTTCAACTCTCCTATCTAAATGGACGATCACTATCAAATCATAAAAAAATACACAAATCACTATCAACAAAAAAAAGCCTTGGGCCCACTGTTCCCCCCAATTATTTCTGTCTTTATTGAAGATATTTTTTGATAAGTTTGTCTTTATTGATATAATTGGAGGCAAAGACTTAAAAAACAATTTTTGAAGTTGACAGAGTAATAGTACTTAACTAGTCCCATCACCAATCTGATAGGTGGTATCCCTTAGTCGTTTGGTTGTCGTGTGTATACATCTGCTTGCACATGTGACATGTGCAATTAAAATTTTGTGTGTTTAGGTGAAATTTTATTTACACGGTTTTATATGCAAAAGCTGTATAAATTAGATAAGTGTGCATTTATCTATATAACATGGCACGTCGGTTTTGTGCTGACAGACAAAACGGAAACTGACTAGGACAAGCTGACTGGATAAAAATGAACCGAATAGATCTAACCATTCGTTCAAAAATCAACGCACGATCTCTATTTCTCCGTCCATTTGTTCAAAAATCAATGCACGATCTCTATTTCCCTATCAACCAACTCCCTCCCTAACCATATAAACTGCACTAAACCCCTAAAATCCCGATCTATATAAACTGCACTAGACCTAACCGTTCATCCCATGATCGTTGTTCGTATCAACGGCTATAAACCCGCGTGCTGAAATTTCGGCTGCCCCAAACCATCAAGTTGATCTCGAGGAATCCGTTCGAACAAAGACAGCTGTGATTGATCGATTATAGGAGGAGGGGGAGTGGGGGTTGGTCTCGCCGAAGGCGCCCGCTTCGTGCCAATCGGCACAGGCGAGGAAATGGGTGCCTCTATGAATGCTGGTGTTGTCGTCAAATGTGTTTTTTTGCCGAAGACGTTTAGGTGTGTTACCGCCGAAGGCGGCCCACTGCAGTGCTGACAGGCACGGGCATACACTAGTTTACATACATCACATCCCATTAACCAAACAATCCTAAATTATTTGCACATATGTTTTCAGAATCACATGCTAAAAACACAGAAACCAAACGTAATTGACGAAACTATGGACCGTGGGATGAACCTTAGGGGACGCGTCACAACCACCGTCCGTCGCCGCTCCGTCCACCACCACCCTCATTGACCACTGTCCGTCCGTTGCTGCCCCGTTGGTCTCCACCTGCCGCCACCCACCACCAGCAACTGGGTGGGGGGCGGACGGCGGGACTACAGCGACCGGTGGTGGCTGATGGGGCTACGGGCAGTCGGTGGTGGCGGCATCTCCCTTGGGTTCATCCTATGGCCCATAGTTCCACCAATCAGGGGATGGCACCTATGGCCAGGGACATTAAGTAATAAGGTCCAGAACCAGTCCGGTCACACACGTGCCACTCAACGGTGATAAGGTCCATAACCAGCCAGCTCACACATGTGGCCTCATCCTGTTCACAGGGCTTGCGGGGGAAGCTGTGGTGCAGATCTCACGACGTTGAAGTCTTAACTACTTTCGGTGTCCTTTTTTTTTTCTTTTTTTGGCAACTTCATATGTTTATCTGAAAGTACAAAAGTAGGGGTGGCAATCAGTAAGGCTACTCGTACAATCTCCATACAATCTTTAAAAAAAGAGGTTTTTACCGAAATGGCCACCAACTCTCAACTATTGTTGAGAATGGGCCAGGTTGCGTTTGGCTTTACCAAAATGACCACTGAAACTCTTTGGGACCTAACTACCCTTTTACTTTACTACTAAAACCCTAGCTTCCATTGAGTCGCCCTTCATTTCCCTCATTTGGACGGCAACTTCCTCCACCTCTTTCGACAGCAACTGAGGGACAACCGGCCACCCATTTCAACGGTGTTCATCAAATCCCGTGAGTCTTCCTTCACTTCAGCCCTTTCGACGGCTCCTACACTTCACCCCCTTTCAACGACTCCTATACTTCACCTCCATCTTTTGCGATTTTTTTCATATATGTTTGATTAACTTCTTCATTGTACCATTTGATTACTTTTGATTTCATTAACAACAACAACCAATCGAGAAAAAGGAATGAAATCAACAAAAAGTAGTTGAATATTAACAGCACATTTTAGGACGAAAGATGGACGAAAAATGAACGAAATTGATAAAATTGGCTATTCATCATTATGGTTAGGACGAAAAAGGGATGAAATCAACAAAATTAGCTGAATTTATATTATATTGGTCGTGATGAGTCCTACACTTCACCCCCTTTCAACGACTCCTATACTTCACCTCCATGCTTTGCGATTTTTTTCATATATATTTGATTAACTTCTTCATTGTATTTGATTACATTATGATTTTATTAACAACAACAACCAATCGAGAAAAAGGAACGAAATAAAAAAAAGTAGTTGAATATTAATAGCATATTTTAGGACGAAAAATGAACGAAATTGATAAAATTGGCTATTCATCATTATGGTTAGGACGAAAAAGGGATGAAATCGACAAAATTAGCTGAATTTATATTATATTGGTCGTAATGAGTCTAGTATGTATTGGTCGTGATGAGTCTAGTATGTATTGGATACGTATGATTAATTTTTGGTATCAAATTTGGTATTGTTGAGTTTTGATATTGTGGTTCTATGCTTAAAATAGTAACATCACATTGTAGGATGAAAAAGTGATGAAATCGATAAAATGATTAATCTTTGATATCAAATTTTATATTGCTGAGTTTTGATATTGTGATTCTATGCTAACAGAGATTTGAAATATGGATTCAACATTACCGATACTTTGTTATTACGATGAAGAATTATTATATTTGAAAGAAAAATACGAGTACAGGGGTGGAAGAACTAAAAGTATCATTTTATCTACAAAATCGGATTTTGACTATCTTCTTCAGGAAATTTATAAGATTACAAATGATAGTCTCAAAGAGTATGAAATCACAATGAAGGTTTTATATCCAAGTACACTTGCATGTCCTCCTGCCGAAATTGTGGATGATAATGATGTTGCAGTATTTATTGCCCATAACATCCGAGCCAATAATAGCAATGTCCCATTGCTGATAAGCAGAGTGCTGAAAAATCCGAGATCTATTGATAGGTCGATTGAAATCGAACCACTCGGTAGTAAGAGGAAGTTGAAAGAAACAACACAGGTGTCTCGTAAAACATCTTGTGTAGTTACCCCTCCCGTTGACTTAAAAAATATCTCGACATCATCGGAGCTTCATTGTTCGATATCGTCATCATTCGGTGTTGGAGATTTGCATACGGATGAAAAGATTGATATTAATTATGGCGAGGATTTCAGTTTTGTACCATGCACACTAGATGTCAGTCAACGTATTGAGTACAAGAGTGTGGAGAAACCTGAAGACAACCCTCTATTATTTGACATTGTTATGAATGACAGAAGGTATGAATAATTTTTTCAAATATCTTATGTTGTAATTTTGATGATTAATTAGTTCATGTACTTATATGTTTTTAAATAATATATGCCCAGTAAGGTGAATACAGATGACGATCATAATGGGTCAAGAAGAGATGCAAAATTATCTATAGATCTTAACCAGAAGCCTGCTGGTTGTCATGTATTAGAGGAATTATTCATTGATACTCCTGCGGATATGGTAGTATCTCCAAAGCACACTCAACAGAATAGTCAGCTGAAGGATAAGGATATTATCTGTAAGCAAGAAGAAAGTAAGACTGAAAAATAAAGAAGGAAGAAAGAAGTACCACTGAGACATAGTCAGAAAGATTGTTTTGCCAGCAGTAGTTGGATGGAAAACGATGAACGTAAGTCTTCAATACCTGATTCGGTTATGGTTTATGAAGACAAATACGTACCTAACGAATTCCCTATTGCTGTTGAAGTAAAAGATGATTATCAACAACTTTATCCTAATCAGATGTTTATAGATAAAGACACATTGATCAAGATGGTACAGAAGAATGCTTTATTTATAAACACTGAGTACAAGATGATGAAGTCCAGCAGAACAAGATATGCATTAAAATGCAAAAGAGAAAATTGCAGTTGGAGATTATGTGCAAGTAGACAAAAAGGGTGTGATGTTTTCAAAATTACTTTTCTAGGCCTACACAACTGCTCATTGCCGGAGCGTGGAATTGATCATCGACAAGCTACAAGCAAGTTGATATGTGATTTTGTGAAAGCTCGAATAGAAGCACATGTATTGTACTCTCCCAAAGCAATTATATATGATGTGTAATAAGAATTTGGTGTGCAGATCACTTATCGAAAAGCATGGCTGGTGTATGCGCAAAAAAGGTACGGGTCGGCTTTATTGCACAAAACGAGATTACAATTGTGGCCGGGACCCGGGTTGCTCGGGTGTAGCGAGTCCGGGTTGCGGCGAGTTTTGATCAGGGGATTGTGGGAAAGATCTTCTGGGGGATCCCTTTGATCCGCGTCTCCACGTGGTGTTCGTGCGAGAGCTCTGAAGGGGCTGCCCAGGACAGGGGTTTTACAGGGAGAGGGTTTTGGAGAGGCTAAGGAATGTCCACCGTTGCTTGGTCCCTTCCGTGCTTCGCGCTTTCTCGGCTAGGGGGGTTTTCGGCTTCGTTCCTCGGTCTTCGTGTCTTCCTCGTTCCTTGCTTGACCTCGGTGTCCTTGATCGTCGGTTCGCGGCGTCGATCGAGCTTTTGGCGGTGGCTTTGGCTTTGGCTTTTTGGCTTTAGCTTGGCTCCGGCGTGGCTCTGGCTTTTGCTTTGCTTTGGCGCTTGCACTTGGACGTAGCTGGGAGAGACTTGCGATGCTTTCGTTCTTCCGGACTTAGCGTCGTATCGGCTAGAACGTGCGGTGCTTTTGCTCGTGGCCGGCGTAGTCGCTTGGCTTTGGCACTTGCGTTGCTTTGGCGCGGGCTTTACTGGGGCTTTGCTTTGGCTTCTTGCGTTGGCTTTAGCTTCAGCGTCAACTCGATCTTCTTCCTCGAACGACGTGGGCTACTTCTTCGGTGCTTCGATGGCTTGCGTGTTGACGGGACTTCTCTTCTTCTCCGGGCTTCTTTGGCGTGATCAGAGTCGAAGGATGCTTTCGAAGATGGTGGGGGTAGCACCGATCTCCGTGCGACGGTTGTGGCGTCGGCTTTTGTTGATGAAGACGACGGGGTGGCGACGCTTCAGATGATCTGTTCCAGCCTTTCTTCTTCGTGGATGGTGCAGATGTTTGTCGAAGACGACGGGGTGATGACGCTTCGCTTCTCTCCTCCGGGCTTTGGGGCTTGATCGGGATCGAGGACTTGTTGGAGACGACGGGGTAGTGCCGCTCCTCTTCTTCTCCGGGCTTTTGGGCTTGATCGGAGTCGAAGCTTGTTGGAGACGACGGGGTAGTGCCGCTCCTCTTCTTCTCCGGGCTTTTGGGCTTGATCGGAGTCGAAGCTTGTTGGAGACGACGGGGTAGTGCCGCTCCTCTTCTTCTCCGGGCTTTTGGGCTTGATCGGAGTCGAAGCTTGTTGGAGACGACGGGGTAGTGCCGCTCCTCTTCTTCTCCGGCCTTTGCTTCTGGCGTCTTCGGAGTCGAAGGGTTCTTCTTCTCCGAGCTTTCTTCTTCGTGAACGGAGTCGAAGGGGCGATCGTCGTGCGCAAGGGCCTTCACGTTGATGAGGACTTTCAGTAAGCCGATCCCTCGGGACAGGCTTGACTGTGCCTCGTGAAGCCTTGGGTCGATGAAGAAGCGTGCTCTCTTCTGCAGAGCTCTGGCGCTTCGTCTTCAATTTCTCGACCATTTTTTCCTTCCCCCACCCCCTCTATTTATAGGCAAAGAGGTGGGGAGAGAGATATGGAAACTTTTTAATTTTAAATCTCTTTTGTATCTCTCTCATAATTACCCGGATTTTATTCATCCATTGATGAAGGGAATAACATTTAATTGTTTTCCTTTTCTGGCGGGTGCAATTATGGCTGGACTTTGCGCACGAAATCGATGGCGATCGGGCGCTTCGTCTTGTGCGTCGGATCGAGGGATCGGCGCAGATCCGCGCGTGTGCAGACGTCATACGCTACCTCCCCCCGCGCATGGCGGTATTCTTTCCTTTTCTTTCTTTTCTTTCCTTTTCTTTTCTTTCCTTTTCTTTTCTTTCCTTTCTTTTCTTTCCTTTTTCTTTTCTTTCTTTTTTCTTTTCTTTCCTTTTTCTTTTCTTTCTTTTTTCTCCCCTTTCCTTGCAGGGCCGGCCGGCCCCCCCCATGGGGTTCGGGTCCTACTAGGGCCGGCCCCATGTGGCTCGGGTCCTAGTAGGGACCGGCCCCCATGGGGTTCGGACCCTAGTAGGGGCCGGCCCCCCTTGGCGCATGGGGTCCGGGTCCGCATCGGCGCGCGCGAGTCGGGTTTGAATCCATGTCGGTGCGCGCGAGTTGGGTCCGTGTGTCGGGTTTGCATCCGCGTTGGCACACGTGAGTCGGGTTCGGGTCCGACGAAATTCGTGTGTCTACAAATGCCCCCTCAAGGACGGGTGCGTCGGTGAGAGCGTGTCGGGTTTGGACACGTAGGAATCGTAGAGCGCTTGTCCTTGATTCCTTTTGTGGGCGGGGTTGGAGGTCTATTTAAGGACCCCTACCCCTTCTTCCGTCATTGCGTTTCTCTGCGAAGGTTCCGCCGGCTTCTGAAGATCTGAAGAGAGCTGCCTGGGGTTGCACGAGACTTGCTCCGTCTTCCCGGTGTCGCCTTTTTCGTCGGTCTTGTGCTTCTGCGCGACGGTTCTGCCGGCTTCTGAAGATCTGAAGAGAGCTGCCTGGGGTTGCACGAGACTTGCTCCGTCTTCCCGGTGTCGCCTTTTTTCGTCGGTCTTGTGCTTCTGCGCGACGGTTCTGCCGGCTTCTGAAGACCGCCGTCGGAAGAGAGCTGCCTGGGGTTGCACGCGACTTGCTCCGTCTTCCCGGTGTCGCCTCTTTCGTCGGCGGCGATGGTGCGCGATTTCGCGGTCGTTGCGAAGGCGGGTTCGAAGCGACGATGCGACGAGGCTCGAGGCGGGGAGGATGGAGGAGCGCGGCTGAGGTGCGGGTCGCCTTCGCCGCCTCTCTCTTCCTCCTTCTTCTTCTTCTTCTTCTTTTCTTTTTCTTTTCTTTTCCTTTTTTTTTTTTTTTTTTTTTTTTTTTTTTTTTTTTCTTTTTCTTTTCTTCTTCTTCTTCGGTTCGGTTCCGGGCTGCATGGGCAGCAGCGGCAGCGGCGGCGCGCGGGGCTGCAGCGCGCGGGGCGGCGCGCGGGGCGGCGCGCGGGGCGGCGTGCGGGGCTGCAGCACGCGGGGCGGCGCGCGGGACTGCAGCACGCGGGGCCGGCCGTGTCGGGTTCGGGGCCGAGAAGGGCGGCGGCCGGGCCGGCGTGGGGGCCGGCCGTGTCGGGTTCGGGGCCGAGAAGGGCGGCGGCCGGGCCGGGTTTGAGGCCGAGAAGGGCGGCGGCCGGGTCGCAGGCAAAGAAGAAGGAGGAGAAGGGGGGTGCGGGTCCCCCCCTCCCTCTTTGCTGTTGGCCCTCAATTGGAAGGGGGCGGTGGTCCCCCCTTCCCTCTTTGCTGTTGGCCTTCAATTGGAAGGGGGCGGTGGTCCCCCCCTTTCTTCCGTTTTTTTTTTTTTTTTTTTTTTTTTTTTTTTTTTTTTTTTTTGCGCTTGTCTTGACTTGCCTCCTTTCATGGTCCTCCAGGGCCCGCGTCTTCGAGAGTTTGACTTCCTTGGGCTGGATAGACGAGGATTTCTTCGACGGGAGGAGATGCCTTTGCTTTCCTTTCACTCGTGTGCGCCGTCACCGCAGCTCAAGGCGGGAAGACCTTCTGTCGTTGCTCCGTGTCTTTGTGCACGAGCGCATCACGGAAGATGGAGTCGCGGATGCGACTTGCGGGATGCTGAAATTAAGCGAGAAGATCCACACTGACGAAGGGATCTCCATGAAGCTTCTGCGGCCGAGTTTGAGTCTTCCGTTCCATCATTGCGGTGAAGAGTTCGTGCCTACGCCAGTTGTTGCCTCGAAGATATGTGCTAGGCTGACCCGATGGGGCCCCGATTCTTGGCCTCGGGGCGACGTCCAGTACCTTTGCGGCTTTCGCGAGTGGATGGACGAGCTCTACGAGGTCTTTGGCGCGGAACCTGAGATGAACTTATTGGCCAAATTTCTAGCGCCGGCTCGTCGGGAGTACAGTCGTCCTGAGGGGATGTACCGTGCGCTTTGTGAGCTTTGGTGTCCGGAGACTAACACCTTCCTTACTGGGGCGGGGGAGATAGGCATCTCGCTTCGTGATGTCCATATCGTTTCGGGGTGCCCCGAGGTACGGAACTACTACCAAGAGGAGGTGCCTGCCTTGAAGGATCTGCTGGACAGCAGCTACGCTCCGAGTTCTTGCCTCCTTCTGTTCAAGGCATATGCTATCATTGCGGCGAGGGACCAATCAGATCGAGTGCGTCCTTCTTCTTGGGTCGATTTTTGGTTCAGAGGCGAGTATAGAGCTCCAGCGCCCTCAGCTCACCCGATGTGGAAGATCGCTCAGATGCAGAGACCTCCGCTTCGCTCCTTCGTGAGGCCTATCGATTCCTTGGCTCGAGAGAAGCACTCAATGGAGGGGAAGCAGTGCCCCTGGGAACTCCTTGGCCTGAAACGGGACAGCGAGGAGTGGCGATCGGTTTACCGAGCCGCCGGGCTGGTCATCTTTCTTTGCCGGTTCGTGCTTCCGTGTTCTGGGGAGGCCATTCGTCCGGGGACCTTCCTTGCTGCTTCCAGGATGGAGAGGGGCGAGCTCTTCAATCTAGCCCCAGCCATACTATGCGCCTTGTATCGGGCTCTCAGCGGGACTTACTGAGACTTGTCTGGCTCAGATAAGGCCAAGGAGGAGCTCGGCCGGTCGGCTGCTTTCGGACCCTTGCATTATTTGTATGGTTGGATAGCTTTGCATTTCCCGAAGGGGATCTTTGCCAGGCGCGGGCATCCAGCCGAGTTACCTTTCCTCCCAGGGGTAGGAGGGATTTTGAACGCCTTTATCAGTTGGGAGCGTCCGAAAGAGTGTGCTCGTACCCTTTTGAGGAGGATGGGGAGCGTCGATTTTGAATTTCTGTCGGAGCATTCGGTGCTGCCTTTGGAGAGGTCGACCGTGTATGACAACGACGGGCTCCCGGACAGTCTTTACTGGAACATGGTCAGCTGCCGCCCTGGCTACTTAGTCTGGCGCAAAGGAGATGTGGTGGAGGTGGAGCAGTACTCCCCCCATCGCTTTGCCCGTCAGCAGGGTTTTCGACAGGAAGTCCCTGGCACGCCTCAGCAGCTGCAGGGGCGTTTCAGTCCGCAGGAGGGTTACCGTCTGTGGGCTTCCCTCTACGCTCGCTTTACTGGTAGTAGTTTCTTACCTGGGGCCAAATCCGGGCTTCGGGACGCCGCCACCCCGGAATACTGCCAGTGGGTTAAAGGGCGAGTTTCCCCTTTACTTGCGAGTTTTCCAGTCGACGTCTTGGTGAGTAGCGGGTTCAGGAATTTCTGCTTTGATCATTCTGCGGGAGTAGAGGACCGCCGCCTCCAACTGGGACTTCGGCGGGCTCAGAGGAGCGGTAGTCGTCTTTCCAGCGCTCGTTGTGTCCCCTCTTCCGTTCCGGTGCTGGATGTCGAGCTTACTAGTGCCCCTGGGGTATTCTGTTTCCCGAAGGCCGAAGTTGAGGGTGCCCCTCCCAAGAGAAGAAAAATGTGCATTCCTCGCGGGATGGTCCCGAGAGTCCCTTGTCTGACGGAGGATGCCGAGGAGCCTGGACTTCTGAAAGATGAAGTGATTCCTCCGTCCCGGACCGCTTCGTCCGACCACACAGGTATGGAGCTCTCTTCATTTATTTGCCCTCTACGTTCAGGAAGTTTTATCACGCTGAGCACCGTTTCTTTCTTTTGACCAGATTCTGTTATAGTGCTAGAGCGCGGAGCGAGCTCTTCAAAGGTGCCTCTTGGGCGTTCGTCCACCGGTACCGCGCAGGTAGTGCCCGAACCCTGCGGGTTAGATATCCCTCCGGATGATCTAGATTTCCTCGGACTTTGCGGGGAGAACTTCCCTAGGGGCGACATTAACCTGGACGACATCGATGTCGATGCCTTGTCTTTTGGCGAGGAGGCTGAAGTCTCGAGCGTCGACAAGCGGCGTTCCCCGATGACTGTGCCCTCGTGTCCTTTGGTGGAGACGGTTGTTGCAGCGGTAGCGGCGGTTTCCCCAGTTCCGCCACCCTTGTTGGCGCAGGCGGCTCCTGTTGCGGCTGCAGCGGCAGCGGAGGTTCCTCCGGTTCCACCGCCCTTGTTGGCGCAGGCGGCTCCTGTGGCAGCTGCAGCGGCAGGGAGGGTCTTGCCTACCTACTCCGAGGCGCCTCGCCCGGATTTGAGGCCAAGGAGCAAAGTCTCAGAGTTTCTTCTTGCGAGCTGTCGGCAGTACATCAAGTCGACGTTGGAGCCTTTCCGTACTGCCGGCCTTGGCGCCCTCCAGGACTGGTGGTCGACGGACGGTGCAGAGTTTTGCTCGAGCCTGGCAGAGTTCAAAGTTGACAGCTCCCTTTTCGCCACTCAGATGGACCAGCTTGTGACCGAGAGCGAGGCTTATCGATCCCGGCGGGCTTTGCTGGAGGGGAGCTCCCCTTCTGAGCTGGAGGCCGCTGAGGCGAGTCTAAGTCAGTCCGGGCATCAACTTGCGGAGGCTACGTCCAGCCTGTCGAAGGCCCAGAGGAAGGTGGAATCTGCGCGCGCCTCACTTCGGAAGGCGGAGTCCCGTTTGGAGCGGGCTGAGGCTGCGGAGAGCACTTTGAAGGCGAGTCATCTGAGGCAGCAGTCGGACTTGGCAACCCGTCGCGAGCTTCTGGTCGCTCGTCCCGTGGAGCTTCAGAGAGTGGAGGCAACTAGGGAGGAGCTGCTGCGTCGTCTTCGAGCTCTGGACACCTTCTTTTAGTTATTCCTTGTTCCATTGTGGCTTCCTTTTCGGGACTCATGCCATGTACTGTCTTCGCTTTATTAATAATATCACTTTGTTTCGCCACATCCTTTTCATGGAATTTTGTTGTCTTTTTCTTTTGGTCGGACTGAACCTGAAGTAACTTCTCAGGCTGCCTACGTACCCCCCTAGGGGGGATCAAGTCGCACGTAGTTCATTTTTTTTTTTTTTTTTTTTTTTTTTTTTTTTTTTTTTTTTTTTTTTTTTTTGAACAAGGGGTGTGGCCTTGCTTTAGGCATAGTACCTTTTGAGGTACTTGCCGTTGATAGGGCCGAGTGTCAGCCCTTCTGGCGTGGTGAGGAGATAAGCGCCGTTGGAGTAGACTTCCTTGACGGAATGCGGGCCATCCCATTTGGCATCAAATTTCTTCCCTCCTCGATGCGAGAGAATGATGGGGCGTTTGACCGCCAGCACCAGTTCCCCTATCTGGAATGATCGAGGACGAATCTTCTTGTTGAAGGCGCGAGAGAGCCTGGCCTGATAACACTCCAGACGCTGTTGAGCTTCGAGGCGTCTTTCATCCAGTGCTTCCAATTCTGCTAGGCGGAGCTGGGCGTTGTCATCGCTGGTGAGGCCTTCCTGGACTGCTATCCTGAGTGACGGGATCTGGAGTTCGAGCGGAAGAACGGCTTCCACGCCATAGACGAGGGAATACGGCGTTGCTTGTGTCGGCGTGCGGAAGGATGTTCGGTAAGCCCATAGTGCTTCGCCCATGCGTTCGTGCCAATCTTTCTTTGTCTTCGAGACGGTTTTCTCCAGCAGCTTGCACAGAGTCTTGTTGAAGGCTTCTGCTAGTCCGTTGGCCGGAGCGTTGTACATTGTCGAACAATTCTGCTTAATGTTGTACAATGCGCAGAACTGGCTGACGGCAGCATTCTTGAACTGCTTCCCGTTATCTGTTACGATGTAGCGGGGGACTCCATAGCGGAAGATGATGTCATTCTGGATAAAGCTGATGA